>CM021106.1:269760309-270015654 GCA_007115665.2 Sequoiadendron giganteum
TGTTGAGTTGTGAATCCTCTTGCTCTACATCACTACCCTAGCTCCGTGCTTGGATTTAGAACCATCAAGTCCAATGTCCAGAATCCAGGAGAATCCTTGAGTGCAGGGTTGACGGATCTGACTTTCACCTTCAGCGGGGGTTTCATTTCGGTGACTACCTTAGGAACCACAAGGATGAGACATATTTTTTCACACACCACTTACCCTATTTTCTCCTTTGAAGTAGCCCATTTTTTAACATGTTCAATTGTCATTTGGTACAAGCAACAGTCGAATTCTATATGTGCAACATTGTGTACCCTGCACCAACTAGGGAGCAAGAGCTCCTGGAAGTTCATTTGAGTTCCTAGACTGAGCTGATCGCGCACACATTTCTCCATGAAATCCCCAAAACCATCAAGCAGGCCCAGACCATCGTCCTCTCCCAGCTCTTCATCATCTGATTTGATGAGCATCTCGGTGCTCTGAGAAATATTGGCCAAATTAGCAGGTGGGCTGCAAAGTATGAAGAAAACCTCGCTTGTTCCCTCATCTTCAGGGTATTCCTATTGGTTTCGATATGCCATAGGTGAATAGTTTCCCTAACCTATTTTAGTGTACAATAGCTCGTTCGTGTTGTTGTACTCAATAATCATAAACTTCATCTGGGGTTCTCTGTCAATCCAAATTTAATTGGGCATTCCTTTCCATAGTAGCCACATGTGTGAGTAGTCAGCCATAGCATATCCATTCAATTCCCACATGAAATCCCTTCCCAAGATTATACCATACGTATCCGAGATATTAGCCACCTGTATGTTGATGGTTTGTTGGATCTATGGATTAGCAACAACTTGCATGGGTATCTTGTTGATCTTCCCCACTATGTTGATTTTAGTTTTATCGAGTTGTGTCACCTTTCTCCAGGAGGGATTTGGCATTATCCCAAGTGCCTTGCACACACTCAGGGGCATGACATTGGCCTAGGCTCCTGAATCAAGCAAGCAATTGTGGAGCTTCTTCTCGAACACACAGATGGTGGTCAGAAAAGGAGGAGGCTCGAATTTACCTTGAAACAACCCTCCAAAAACATCCACCTGAGTGACTTGGCCTTTATCCTTTTTGTTGTCCTTGTTGTGGATTGGTGTCTAATTAGCTACCATGTCGGGCTGCTTGTTTGTCTACTGACGTGTTGAGGGGTTAGCCTTATTGTTAAAGATTTTCCTAACCACTAGTTCACTTGACTGATCATTAAAGGAGACCCTCTTCACTGGAATTTCCTGAGCTGACTCTCTTGATGGAGTGCCATTTATCATCTTGAAAAAGGCATTTTAGACAGTAGGCACCTTCAGGAGTTCAAAATTCAACATGCTCAACTTTACCTTCTTGAATTCTTCAGCAATATATTCCCCCAACTATTCAATCTCTTGATCATGAGAAATGTTTTGAGAGCAGCCGAAAACTTGGTTTTGGCTATTGTTTTGTTGTTTACTCCTACTAAGATATCGTGTGGGTGTATGTGGAAAATCCAGATTATTGTTTGCATTTGGATCGAGAGGGGTGCTGAAATTGTTTGGTGGGGTGGATGTCATGAAGGGACTTCTAGCATGGCCTCTAGCTTGTCTATTTCTAACGTTGTAGAGGGTAGTCCGCTCGTGAAACATTTGGACTTCGTCCTCCCTAGGCTCCTCTTCATCATCTTTGGGAGCATTAATTCATACTGAATCAAAAAGCTGGGCTAAAGGGATTTCAGAACTTACCTCTCTTGCTGCATTGTGATTGTTTGAATCGACATTCTCTAGTTCGGGGGTGTTGCATTCTGCCTTTAGGAAAGGGGTCTGGTTTAGCACTAGCACCGAAGAATCATACGGATCAGATGGGACAATGTCTCTGCATCCCAAATTGTTGACTAAATTTTGAACTTCTACTTGGAAAATCTCAGCTACAGTTTGAAATTTTGGATAATCTAGTTCAGAATGATGGCTTGTCTTGTGTATGCGGCACCAACCTAACAAAGCAGCCTCTGCCAAGTAAAATCCGCTTGTAGGATTCTCATTACTGTTGTTGTTAGGATGATCAAGAGGCATGGGAACACTACCATTGTTGGGTCGTGTATTCCATATCTGGTTTTGCCTTTAGAAGGGTCTTCTGTTGAAGTTCTGACCTGAGTTCTGATTTTTGTCATAATTTTGCCGTGTTGACACGCTAGCCTCCCGATTGTCCCAATTTTCATGGTGATCTCGATTTTCCCTATTAAGGTTGGTCTGGATGCTTTTTTTCGATGTCTATAGCTGGTTATTATGATTTCTTAAGTGTGTCATCTCGGTTGACATTTTCTTAATCATCTATGTGAGCTCGTTGATTCTATCTTTTTCAGTGTTGTTTGGTTGTGGTGTGGCATTTTGAAGGAACACAGGCTGTGCCACCAGCTGATTTTGGTGAGTGGGCAAGAATTCTACTGCTTGAAGGTATGAGGGTACCCAGGATTATTGTGGATGCATTTGTTGCTACTAGGGCAACAGGTAGTGAGGTACTGGATATGCCTGATTCATTGGCTACCCAAGATGCAGGACCATCGGTAGCTGTGGTATTAGATTTAGCAAGGCTGTTTGATGCTGCAAAGCTTGTGTGAGTCCATGTATCTATGACGGATGCACGATTTTCCTAAGAGAAGGCAATGGGTTGGATATATTCTACCCCAAATCCATGTTGCCAATGATGGCTTCAGCATATGCATTGTCCAACCTAGCAGGTGGCGGTCTCATCCTTTTCACCAAGGCTGAGGTGAGATTGTCCAAGGCCGCATAATAAACAGGTAGGACAACAACATCGTTGAAGACATATGGGGCCTACATTTGACTATACGCTCTGTGGAAGCAATCATTGAAGGAATTGATTGTTTCATTGATTTTCCTTTGCACCGACATGAAGTGTTGGTATGAATCCGCAGGACTAACTGGGGTCTTGAACTTCTACTTAAATGCACCCTTCAAAAGATCCTAGGTTCTGATGGTTTCGACTGGAAAGTTGACATACCAGTAGAAGGCCTCCTTCCCTAGGGAGTAGGGAAACAACCTGCAAGCCACATCTTCATATATGCTCTACATGGTCTTCAAGGAAATCTCAAAAATCTTGACATGTTCATCAGTTGTTCTCTACGGGTCCCAGGAGTTAAACTGCGTACATAACCTCTCGGGATTCTTCGGCATGTCATAGTATAGGTTGAAGGCAAGAGGAGATCAGATATTGCCCAACCACACCATCGAGAAAGGTGGTGGAGGTGGCTACTCCAGATTGGTTTGGGACTGTGATGCGGCGGCAGTAACCAGCAGGACAACAGCAAGGCTGGTGACTGTGTTCAACTGATTTTGGTGAGCATTCAACCTAGATGGAGTGATAACCTAGAGGGTTGTGTGGATTGGATGAGCAAAAGATGAATCTATCGGTGAAGATGGAAGAGACAGAGGTTAAAGAGTAGTTAGCCATCCTGCAAAATTGATGATGGATGTTTTGCCACTTTTAGCTCTCTTAGCTCTCCCTTGTTTGGTGTAGAGCTCAAGACCTAGTGGAATATCTCAGGGGATAATGACCCAGTTCGATCCAGCTTTATCTATTGGCTGTAATTCCTTGGGCCCTCCTTCTAGCACCAGTTTTTTTGATTGTGTTTTTATACACTTCACAACACAGGTAATACATAGGTACATTACCTCTCTTGAAAGACAATATTCCACAATCCAATTGCAGAACACTATCCCAAGGTCTCTCGGATGTCAGGTCATGATGATGCTTGGAATAAATCAGTTGTTTGATGTGATTTTGCTGGAATCACAGGGTAGTCATACATGGTCAAAGTTGTAAGAGAATTGGGTCGATGAATGGAGTTTCGTGGATATGGAATTGCTGCACCTTGCTGCAGGTTCAAGCAGCAGTCTTAGAATCCATTGCTTTGTCAGATTTGGCTTAACAATGTATAATGAACCTTAACATAAGTTTTTTCCAAAAAAATGGAAAAGGGGGGAGGAAGAAGGATGGTTCCTGGACCTGCAACTACCGATGAACAGTGATCATGGAGGTTCTTGTTGTGGATAGTCTCCTTAAATAGAATTTAACTTAATCTAAATTCTCACAATATCATAAAATCTATGCTATCTTCTAAGGACTGTAGATATTCATCATTCATTCACCACGGAAATGTGAATAAAGATAAAGTTTAATGAGCAGCAATGAGATTAAAGTCCAGGATAACTTTACACAATCATCTACCAACAGCAAATGACCAAAATTATGGGCAAGGAAAGCATACACACAATAGTAATCTTCAAAACTAGAGACAACATACTAAACCTACCAAAGATAATCTAAGAAGACCAAAATAGCAAAGTAACTTGAAGCAAAGTTCTAACTAAATGGAGAAGAATCATGAAACATGTGGAGAAACCCAAAGATACACTAGAAAATGACTATATTGTCTATTATAATTTCTGCAGCATGCCTTTACAACAATTCAACTCTCTTAAAATGAGAGGAGGAGAGCCTTATTTATAGTTTCCAAAAAAATAATTGAGTGGCCAAGATTTGATTCTATTGTGTGGCCAAGATTCACTTTACAATAGGGTTTCACCTACCCCCAAATATGTTACATTTATAAATTCATTTTTGTCCTTTCCTTGTTTCGTCCTCTAGTGACAACACTATAGCAATTTCGTCCTTTAACTTATTTTCCGTTTTCTATAGCTATTCTTTGAGGAATTCTTTGTCGATGACAAGGTTTCCTTCATGCTTCTTCAACATTGCATACTCTACAAAGTTCAGGATCAATAGTTGGAGCCTATCCATCTCCATGATGTCTGATTGTAGCACTTGGTAGCTCCAATCCTAGGAATTGCTGACGAGTTTCTTCAAGCCCTCTTCATACTTGGTTGCATTATGCCTGAAGAGCTTTGACTGTGCACAGGCATGGGCTGCAAAACTCATGAATTCAGTGGTGACTTCAACTAACATCCCATCTTCCATGGTTTTTAAGAAGTGGGGCATTTTGTTCTCAAGATTGATCTCGACTGCGGGTGGCTCATACCTTGTCATCAATTTGATGTACCGAGAGCATTCTTCTCTAGAATCCCTAGCCCATTCGATGTCTGATGCTATTTGCTCAATGATTTTCTCTAGCCTTTTCCTTTTGTGATTGAAATCCCACTTCCAAACATCCACTAACTAGTGGTCATCGTCTTTGAAGGAAAGGTCCTTCTCCTAGACCTCACTTGGCAATGTGTGTATGGCCTTGATATTTGGATAGGCCGCCTCGTACTTTCCTGGGAACTCCTCGTAGATCTGCCTCATGCCCTCAAGGGTCCTTTGTATTTCGAGGAACTTATTCATTGTCCAGGAAACCAAATTGATGCCTATGTTTCCCATGTCCAAGACCTGTCGGAATTAATTTTCCATAGTCTTGTCTAGGTTTCTTCTATTTTCTAGCTTGTTGATCTGTTCTTGATATAGCAACTGAGGTGGGGTAGATGACATCGTGGGCTACTCATCCAGGGATGACAACTGCTGAATATAGGCTATCAGATCAGCCACTTGTGCCTTAAGCTCCTTGAAATCTTATCCTATTGGATAAAGTGTACCACTGTGGTGATAGACTCTTGGAGGTGATCAACCTATTTCTCCCTCGTGGCCACCCCCAAGTCGATGGTGGAGACGTTATAAGTTATACCTTGTTCTCCAATCATTGGTGTTGCTATCTGTACTGCCGTAGACCCAGAGGCATCCATGGTTACCTTTGATCTGATCTTTGGCTTCTTCTCTTTCTTCTTGGTACTTATTTGTGCTCTAGCCATAATGGCTTCTAGCCTTGCCTTGGGGTCCTTTAAGGTGGGAGTCTTTTGCTTTAGCTATCTCTGCAGCCAGTTGGGTAATTGGGGCTCCTCCCTAGGTGGTTTAATTTGACTTCCATTGTTCCCCTTTTTGAGCTCAGTAGCTCTGATGACAAGAGCCTTGTCGTTATTCCCATTATCATCTTTCTCCTCATCAAAGTCTTGTTTGAGTGTTTTGTGTCTAGTGGGGAACTCGGTGTGGAACTACTCCCTTGCCAAATCTTCCTTTTCAACATTCCCCTCTTCTTCATTTTGATTATATGCATGCTCTTTGAGGTTCTCCTCTTGTTCATCCTCATGGAGGGATGATTCCTTTCCATGTTCCAAGGTCTGGTCATAGCCTTTAGTCAGGGATTTTCCGCCCTCTGCCTCTTGAGCATCAATTTCCTCTTCTTGTGCAAGGCGGTCCTCAGCCTCCTTATATTCTATCTCTTTGAGCTACTTGCCCCATTTTGCATTGAGCTCAGGGTCATTTGATTATCTTATAAATTCAACACCCAGCTCCTCGCCGCTCTCACTGGAGGACTCATAAGCTATCTCATCTATTTCCCGACGCTCGAATAGTGGATGTTCGTGGTACTCAAATTCCTCATCCTCTAGCCTCATTGCAGCCTCTAGCTATTGTCGCTCAAGCTCGTCTGATATTTTCATTGTCGCCTCCATTTTTGGTGATTCCATAGAGGGTGAGGGAGCTGGAGCATTGGCCATAGCTTGAGCTATTGTAGCCTAAATTGTCAGATTAGTAAGCATTCCTAAAATCTCAGATGGTACGTTCTACATGTACTTCATAGAGGACTCTGAGAGGCTAAGAGTGGGCACTGTAGTAGCAGAAATGTAAGGAAGGGAAGGAGACAAAGAGGAAGAGGAGATTGGTGAGGTTGTGGTGGATGATGAATCCATGGGAATAATCTGCAGGATTGGAGGAGTGGAAGCAAGGTGGACAGAGATGTCAACTGTAGGTGGGGAAGAAGTGGGAACTGCAAGTGAAGTAAGCGAGGCGGGTGTAGCAGCAGTAGCAGTAGTGACCATAGGAGGTGGAGATCTTAGCAAGTTAGATCCTTGCCCCCCCTTTCTTGTGGGGTAGAGCCTTGGGCATCATAGTTGTCCCCATGCCCCTAGTTGTTTTTCTCTTCTTTTTGGATGGTTCGAGCTTAGAATCCTTACGAGCATAGACCTTTGGTCTAGGCACCGGTTCACTGGCCTCCTTTCTTTTCTTAGTCTTGACCGATGGTGGGGTTTTCGATGTTTCCCTAGTCGCAGTGGTAGCCACTCCACCCTCGGAGCCACTTGGTTCACTTACATGTTCAATTGTAAGTTCACTAAAGGTCAAGGTATCCCTTTGTTGTTTGAGCCAGGCCACCTTTTGGTCGATCCATGCCCTTGTTCGGATCTTAACGAGCTTAGAAAGCACATCAATGTCATCTAGCTCTAGCTCATTCTAGTCAATTGCAGGTAATAGAAAATTGGCAACGACAGCATACCCCAGATCGATCACCATGTCCTCATCCTCCTCAAGCTGGTCAAGAACTAGGCACAGGTTGATTCTACGCATGTAGATGGAAGTCATTCGCATGTAGTGACGAAGATGCACCTCAATATCATCCTTTTAATTGGCCCAAAAGTCCTCAATGTTGTGGAGGTGGGTGTACCCATGTCCTAGTGCCTTTTTGATGTGACAATAAGGGTCCATTCGTTGCCGCACTGTGTATTGTTTGAAGTTATATTTGGCCAGCTCCTTCTTTGAATATCCTACACATTGGGATGTGTGGATCTTATACATCCCTTGACCAAGGTTATTAGGATAGGATGGGCCTGCTAGATGCTTATCGCTCAAGATGCTATGAATTTTTCATAGCTACCAGGCCAGTTCCAATAGAATGATCCAGTCATTCGGGTACCGGGGCAGCTTGTTTGACCTCTCTGTGAATCCTTGAGCACGTATGTAGGTGAACTTGGGGAACTGAATATACTAAAAGGCGTACTACGTGAGGAGGTTTTTGGCACTATGGGATATCCTCTTATGAAAATTTCCTCCAAGCAGCTGGGAAATATATGCAATGAAGGCATCGTTCACCCTGCAATAGTCCCTTTTGAAATTCTAGAACTGCAGTTAAGGATACATATCATATGGTTTACGTTCTACCCCCGAGGCCTCATTAGGTACTATGGTTAATCCCTGATAGTGCCACTAATTGGTGAGGGAATACACCAAGTAGGAGGTCATGAAGAACTTGGTGGTCTTCTTCACACTTGTGAATTGTTCATGGAAGTGATCACTAATTATCTTTCCCCAGTGAAAGGTAGTGTCTCCATGGAGGATTTTCTCTATGAAGTAGAACATCCACTCCTAGAAGAAGGCAGCAACAGGAAGGCCCATAACCCAGCTTAGCAGGGTCACAAGGTCATGGTAGTCTTCAAATAAATCACTACCAAAAAGCATCTGAGGGAGCTTGTTGGCATTGCCCCGCTTGTATTTTAACCAATACTGGTTAATGAGTTTTTCACACTTCAGCGAGTCCTGCTCCCATAACTCGTTGAATTCTTCCATGGTGGGGATTTCCATGCTCTCAAAGGTAGGAATGTGGAAGGTCTTTGTTATACCTGCTAGAGACATATCTACAAGGACATTCCCATCCCGGTCCACTATAGTGCGGGTCTCATGCTTATAAACTTCCACACATGCCATTACTAATTTAGGGACCACCAAGGCCAGCGAGAAGCCTGCAGCTTTAGCAATTTCGCTACTCCTTATTAATCTTGTGTTCTTTGTCTTTGGATTTATCCTAACCCTTTGTACAAATTCATCAACGTCTACTTGATTGATGTTTGTATCTATAACATCCCTCCATAGAGTGGTGATTCTAGACTATATGGTGACCCTTTGGAACTTTTACTTCATCAAGTCCTTGTCCTCCTTGCCTCGAGGTGTCTTGGCTATTCCTTTCCCTTTTTCCTTGGAGGCACTGGAAGTGTCTGCACCTGATTCTATAAATTCTGCACAAAAGATGTGAATGAGTAACAATAAACATGACAAAACAGCTACAGACAAGTCCCTGTACCTCAAGATTAGCTTTGCAATCATTATTCATATTCAATAAGCACGTAATACTTGATACTTCATCACTAGAAAGCAAAGTAGGTAATCTGGGTTCCCAGGAATGAAATTCCCTTAGCAAAATGTTGTTTGAAAGGGAAAATTGAGGATGGAACCCCCCAAGGCATTTTGCGATGTTGGATTTGGTCAATTGAAGGTTGGTGTGAAGGAAACCTATTTTTAGCAAGTAGGTCGAAATCCGTTTTGGATTTGGAGGTCATTCAGTCCTTCATTTGGGAGTTTGGGCATCAGATGTAGGACAACCATTGGAAATGGTGCAAGGGAGATGGAACTCTAGGCATCGGAATCTAGCTCTTGGATTGCCATCATCGGGAAGCGATTGCGGGTTAGCTATTAGAAACGGTGAAATGGGGGTGGAAATCTGAGGAAGGAAACCTGGAAGGTAGTGTCCGAAGAAGGTCCGAGGACCTGGGATGGCTAGGTGGAAAACAAAGGATCAGAACCTAGGGGTCAAGAAGTTGTCTTGAATTTTCCATTAGAACAGCGCCAGTGGAACAGAATCCTGGGAGGGGAATTCTGATGGCCGAAATCCAGGAGAGCTTGGTCCCAAGAGTTCATTTAAAATTTGGGTTTGGCGGCCAATGGATCGGTGTTCGGGAGTCAAGAAGACGTCCCAGGATGGCTATTTGGAACGATGAATGCGACATGGAATTCCAGAGGTTAGAATCCAGTAAGCACTTGGATGCTGGATCATTCAGGTGTTTGGGACAAAGGATGAAGCGTCGGGATCCAAGATCCAACAAGCTGTCAAACCATTGGCGTTATGGATGGTGAATTTAAGATGGAATCCTAAAGTCATAATCCTGAGAGGGGAATTCCAGCTCAACTTCAGAGGTTGGTTTCTTCTCGAATTTGGGAACGCACTTCACGTGGTCGAGGTCCGAGGTCCAAGAGGACGCTTGGGACAGGCCATTTGGAACAACGAAGTTGCTTAGGAATCTCGGGAGAGGAATTCTGGGTGTCCAATTTCGAGGACAGTTCGATTTCTTGTTTTTTAATTTTGACACAAACGTCATGCGGTCGGGGTCTGAAGTTCAGGAAGGCATCCCAAGATGGCTGTTTGGAATGGCGAATGCGACATAGAAACCCGCAAGGAGAAATCCAGAGGCCGGGGTGCAGAAGGAACTTCACCACATGAATTTGAAGATTCAACTTTAGAGTTTCACAAACCGCCGTAGGAAGACCTGGGCTTGGGAGGTGCCAGCGACTGTTCTGAAGAATGGCCGCATCGAAGTTAGGTCCCAGATCGAGTTTGAGGGCCCTAAACGATAGATTTTCAGTATTCTAAAACATGGGTTTTTAGGGGAGGGCAGCTATTTACCTAGTTTCGAACCTAGTTTTATATTTTCATGCATCAAAACATGGAATTCATAAAAAAAAAGGGTAGGGCATGTGGATAGCCAACCTACCTCAAAATCCTGAAGAATAAACTGTCGGGTTCGCAGGAGATGACGAAAAAGCACTCGGACTGCTGGGCGGAAAATGTCGGGACGCCGAGAGTTCTTCAAACTTTTCTATAACTCAAACTATTGATAATGACAGCCAAAAAATTTGTTTAAATAGGTAAAACCATCATAAATGTATCCATTAAATGCAGTCATATGACGGCCAGAAAGTTGGTGGGTTTGAATCACAGATGGTGGCAGGAGACCCGGAGTCCGACGTCTGAGAAGCTGTCTATCCACAGTCGTTGGAAACAGTGAAATGCAAACAAAACTCTGGAAAGGGAAATCTAGGATCCGGGGTCCTGAAGGACATCAGGCCGATGTCATTTCAAAGGGAAGAACATGGATGGAAATCCGAAAGGGGAAACCCGAGAGTCCAGGCCCGGAGGACGTAGCGGATGCAAGAAAGGTAGTTTGACAAGGGAAACCCAAATTAACCTTAGATTTAATAATTTCAAAAGGGGGAAATTTTGGTTAAGTGTCAAATATCACTTTGGAGAATACGTCGACCTTTTAGGACACAAAATGGGGCACACAAAATGAGGCAAAACAAAAAAGACCTGACAATCAAATAAAAGGAAAGAGAGGGACCTGGTTCTGAACGGGGCGTGTGTGCAATAAGCACAATAATTATCTTAATCATCTGTACACCATCATGTGTTCTGACAATTCAGGCCACAAGGTCATATCTAGCAGCAATGTCTTTTAAAATATCTACATCCATATAAACATTATGAACCACCAATTTACC
The DNA here is from genome assembly GCA_007115665.2 of Sequoiadendron giganteum. Classification (NCBI taxonomy): domain Eukaryota; kingdom Viridiplantae; phylum Streptophyta; class Pinopsida; order Cupressales; family Cupressaceae; genus Sequoiadendron; species Sequoiadendron giganteum. Next base: position 269,771,473 of record CM021106.1, read on the forward strand.
CATGTCTAACCTCTAGGGATTACACAAAGGAACTGACAAATTCTTGTTCCCAAACCAATTGGAGAACAATTGCCACTTGGTGTATGGTAACTCAACATCTTGAATTGCACATCACTTGTGTATTAATCCTTCCAAGATTCGAGGCCCATAGAACAATAACTTTCCCTCCCACTTCTTGCTAGTTGAGGATTGTAACAAATCAATAATATCTTGGGATAAAGACCTGGTAGGGGTTTCAGAACCAGAACTATGGGCCTTGGGTGCCATTTATACTAGACTAATGATAATTCAAACTAGTGTTTACTTATTTTTAGATAGCAAATGATCACAATTTTCTCCTTTAGTCTTTACAGAAAATTCTTCAATATTCAAAAATCCCTAGCAATTATCTAGACAAGCTCTAAAATCGAATCTATTCAAACAATTCTTCAAGAACAAAAATAGGAAACAATCATGAATTTCCCAACAAGCAACCATTAAATCTTTCCAATTTACAAGAAATGGTGGATGTGCTACTTATGGTTTCAATCACAGAACATCTAGGGAAACAAAATTGAGAAATCGTAACCACATCTTGCTTCACTTGATACCAAGCAAATCTTCCCTTAATGTAGAGATACAACACAAAAATAGTAATTCATAATTTTTAGCATTTAATTATGTAGGCAGAGTCGAACTCAGCCACTAATATTCACTCGTGTGAGATAAAATGGCTATAGCACAATACTAGTTTATTTTTAAATGAGTCATTGATCAATCACAATGTTGGTTAGGAGAACGACTCAGATTTAGTCAAAATAGTTTGAAAATGCCATGTTCTCCTTCCAGTCACCAAACAGACAAGATATTCACCTACCGTGCACCATATCAGCATAGAAATGGGCCCCATGAGCATTGGAGTCCATGAATCACTAAATCACACACCTTGCAACATTATTGAAACTATAGTTTTCATTGCGTGAGGTCAGCGAGGAATGATCATGTTGTGTCGGTATGGAAACAGATGTCGACATCAGCCTTAATCATCGATCAGTGAGCAAAATCGGTCCCCACCATCAAATGTGATAGATGGCAACATCTCACATGCCTCACACCATATTTGTGATGTTAGCAAAAACCTTGTGAGGTCTACAAGCAATGGTCAAGATTGAAATCACTTCATCCAATGGTCGCACAATCTACACATGCAAAAAGGTTATTCCGCCTGACTTTATTATTTCTTAAGTCTTGGTTGGTCTGTGCCCCGTGCTTTAAGAATAACTTTGAGAAATTTTTTGTCATTGTCCTAGGTGATGTCCCCGTCTCCCTTATAATAGTTGTTTTATTTTGCAAGGGGTGTTTTTAATGACCGTCGATCTTCCTACGATTGATCTTGACCGCTCCCCATGATCTCGCGATGACATCACCATTGGTTGTTTGGTGATTGCGATATCATAGGTGAATACCACGTGTTGAAAGTTGTCGATGCTGAAAAGGGATTAATAAAGCATTTAATATTTGTGTCGGACTTAAATATGTTATAAAGTGGGTTACTAAAATAGTTGCGAGATACACGTGCTCGAGATCGATAGTGATGTTATAATCTTGGTAAAAATTTTCTCGATGGTTATGTTTGGTGTTGCTGACTGTTGTGTTTCTAAAGACCGTCGATCTTCCTATGATTGATCCTGACTACTCCCTGTGATCTTACGATGACATCACCGTTGGTTATTTGGTGATTGCGATATAATGGGCGAGTGCCACATGTCCCAAGCCTCTGATGCCGAAAAGGGATTAATAAAGTGTTTAATATTTGTGTCAGACTTAAATACATTATAAAGTGGGTTAAAAAGACAACTGCGAGATGCATGTGCTAGAGATCGGTGGTGATGTTATAATCTTGGTAAAAAAATTCTTGATGGTTATGTTTAGTGCTGTTGACTGTTGTGAGTGAACATGATCACCGATGGTAGGAATCAATGGTTTCTCGCCATCACGTGATCCAAAGATGTAGGATGTTTAGTGATCGTGATATCATGGGTAGGCGCCACATGTATTCCATTGGTGCTGCCTTCTATGGCGGGCCCTCAATGCTGACATGGATATTTCGTCAACCCTCTTGAGGATGGTCATTCGATGATCTGACAAAAATAAAAGATCGATGGATGAAGTTTAAATTTGCATCAAATGTGATTGGAGTCATTGGTGTGGCATGCAAATGAGCTTTAGTGATGGACGAGACATCTACTGGCTCAATTCAATCGACATAAAGTATATGCTCTTTTTCTATCTTCATCACAAAAGCATTCAAGTATTTTTCAAGCAGTTCAAAGCCAAAGATAAAAAAATTCAAGCGATCACAGTGAAGGTTGGTTCTTTGCAAGGCACAAAATCTCATGAGTTACTTTCTAAACTACTGGGTTAATTTGATTGTCTTTGAGAAAGGGTTCTATAGTGATGGTGAAGGGGTTTTGTTAATTATTTTCGTAGGGTTACTGGTTTGTTTGAATTATTGGAATTGCATAATTGTGTTGTATTTTTGTGTTCTAAGTACCCCTAGTTTTTTCGAGGATTTGATTTTTTAAAAGAAGCCCTAGTTGTTTAAGATGGCACCACCGAAGCAACACTCTAGCCATGTTGATTATTTGAAGAGGAATTTGTATGATGACTTCCTAGATCAACTCCCATTGTCAACAAATGATAGGAAGAGTGGTTTGGTTTTAATGAATGGACAGACCCTAGGCGAAGGTCTAGTGTGCAAAAATTATAACATTGAGGATGCCAGGATTCCTATGATTGGTCTTGAAATGTTTAAGTTGTGATATGGATAGTGAAACTTACCTCACCCCTTCTCTAATGCCTGGAGATATGACATGGGGAAACTAACAGTGCAAAATGTGTTTCCTGAATGTAGAATTTCTCAGAGCAGTGGTAACACAGTATGATCCTATGACAAGTGTCATAAGGGATAATGATGGTGGAATTCTGCTAAGCATACATGCAGATGAGATTCGGTAAATTTTTTATTTAAATTATTTTAGCCCTTTATTAGTCCAAATAGATTTTGAGGAGATGAAGGAGGAGTACAAAATTTCAAATCCTCTTTTCAGATCAAGGTTGCTTCCTCCTCACCTAGCCAGGGTAGGTAGTTCAACAATTCTTATCAGTCCAAATGACTAGGAGCCTTTCAGGCTGAGTTGTTTTTCCAGTCACTTCCTAGCAACATTTTATTCATTGTGTCAGATTTTAGGATTCAACCCTAATATTGTAATTCTAGTTGTGTGCATGTTTATGGGAGTCCATATTCAACATCCCATCTTCTTTGTGGTATATGACTTTGCATCATTCCTATCAGAGAAGATGCATGAGGGTTTGATGAAGGTACATGTGGGGGATACTGACACTTCTTTTTTCTGGTACTCCCTATTGATGCATATGTTCTTATACAAGAATATTGTTTTATGCTAAAAAAAAAGGGAGTTTAGGTAGGACGTGAATGGAGAAAGGTTACCAGTACAGGTGTGGAGTGAAAATTTGTATTACAATAGGGGAGGTGCCAGCTTTGTGTAGTTTGATAATTGATTTTCCTCCAAACTCAAGGCTCGATTGGTGGTAAATGTGCCAAGAGTCCCTGAAGCTTTCCATGAGTTCCTTCGACTGAAGGTGAGGAAGCCTAATTTAAAAGTGTGTTACAATTCGGGTGATATCATCTTGTACCCTGTAAGCATTATCTTGAGGGTGTATGGTTTCCAAGGAACCCCTCATATCCCCCCCTTTAATTTACTCTCAAGGATGGGGTGTGTCAAAGTTATGTAGCAACTAGGTTGTATTCATGAGTTCAACCACACAAAGAAAGGAAAAGGGACTTTGTTCCCTAACTACACTATTTTTTCTAGATTTTATTTGTTCCAAGGGAAGATGGCTCAACTTTGAAAGATTTTTTGATGACTTCAGTTTGAGGAATGGTCCTAGGAGACAGCATGACCCTGAGGGATTCTTTGCATTGTTTAGACAACAAATTAAAAGTGGTGAATTTGCACATGAATTCAACTTTCCTGAGGACTTAATCAGAAATGAGTTTGATTTGAATAGGCAAAATTTGAATCAAGAAAAATGGACTGCATATGAAAATTTGTTGGCTATAATACATAAAATGGATCCAAAATATGATCCATTAATGGAGTTCACTCCATTTCATAAGAGAATAGACTTATTAATGGCTAATTTCAAAAATATCATGGGAACCTTGATGACCAAGAGGGTCAGTTTGGAATTAGATTTTGGTATAGAAAGACCGGGTGTGAGGCCTAAAGAAACAAGGCCAACTTATCAGCCACCAGTTGATAGGCCTCTATACAAGAGAAAGAGGAATGTGAGTAGTGATGAGGATGAAGGGGATAAGAAGGGATAACAAGTCATGCAAGCATCTTCAAAGTTGGGTCCAAGGATTAGAGCACCTGGAGGGATAAGGATTGTGGATCTAGATTCACCACCCAGAGGTGATCCTACAGTGTTACCATCAGAGCCAATCCCTAAGAGGAAGAGAGTTGATGAAACACAAGAAACTCTAATGGATGAGATATTTGTGACCGATCAAGACATGCAGGTTGGTATCCCTTCCCCTCCTAGATCAACACAATTCGTGCTTTCTGACATGGATGTAAAGAGGCAATGTGTACAAGATGCTAGGATGGAGGCCTACAAGGCATTCTTGGATGATGATGCATTTGTAAAGACTCTTGTATTCTTGCAACTAGTTTGGAGGATGAAACTAGAAGAGAACTAGAAAAAATGCAAGAGTGGGATAGAATCAAGACCTAATAGGTTGGAGCAGAAGAATGATGATGAGGTCAAGGCCAAATTAATGGAAGAATTCAAAGGCATCAATCCTAAGGAGGGAAGAAGACTTGTGACTCAGGCTGGTGTCTTAATTTTGCTTGAATGGCACATAGTTGATGTGATTGCATTAAATGCTATCTTACAGTCCAAGCACCCTATACAAAACAGTGAAGAAGAGGTTAAGGCAACTCTGTAGGAAACTACCTTCAATGAGGAGTATTAAACTCTAGCCATATGGCCATTGGCACCCCAAGGAAGAGAGCCAAATGTGACTGGTATTAGCCCACACCTAAGGGGAGGGCTAATCATCAAGAGAGCTTCTGAAACTTCAACAACAGAAGCTACAAGCCTAACAATAAATATGGCCAAATTGGCCCAAAAGATAGCTAAGAGAGAAGAGGCTGAAAAGAAGAGTCTGATGGAGAAATACAATATGATAATTGCCTAATATAATAGGATGCAACAAAGGAATGTTGAGCTGCAATATGAAGTAGATAGGTTGAAATATGGGAAGGTGGGAGAATCATCCAATGCTCTTGGTATTAGAGCATTACCTTCTATTTCAGCATCGGTCCCCCCTACTAATCCAATTGTTTCAACTCCGGGGTCGCCCATCCAGACACCTGCTCTCAGTCCTACACCAGGGCCAATTGAAGAAGAAGTTAAATATTCTGTGGATCCCACCAAGAAGCAAATGTTGAATAGGATCACAGAATTGTAGGCTGCCTTAAAGGCAGGTGAGGATGATGCAATTTTCAAACAAAGTGAGGTGGTTGAAACAGTTTTGAGGAATCTTAATGAAAAGGTTCATTGTAAATTACCATTTGTACATTCTTTGTATTCTTTATTCTTGGATGGAATAAAAAATATCAATAGGGATCAGGAAATAGTTTTGCTTTTGGCTGAGAAATGGATCCCTAGGGCCAATGATCTGGATATGATGTACAAAGCTTCTAGCTTTGATGTGGATAATAGGCACCAGTCATTGAATCCTACTCAAATATTTGTAAAATCATTGAACGGATTCCAGGCCCTACCTGATGATTTGAGTAGAATAATTAGGGAGGTAATAAAGAGCTTTGATGACTGGAATGATAGAATTTTTCTAAACATTATTGATGCACAAGGAAATGTTAAGACATTGCAATAGTGGAAGGATGGGGTAGAAGAAGTTATCAATGCACAAATCAAATCGATTTGTGATGATTCAAACTATGATTTTCTGCTAAATAGTATGGATAAGATAATTAACACCAACACATTCTTAGAGTTTTTTGAAAGGGAAGCCAATCAGGTTACAGTGAAGTACACACCTTACAATACTAAGGTTAATGAGGTGGTAAAATTTGGCTGGCCAATGAATGAAGAGTATCAAAGATGGGTGGACAAGTACTTAATCGAAGAGGAGTAAAACAGTGTCTATTACCACAGGATGGATGAAGGAATGTGAGACGATGATGCAAACAATTCTGGAGATAGCCACAAGAAATGATTTAACAATGGATAGGGCATGTGAACAAAATGAGAAGATGTTCAAAATGGAGATAGCCATAAGGAATGCACTAGAGGATGCTGATACACACAAGCGGCCAACTTACCGAGATTATCTGTCAAACATCTATTTATGGCTTAATAGAGAATAATTTCTAGTTTGTTATTGTTGTTAATAAAAATACATTTCTCAAAGGATGTGCCCTTTAACAATTTTGATATATTTATATATGTTTCATAATGTAAAATAGATATAGGCGGATAGGAGAAAGATACAGTAGATAGTTTGCAATGAAAAATTCCTTTAAAAGACTCAGATGTATGTATGAATTTTGATGAAGTTAATGAATATGTTTGAACTTGTGGCTTAATCTTGGTATCAGATGTTTTTGGAATTATACAGTTATCTGGTTGTCTCCATTTTGATGTTTTTCTATTATTTAAATTGATATATCAAGCATATATATATATATATATATATTCAGTTTACCAATACACATTTGTTGTATTTATGTGATGTGATTATTTGGTTCTTTCAAGTAAATATTAAACCCTTGTAGTCAATCACAATAAATGAAGAGTATTAATTGGATCAATAAGAAGAATCACATAACTAGGATTGTCATTCTATCTCAAGTAGAGTTTGTCAGTCATTTACTTGCACATTTATATAAGTTATAAAATGCATCTATGTGCCAAACAATTTGAACTATTTCCATCATAGATTACACTTTTATAGATCTTCATTAGACTCCATACATCCAACAAGGCAGTGGTCTCAGACTTTCATCTGTTGGTTTATCCATTTTATTTCTCACATTTGTTAACTGAACATATTCTAATATAATTCAAATATAATTAAAATTGAAAGCATCATAAATTTATTATGTAACCACATAAGTCAAATATAATTCTATCAAGAAATTAATATCAAATATATAATACAATCACATAACTCATAAATTTCAATTTCATTGATCTTCTTCTTCATCCAACTCTTTGTCTCTGTCATCTGATCCATATTCAACATTGTAAGGATTGGTCATATCATCTCATCGTCATTGATATCAGTTTCGATAATGTCATCATCCACATGGATATCATATTCATGAACGTTAACTCCTACATCATCATGATCTAGTTCCTCCTCTTTCACATCTTCGTTAGGGACATCATCAACTAACTGTTGATCCTGATCATCATCTGCATCATCTTCTATTTGTTTAGTATCTTCTTCTTCCACCACATTATACTTTACCAGCCTTCCTCTTGGATCATGTCTAACAACATATGACCAACCCACTTTATCTGGAACCTTTGAGTAAAATACCTGCTCACATTGGCTTGGAAGAACATAGGGCTCATTTCCAGCTCACTCAAAATACCTTGTATTAACCATGGTAAATCGATTATCATGTTCAATTACAGTTCTCTTAGGATCATTTTAATTCATTCGTAGGTTGTACCATAGGACGGAAAACAAAACTTATTTGAAGGACTTAAAGTCAAACTCAAGTATATCATCCAAAATCCCATAGTATTGATTTTTTGAGACTTCTGGATGTATGTCGCTTCTAGATGAAACATTAGTCACCTGGAAGATTGCCGTTATCCTTGAATCACAAGTTTTCTTCATTTCATCCAATTTTTTGATTTGAAATTTATGACCATTGCACCATATAGCCTTGTGGTGTTTCACCTGCAATATGTCAAACATGTAAAACTTATTGTAATATCATCAGTTTATAAACATGTTTATTCTTGGCTGAATGTATGTAAAGAAAAGAATCTCAACATATATATACATCAATATAATTGAAAGTAATTAAATAATATGGGTGATTAATATATTTATACATATCTGTTTATCTCTTAAACCATATGCTAAATAAATTTCCTTTGGTGTAACATTGGAATCTTCATTATGATGAGTTTCTTTAACCAATGAAGCCACACCTTCCCATGTTAATGCGTGACCAGATTGTTGACATCGTTCAATCCATACTGTCATCCAATCAAGATTGTTTGAAACATACAAATGTAGTGCATCCCACTCTCGACCAATTGTATAAAAAAAATTGAAATTCACAAATGGCATATAATTAGTTAATTACCATGATATACGACCTCAATTTATAATTCATAAATATTGAAGATTAATAATTAAATAAGTACAATATACATAAAAATCATATGTAAAATGTATTCTAATTAATCTCCATGACCATCTTATAATTACCTGTCACTTTCCTTAATCTACCTTTCCCCATCAGGTACTCCCCTTTGAATTTGTTAATGGAGATGGGATCCCAAATGCGATCTAAATGGATCTTTGCTGCAAACTTAGGAAGATATTCAATAATGTACACCATGGTTTAGTATACCATGTATCCCTCCACCATAGGACCCTCAGGATGTTCTCTTTGTCTAACCAAAGCCTTCAAAAATTTCAAGTGCCTCTCAACCATCCACATTGACCTTGTGTGTATAGGTCCACACAATTCAATCTCCTCAACTTGGTGTATGAGGTATTGATCTTATGCATTGAATTTTTTTGAAGGTATACACTTTTTCATTTCACACAATAGATGAGGAATTCTTCTCTTCTAATCATTTATATCTTCTTTATGGATTTCTTTAGATGATATCCATCTACAAGTTAATCAAGGCACAAATATATTAACGAGATTTAACAAAAATATACAATGAATTTAACAAATATCTCTACTTACCTCATGTATTTTCAAAGATCATATATAACTTGCTTAATATTGTTGTCAAAGTTGACTGGAAGAGATAGAGGTAGAATGTACTGTAACAATTATAAAATGATCTTTTCATTAATATTTTTTCAAAAGTAGTAAACATAATACATTGAAAAAGAACATGCAATATACAAATATATATAATATACCAGAATAATTACTTTAATGAAGGTATGCCAATCATGCGTTTTCATCCCTGACCCAAATTCACCTTTCTTTGTTATGATATTGTTTATGTTCACAACAAATCCTATGGAAAATCAAATTTTTCGTATGACTTAATTTATACCATTACTTTGCTGCTCTATTAATAACCAAGGAAGGGCACTTATATTAATTTGGTCTCCATTGCTATTTAATTGAATGAAATTTTTCATTGCATGAATGGCTTCCTGAATGTCACTACGCAAATTTTGACAATTTTTTCTTTGTCATGGCTTCCATCCAATATTTTCCATAAAGTTTCTGTCATATTCTTTCCGATATGCATTGTATCAAACAAATGCACAATTTGTAGCTGCTCGTAGTAGGACAACCTACTAAATTGTTTGGGATAACTTTTTAGTTCCTATGGAAGCTGACCATTAATCCCTTGATGACCTTCGTGAAGCATATAAGTTAAAAAAATTAACAACGACAATCATTGTCAATTACAACATGAGTAAACACAACACAATATAAAAATATAAATTCAAAACATATCATAAATGATAGATAAACAATTTGATCCAATGTATAACCTTGACGATTAATTTTATTATATTCCAACTTCCATAGGCGAGGTGTCATTCTTCGTGGTTTTGATGTAGTCTCTTCTTTCCCATTGAAAATATGTTTTTCAGTAGTTCGATACTTATGATTCATGTGGAGGAAGTACCTATACTCATCAAACACCTACTTTCCTAAACTTGTTGAACGACGAGATTTCATCTTTGGACCACAAATTGGACATGCAAATTTTCCCTTTGTTTGAAGACCTACGATTCATATATAATTGGATTAAATATGTCAATTTTTATAATTATATATAATGAATAGATTATTTAAAAAGCATGCATTATATCTACTTCATAAAATTAAATATCATTAAAGTCATGTATCAAATGTTATAACATACCAAAAAAATGTGTTAGCCCTAGGGCATCATGAATTCTCCATACAAGCATTGCATGGAATTGAAATTGTCTTTGTCCTATTGGTCTAGATACGTCATACATAGTCACGCCATTCCATAACTTTAGTAACTTGTCGATAAGAGGCTCAATATATACATTCATATCTTTAACTTGGATCAATGTATTTGTACCATGATGTTCAATTGTGTTTTCTGGTGCATTATCATCTTCTTCCATAGGATGATTAACCTCATCTTCGATATTCACAGTTCCATGTTCCTCTGCTTGCAAAACCAAATTCTCCAAGCAATGATAATCTAAATCATGTGCCCTAGGGTGCCCCACCTTTATAATAATGATAGACACAAATAAACCATGATCATGATCAAGTGATTATATATATATATATCAAATGTTAAAACAATATAAACATTTACAAATTTAATCAATATAAACACATATAATAAACAACTTACCAATGGATGATAACCATGTTGCCTACAATGTTTCTCAGATGTTGTGATTAAAATTCTTCTCATCTTTAAGCCCTTGCAATTATGCAAGGACAATAACATTTCCCATCACCCTTTCTTATGAATCTAGCCCACAATCTATCAAGTGACTCTTCATTTTGTTCTAGACTAATATTATCTGACATGATTTTTCTTTACCAAGCTTGAATATTTAGATCTTCAAAAAATATCAAAATCACACTCCAATAATTTTTAATCATACACAGGTAACAAAATATAATAATTATGATATTTTACACCAAAAATTTTTGGCATGCAACCACCCCTGCAAAAGAGAAGATAGTCTGAAGTTAATGACCCCAGAAAACACTTTCAAATGCTAATTCTAGAAATTATTAAATTCTAATTTTACTATGATTTCCAACTGTTAAGACTCCTAAAATCAAAATATTCAACTTGCACAACAAAATTTGGAAATGAAATTATCAAAATGCAAATAATAGGCCTCAACAATTAAGGCCTACTCAAGAATTTGTGAAGTCACTGCAAGGTTTCTAGGCCTTACCAGATTATTTTAGCAGGAGGATTAAATATTTGGTAAAGAGTTTTGATGACTGGAGTGACACATCTTTACAAGATATTGTAGATGCCCAAGGAAATGTAAGAACACTACAACAATGGTAGGAAAGGGTAGATGAAACCATCAATGAACAAATCAAATTGATTTGTGATGACTCAGATTATGACATGCTGATGAGTAGTATGGATAAAATCATTAACACTAGCACATTTTCAAAATCTTTTGAAAGGGAGGCGAATCAAGTAGTAGTAAAGTATACACCTTATAGTGCCAATGTAAATGAGGTGGTAAATTTTAATTGGCCAACGGATGAGGAATATAAAGGATGGGTAGAAAAGTACTTAACTGAACAAGAATAGGACAAAGTCTACAATCAACAGTTAACAACTCAATGGTTATGGTTATAACAAATTTTGGCTATGTCTTGGTGGCAGTTTTGGTGAAAGTTTTCGAAGTTTGGAAAATGGAACAGTTACCAAGTTAGATATCTTTAGGTTGAGTCTAAATGAAGTTGCAGAGAAAATTTGTAAAGAGCCTGATATTATAGTGAAGATACTATTCTTAGGTGTGGTGGCATTCTGTTGTAGGTTTTAGTTTCATGGGTACTTAATTTTCAAGACAGTACAACCATCTGAATGAAAATTACTCATTTCAAGGTCATGTATCTCCATTGTATTGATATATTATTATCTTGAATAAAATTATCAAGGGTTATTTTGTTCATCTCACTATTATGGTGTGTTTAATTCTCATTTTGGTTTTAATTCAAGGAATTAATTAAAATGCTTGAGTGAGGTTATAGGTGACTATGTTCATATAAGGATTTGATAAGTAGTATTGGGTTAGAATATAGATTGATGGTATTGTAAGGCATTATTATTTGAGATTTTATATGCTATGTGTCTAGAAGATAAAATTGGTTACAATAAAAAACAACCAACACCTTTGATATTATCTAGCTATGGATCCCAAATATATTGAAAATTGATAATTAGGGTTAAAATTGAAACCTTGAAAATATAATATTTGTCCAAATCCATCAAGAATTTTCCATCAGTTATAAACAACTCCCTTATAAATAATTTGTGAAGTCAGGTCTAAAATCTAGAAATGAAATTCTAAAAATGCACAAGACTAAAAATGAAATCTGAAGAGATGCTGCTTTAAAATATGATTTACAAACCTGGAAGTACAAATCTGACTTCACAAATGAATTATGGAAAAAGACAATGACTAACCTCAACTAGGTGATATCTTCTTGAGTTTCTTCTGATTTTCCCCAAGAAAACCATCAAGCAAAACACTGTCGCAATAAATAGTCGAGCTCTTTTTTATTTATGCCCTCCACAATTTAAATTTGCAAGTCTGTCAAAATTTTGACGAAAGATCTTCGTCAAAACATGGACAAAAAAAATGGTTCGTTGAAAATCTGATGAACATCGGGGATAAAAAATTAAAAAAATGAAAATTCGCACAAGTGCCCGATGATACATCTGATTATGTAGCTTTCATCGGAAGGTTTCATCAAATTTTTGCAATCAAATGAGTTAGTGTGTATTTCTGGCAAGGGATGAAATGGGATATTGCAAATTTTGTTGCGAGATTTCTGGAGTGTCAGTGGGGTAAGGGTGAAAACCAACATCCACCAGGGCTTCTACAACCACATCTTGTACCAAAGTGGAAATGGGATATTATCTCATTGGACTTCATTGTTGGTTTACCCAACTCCTCGCAATGACATGATGCTATTATGGTGACAGTCGATAGCTTGACAAAGGTAGCACACTTCTTACCTATGCACTCTTCATATAATGCGTCATCTATTGCTAGAGTGTTCATGGAGGACATTGTGAGGCTGCATGGTATTCTACGTCGGATTATTTCTGACAGGGATCTAGTGTTTACCTCAACTCTATGGACATCATTACAACATGCGATGGGGAAATAGTTGAACTCCAATTCAATGTATCACCCAGAGATAGATGGATAGATTGAGAGGGTTAATCAAATCCTCGAAGAAATATTACGTATGTATGTTATGGACCAGCAGACATGAAGGGAGGATTATCTCTATCTAGTAGAGTTTGCATAGAACAATAGTTTCAAGAGTTCCATTGGTATGGCATCTTTTCAGGCTTTATATGGGCATCCTTGTCATACTCCCTTGAGTTGAGATTGACTAGAGGATAGAGCATTATTGGGTCCAGAGATGTTGTAGGACATGAAGCAATAGGTGGATTGGATTAGAGAGCAACTAGTAGCAACACAAGACAGAAAAAAGAAGTATGCAGATGCACATAGAGCAGATTGAAAGTTTTCTATCAGAGACAGAGTATTCTTGTCGGTGTGTCCATGAAAGAGTCTGATCTAATATGGAAAGGGTTCTAAGTTGGTGCCTCACTTTGTTAGACCTTTCAAGATAGTCAAAAATATTGGTCTAGTTGCTTACCAACTTGCTTTACTGCCCAATCTTGCACGTATTCATGAGATTTCCATGTTTCAGTTCTTCGGCCATATCATCCAAATTTTTCTCATGTCCTTGATTGGAATTCTCTAAAGGTAGACGATGAGCAATTGGATTTGGAGCCCACGGCCGTAATGGAGCGCATAACACTCACTCTTTGAGGGTGAGATATTGATCAGGTCATATTTTAGTGGGATCCCAAGGATGATTCTTCATCCACCTAGGAGGATGAAGTTAGGATGAGGGAGTTATATCCCTACTTGTTTTTAGGCTTCTAGGAGTAAGCCTTGTCTTTGGGGGGGAGAATGTAATACCCCTCCATTTTCCTTTTTGTTTAGACTACTTTATGCTTTGTTTGGTTCTAGCTACTTTGATACTGGATGTACTTTTTTATTTGTGTTTTTGATCGCTACTTATTAGTGATGAACTATTATTGTTTGATGTGTATATCTAATGATTGTTGTACATGCTTTAATGGTGTAATGATGTTAGTATTTATAACATGAGATTTTAATATGAGATTATTGTGTAAGATGTAAATGTTAGTCTTGATGAGTGTATTGGTGAAGGGGACGGGTTCGCATCACTCGCTTACGAGCACCTTGTGAGTCTGTGATTTCTTCTTCATGGTGTGTATTATATGCTGGTTATATTATATTACGTTGTTTACTTGGTTTTCAGGTTTGTAGGTATATGACATCGACTCCACCTGGTTTCATAGGTTTGAGCATGTCGATCCAATGGTTAAGTTGAACGAGAGATAGTAGCTAGGTAACTTGTGTCAAGTCTATGCCCTAGCCTTAGTGTGTCATTAGTTTTGTTTATTGAGTCATGATTTAAATAATTTTAATATTATTGGTTTCTGAAAGGTGATTATTTATTAAACTAATTATTAAATTAATTCTTAGAATAATTGCATTAGTTAAAAGTGGTGATTAATTAAAATTATGTTTAGAAGTTATACTTAAATTTATTAATAAAATTTAATTTAATCCCAAAAGGGTTGAATTTATTTATTAAATAACTAAAATTAATTTTAAGTTTTATGTGGATTAAATTAAATAAAAACAAAAATTGAAATTTATTTGAAATTGAATTTGAAAAGGAAAGTTAGTTTTCAAAATATTGGAGTTAATATAATATTTTAAATTTGTATATTGCATGAAAATTAGATTTGGTTGTTGAGGATATTTTTTATTTATGCCACAAGTGCATTTTTAATTAATGAGAAGAGTTTGTTGCAAATTCATTCATGGAGAGAATTTTGGGAGGAAAAAGCTTCTTCAGGTTTGAGAGGATATTTTTGGAAAAATGACACAGAGGAGGTTTTGAAGAAATTTTTAGCTGTAGATTTGATTTTGGGAAAATTATGTTGAAGTTTGGTTGTTCTTTTGGATTGTTTATTTGCTTGGTTTTTTTGCACGGTTCAATAGAAATTTTGAGATCTTTGAAGGAGGCTCTACATCAGAAATCTTCTTTTCCTGTAGCTTCAACACTAGGTTTTATTCTATTTTTTATTGTTATTGAATTATTTAAATTAAATTGGAAGTGATTAAATAATTGCTTGTTAAATTCATTTAGGAATAGAGATTACTATTTGAGAATTGAAATTAATTATTTAGATTTTGGAAGTTTTCTTTTTTCCTATGAAAATTCCTCAGGGAAATTGAAAAGAAAAAAACCTCTTTAGGATTTACTTTCAGTTGAGGATATTGTTAGTTTTGATTGTTAAATCAAACCTAGAGATTGAAGAACACATTTAGATTTTTTCATAAAATTTAACTCTCTATAGAAAACAAATTTATTTTTAACACCTCTATAGAAAATTTATGTTGCAAAAATCTAGAAGATTTGAGAATTTATGGTTATAAATTTGTTTCCTTTTTGTTTTCTCATTCTTATATCGAATGGAATTTTAGAAAGTTGATTAAAAGAACCTATTTTAAACCTTGGGAAAATTAGGAATGTTCTTTGTAAAATTTTATTTCCTCTTCCTCTAGATGGTTATTTCTGAATAATTTGCCCAATTTTACCATTAAATTAATGTCTATGTAAATATATATATATATATATCTTTTGGGATTTGTATTTTAATTTTATTAATTTTGATTTCGTCATCCATACAGCATTTTTGGAAATGAATTTTGAGAAAAATCGTTGAAAATTCGTATGAAATTATTTTATAGCATTTCCGAAATTTTTTTACCGAATGATATTTTTATTTTAAAAACTTCTTTTTGATATGACAGTGGTTGGTGGGGGCGGATTTACCCCCACTGCCCACTGTACTTTGTTAAGGGAATGCGTTGCTCCCATGGCAACCCCCTCCACTGATAATGGAAGGAGCCTTGCCCCCTACGCATGGGACCAGCTGTACATTGTACAGACCACCACCCAATATAATGGGTGGTAGGCTATACAATGTATAGTCCGGTCGACTGTCATTATTCCTGGTGATGGGATGGCCATGTAGTGCTTTGGGATCCGCAGATGGGCAAAATTTGTCTACTTCTTTCTTCTATGTAATGTGATTTTTTATCTCAAGCATATATACAGTATAAAATATGTACAGTATGTATACATATATAATGTATATATTTATATGTATATGTAATATATATATTATATATATGTTTTCTTTAATTATTTGTTTAAAATTACTATTAATATATATAATGTATATATACTATGTATATATACATATATATATATATATATATAATAATGATATATGTTTAGTTAATCTGTCTTTTCTTAGAAAATTTATAAACTTGGTTATTAAAATGAAGTTGTGGTATACTTATGAACTTTTAAATAAATAATTATCAAATTTAGTTTAATTATTTATATTTAAAAGTAAGCATGTTTAAGTGGATGTGTATATTGTTTAAATTGGAAAACTGTAGAAATTAGATAAGTTGGCTTGGAAATAGAAATAATCTTTCTTGCATGAGTATAATATGATTTAAATGCAATTCAATATCTTGCTTTATTAAATTAGAATTTATCCTTTCATTGAAAAAGTAAAGGTAATTATTTTAGTTTATTATTTATCTGATTGAAGTAATTGATTATTTACTACAAAATTATTAAATAGGGAAATGGATTTAATGTATCCAATAACAACGTATTTCCTTACCATTTCTTATTGTTATTATTTTTCCTTATGTCTGTGAATGGGGAAAGGATTATTGATTTTTAAATTGTAAGTATTCCAGAGGATGTGGGTTGTTGCTTTGTTAAGTAAACCATTTGTATTTCCCTTGGGTAGTGCTTTATGTGAATTGTTTCCTCCAAGTGTTTGGAGTGATTTTCTTTAATTGTTGCCACCTAGAATACGAGAGATTGAATTGTTTAGTTCTATAAGCACTTGAGTTACCTTTGGAGTCTAGTTTTGTATAATGTGTTATCCATTAGAAGAGTGGCTATATTAGGCATCAGATCCCCAAGAGGTAAACTAGGTAACCTTCAGAAGTGATTTAATCAAGTGATAATTAAAGTAATATACATATTTGATTAGGATCAAGATAACTTAACCTCACTCATAGATGCAAGGGCTCATTTAGACTTTGGGTGAGTGGGAAGGCTTGGAATGGCAAGATCAACTATTTTGTCCTCATGAGAGGTAGTCGATTCCGCATGAGTGAGCATGAGGGCCAGGATTTGCTAGAGGTCACCAGGAACTCTGGAGCCTATGAAGAATGCCTAGAGGAGATCTCATGTCTAACTATGTGATGACACTCTATCTAGGATAACATTGGTTTTTGTGTTATGTGTATGGATTCCTTATCATACTTGATCGATTTTATGTCTGGAAGCAATGTGATCATGATAGTGATAAAATTTTATTGTGCATATATTTGATTGAGTCAGTATGTATCAGTATGAGTCTGCCTTTGGTTAGAGGTTGTAGATCTTTGTCCATGTTACGTGGTTACTATCTCCTAGCATGGGGGGTGGGCCTTTGGGTACCACTTGGTTGGGTGGAACATGCACCATACACTATTGGGTCCCCCTTTATCTTCAGTATTTGGTGGTGAGGCATCCAATTGGATAGCTCGTGGTTCTTTATTATATTTCTTGTATTGATGTATTTCCAAATGTACTAAGTTTTAGACCCCTCTTGTATTTACGAGGTGGAATTTTGTAAATGTAACACTTTTGTAATATTGCCTCATTCTAGGAATGAGTGATGTAATCTGATGTTCTAGTAATGATTTAATGTTATGGATGTTTATCTTCTTATCTTATGTTGTATATGTATGTTGAATTAATGTTTACTACATGAGTAATTCAACGCACCAGATTTTAGATAATGTTTGTTAATTGGGTTTAAGTAATCTCGGTTGCATAGCCTTAGGGGATGTTATCAATTGTAGATTAACATGTATGTTTAATTCACTTTAAAAAAATAAAAATTATTAGTATGCTTTTACCGTTAATTGAAACTTCCTCTAGGGTTGCGTGGTGGAGCATTACAATGCTAAGGAACAAAATGGATACAATAAGGAAACAATCACATGGGAATAATTTGTTCATCATTTTTGTACAAGGTGGTTACCACAATTATTCTTTGATGATAAAATTGAAGAATTCCACAACCTTTGACAAGGGACTCTAACATTTCAACAATATTGGGATAGGTTTGCCAAATTATTGAAGTATGTACCAGTGTATTAGAAAGATGAAAAGAGCCAACATAGGGGCAGAGGTTGATATGCATCGACTTGAGAACATGAATGAGGTATTAGAAAAGTGTCTTGAACAAGAAAGGAAGTTGCAAGCCCTAGCAATAGCAAGACAAAACTTTAACAATAAGAGGAAACATGAGTTCAAGAGAAACCCAAATTTGAAAAAAAAAGGGATAATGCATCAGAAAGGAGACAACCACCAAATCAGAATCAAAGGAATGGATACAATAATAACAAGGAAAACTATAACAGGAATAATTAGCAAATTTTTGAAAAGGAAACTTATCCACCAAGGAACAATGAAGCAAGGAATAATTCTCCTAGGAATCAACTTAAGCGAGGACCACCAGGTGGGTATGCTAGAGATTGTCCAAGGATGGAAGGTCAAAACAAAAACAACCAAACCCAAAAAGGACCACAACAAAGGACTCATGCAGTAGTAAGAAATTGAAGGACAAGATTCTAGAATGTTTCGATAGAAACCATAGGTACCCTCTTCAATCAATCAGTTTCAATTCTTGTCGACAATGGGTCATTTGAATGTTTCATTTTTCTAGAATTATTAGTGAAGTTAAAACTAAGAGTCAATCATATGGAATCATCATCGATGGTTCAAAATGGGGATAAGGAAGCTAGGGAAGTAACCAAATACTTATCAAAGGCAAGGGTGCAATTTCCTGAATTTGAAACAAGGGTAGATCTTTATGTGGCTCCCCTCAAATTATATGATGTAATTATTAGAATGAGTTGGCTAACAAATCACCTAGCTAATGAAGTAAAAAAGGTCAAAATACAAGGAAAATTCAAACCTATAAATGTAGAAACCATCTCAACAATGCAATTAAAGAAGGAAAGAAGAAGAGGAGCTCAAATATAATTATTAAGTTTTGATGAGAATGAAGAAGAAAATACTCCAAACTTTGAAAACTCCCCCTTCTTGCAAGAATTTAAGGATGTATTTCCAGAAGAATTTAAGGATTTATTTCCAGAAAAAAGAAATTTGATTTCTCCATTGAAATTTTACTTGGGGCTGAACCAGTGTCAAGGGCACCCTACAAAATGAAAACTATAGAATTACAGGAACTTAAAATGCAATTGGAAGAAATTTTTGGGAAGGGCTTAATTACTCCAAGTGTGTCCCCTTGGGGAGAACCAGTCTTGCTTGTTAAGAAGAAGGATGGAACTCTAAGGTTTTGTATCGATTATAGAATGCTAAACAAGGGTATAATAAATAATAGGTATCCATTACCCTGAATTGAATACCTTTTTGACCAAATCAAGGGAGCAACAATATTCTCCAAGATAGATTTACGATCAGGCTATCATCAATTAAGAATTAAGGATGAGGATATCCCAAAAATATCCTTTAGAACAAGATATGGGCATTATGAATTCATGTTTGTATGTTTCAGTGACTAATGCCTCACCTACTTTCATGAACCTATTGAATAGCGTGTTCCATGATTTCTTTGATATTTTTTATATTTGTGTTTTTGGATGACATATTAATTTATTCTAGAAATGAAGATTATTCTAGAAATGAAGAACATTTGTCTCACATACAACTAGTCTTGAAAAGATTGAAGGAACAATAATTATATGGGAAATTGTAAAAATGTGCCTTCTTTGAAAGGAAAATCCATTACCTTGGCCACATTATATCTAAAGAAGGAATAATAGTTGACCCAGAAAAGATTAAAGAAATAGTGGACTACCTGATTCCTAAAAATGTGTCAGAAGTGAGAAGATTTGTGGGGTTAGCAAGGTACTATATAAGTTTTGTAGAGGGATTCTCTAAGATTTCAAATCCTATCACATCATTACAAAGGAAGAATAAAAGGTTTATATAGATAGAACAAAGTGATAAGGCATTTCAAATTTTAAAGGAAAATTTAACTACATCACCTATATTAAGGGTTCCAGATCCAAATGGATGTTTCACAGTGGTAACAGATGCATCTATCAAAGGATTAGGGGGGGTACTTATTCAAGATGAAGAAGTAGAGGATTATGAATCGATAAAGGCAAAAACCCATGAAATAAACTATGACCCCCATGATTTTGAGTTAGTGGCTATTGTTCATTCCTTACAAAAATGGAGATACTTTTTACTTGGGAAGCCCTTTGAGCTAAAAAAAGATAATCAAGGGCTTAAATGTATTTTTCTTCAACCTCACTTGAATGGAAGGCAAAGGAGATGGCTATAATTTCTAAGTGAATATGACTTTGAAATAGAATATATAAAGGGAAAGGAAAATAGGGTAGCAGATTCTTTAAGTAGAAGGATACACTTATTAACCATGACTAATTTTAAGACTTCATTCAAGGAGCAAGTAAAGGAAGAGAAAAAACATGACCCATGGTATGAAAAATTCAAGCTAATCTTGGAAAATGATCCAATGAAGCCTAAGGCTAAAGGGTACACTCTTGATCAAGAAGGGTTGTTGTGGTATAATAAAAGAATCTATGTTCCCAACCTAAGAGATTTAAGGAATACAGTCCTATTTGAGGCTCATAATACTACTTATTTAGGACACCTTGGAGTTAATAAAATTGCTTTAGATATAAAGAAGTTGTATTTTTCACAAGGGATGAAAAATGACATTGTTTATTTCGTGGCTAAATGTTTAGAATGTCAAAGGGTAAAAGCAGAACATAACCATATAGCAGGTCTATTGTACCCACATGATATAACCCACCATAAGTGGAAAGTTATTAGCATGGATTTTAGACAAGGGTTACCAATGACACCTTATAGACATGATGCAATAATGGTGGTAATTGAAAAACTCACGAAGGTGGCCCACTTTATACCGGGTAATTTAACTGATGATTCTCCTACCTTAGCAAGATGCTTTGTGAAGGAAGTCTTTAGGTTAAATGGAATACTTGAGAAGATCACACCAGATAGAGATGCGAGATTCACTTCAAGGTTTTGGACAAATCTCTAGCCAAATTTGTGAACTCAATTAAACTTTAGTTCAAGATATCATCCTAAAACTGATGAGAAAACAAAAAGGAAAAATAAAAATATAGAGGACTTACTTAGGATGTATTGTATGTACCAATAGAAGAAATGGGAAAAGTTTCTACCACTTGTACAGTTTTCATACAACAATACCTTCCAAACTTCTTTGGGAATGGATCCTGTTGAAGAACTTTATGGTAGACCTTGTCATACACCTTTGAGTTGGGACAGTCCTGAAGATAGAATAATAATTGGTCCTGACATGTTAAAAGAAATAAAAATAAAAACTAAGAAAATAAGGCAAAGATTAAAGGAGGCCTCTGATAGACAAAAGAGTTACACAAATAAAAATAGATCTCTAAGGGAATTTGAAGTGGGGGAAAGAGTTTTCGTAAGGGTTAAACCTCACAAAAGTTTTGTAAGATTTGGGAAGAATAAAAAACTAGCACCTCACTATGTTGGGCCTTTTGTAATCTTGGAAAAGATAAATCCATTTGCTTACCGTTTTGCCTTACCTCCCCAATTGAGTTGAATCCATTATGTATTCCCTATCTCTCTTCATAAAAAATACATACCTAATGAAAAAAATATTTTGGATTGGAATGCTTTATAGGTCAAAGAAATAGGGGGAATAACAATAGAGTCATACAAAATCTTGGAGATGCGCTAGTACTAATTGTGCAAAAGAGAAATTAATCAATGAAAAGTACAATGTGATCAGTATGATGAGGGGAATGCTACATGGGAAGATGCAGATGAAATGCAATAGTTATTTCCTTTCTTGTTTTGAAAATTTTAATATGAAACTTCTTATATTGTTAGTGTGTGCATCAAGACGATGCACAAATTAAGGGGAGGAGGATGTCATGACCCTCCTTTTGTTAAAACTTTAGACATATTATAATTTTATCTAGTAATATTATGTAAGTGGTTTTATACAATTAATTTATGTGTGAAGAATGTAAAGATTAAATAAAGAACAAAAAATATTAAATTATTAAATACACACGCTTAAAAAGGTACAAATAAAAGTTAATCATATTAATAAATAAGTGTTTCATGAATAATTTCAGCACATGGTATTGGAGAAATGAAAAAATAAAAATAAAAATAAATAATAAAAATTAAGTCACTATGTGACAAGTGTCCCCATCCTATCTTAAGCATTATTAATTAGTAAAATCTATCATTAAAATTAATTAATAAAATTATCCACTTTCTTGAGTCACATTAATTAATATAATACATCATTTAATCTAATTAATTGGGATTAGGGAGATGTCACTATCTTCCATTATCCATTAATTAATTAATCCTAGATTAATTAATCCTCATTATTATTTTCTCAAATTTAAAATTCATTCTAATCTCTCTCACATGTGACTTTCATGCACAAGTCACTATCACCTCACAACTCATTCCCCCTCACCCTTGTGTGGGAGTTCACACCATGCATGTGGCCTTTCTTCTTTGAGCCATTTGGCTTTCCCATGTGTGCTCACACATGTGTGAGCATACATGGTCAAGCACCCCCATCTCTTACATGTCATAGACATGTCATATTCAAGCCACCCTCCCTCTTACATGTCATAAACATGTCAACATCTCCTCTACCCAAGGTGTTCTCACAAATCAAAATTTATATTTTAAAATTACAATTCTCCTATAAATGGTTATTTGAGCTTGTTTTATTGACTTTAGGGTAAAAGAAAACCATAGAGTGAGTAATTATGGGGTGGAAGCTTATTGAGAACATAATATGACCCTTTAGGTAAAGTATGGACCCCCAAAAAGTCTCTTAAAGAGGAGTGACGAGTTTTGTGGTCTTGGGAAAGGTGTGGGTACTTGTCATATCCACCTCTCCCAACGTGTGCTCACACATGTTTGAGCACCATTGGCTCCTCTCCCCATGCCATGTGGGCCTATTTTATAAGTCTTCTCCTTGTGACACTTTTCATAAGGTGAGGTTATCAATCCAAACCTCATTTTCTCAAACAATCCAAGCCATTGAATCAATCTTCAATCTTGACCCTCCATTTACCTCCCCTCAAGTCTATAAATTGAAGCCACTTCTTCTCTCATCAACAACACATGAATGCTATTTTATGCTCTCACTTTGAAGATGTATTTTTAGATAGGATTGAAGAAAGGAGAATCAAATTGAAGAAGGCTCAAGGAGAAGTTTTGGAAGAATATTGTTGGAAATCCATGAACATCCAGTTTCTCTCTGATTTTTTTTTTTTTTTGAAGACTAATTAAATCTTGAAACTAGTTAGAATCAAGCTATTACTCTTTTTCTTATCCTTGTTTTCCGAAAATTAAAATTATTTTAAAATATAATTAGAATCAATCTATTATTATTATCCTTACCATTCTTTATTAAATCTACAATGGAATTAATTTTTCAGTTTTTTTTCATGTTCAAATTAATATATTAAAAATAAAACAATAAACAAAATTATTCTCATCTATGTTTATTTACAAAAAAAAAATATTTCTTTTAATTTATTTTTAATGTCATTACAAATATAGATTAATTTTTAATCAAATTAAATTTACAAATAAATAAATTATTATTTTATTTTGTTAAAATAAAATAAAATAAAATAAAATAAAAGATATCTAAATACATATGTTTTGTAGTATGATCTTTTATTTTAAAGTTTCGTATAACATTTAATTATTTTAAATTAAATTTTGAATATATATATATAATGTGCATATATACATATATATACAAGAACTAATATTATTTTAATTTATTTAAGTCATAAAATTATATTTATTATTATTTTATTCAAATAGACTTTCTCTCCATGCAATAAATTTATTTCCTTGGGATTCAAGGTTTATAACACATCATCATATAGCTATCATTTAGTAAATTTTCAATAAAATTAATCCTTCAACATCATGGTTATTCTTTAAACTAATTTTCTCCTTTAATATGCAAGTAGATTCATTTTTTTTTTAAACAAGGAAAGTTCATTTAATTGCAACAAGGCAATAGTGAATAAATAATTATGTAATTAATAGAATAAACTCATGCAAATTAATGCAAATCTACTTTAGATAGAACATCAATCTTTTGGCATTAGTAGTATATTTTATACAATTAAAATCAAGACTTTTATTAGATTAAGATATTGTATTGGTTTATCTATGTTGAGACATTAGTGAATAACTTATGGAATTAAAAATCAAGTCTTCTTTAGTTGGATTATTTATTAATGCAATTTGAATTAATAACCTTTTTGTCTTGAAACAATAGATTATTCATGAAGTCTCCTTGAGTTGGAAGTATTTATGCTTTCTTAGATCGATATTTATCTTGAAAATATCAGTGTCATGCAATTTAAATCAAAACTACTTTAATTAGATTACTCTATGACATAGACTATGCAAATAGATTCAAGTTTCTTTTCTATGAAATTATAAATACAATTAGATTCATGTCATATCTAAATTAGATCACCCATCTTGAAGAATTTAACATTATGTATGAGTTTTTTTATTTCACAAATGGGTTTGACTATTTTCATGATTCAATTCATTGTTACAATTTTTTTTACTTTCATAGGATGTAAGTAGATGCAATACTTTTTTCTAGAAAATGTACTTTGAATAATAGTTTTTCTATTTAGTAAGTTAATTTTATTTTATTTCCTTAGTAGGAATGTAGAAATGTTTTATATTACCACTTAGTTTATGTGTATTGTTGATAATGCATTTAATTTCCTTCTTCGATAGAAAAATAAGAGGATGAAAACAAAAAAACCAGCAGTATTCGGTATTAATGATGCCTTTGACTTATGTTTATGGGTAATGTCGCCATTCTTGAGTTACTACACTTATAGCCTAATAAATCGGAAACAAAAACGTCTATGGAATCGTCCCTATAAATCATTGAGTAGTAATAAGGATATTTTTTGGAGTTAAAATCCAAGGGGTGGGAAATCCCTCTTGGATTGATAATCTAAAAAGATAATACTATAATGGACTTACATTCGCTAGTAAAAATCATGGAAAACCCCAATAGGGTTTGGGCATGTGAATTTACTTTTTAATTCTTTTATCTTTGATGATATATTATTTAATCAGCAAGGGTGACATGACATAAGAATTTAGGGCATAGATGAATTAGGAAACAAGAAAAAGATCACTATGGATCTTTATGCTTTATATGATCCTTTATGTGGGTAGCAACCAAAGAGAAATTTTCTAGTGCAATGGCCCTAGAAAGGGTCGTGTACCCACAAAACAATTTACATCAAACAATAGATTAGAAAACAAAACTGCATATCATATGCCTTGATCCCATGCTAAAATGGTGTATGTAGGCAATCTAGGGATGGATTTTTCCCTAGTATGCAAGTGCTCAAGGTGGGGATTTAGGATTGGTTAGGAGTGTTTTCCTTGTTGACCCTACTAAAATACCTTGAGATAAAGAAAGATAAATAAATATTAAAATTGAAGTTGGAAATTACTTATACTCAGAAGGAATCCCGGATGGATTTGCTTGATTCCTCAAGGCTTTAGGTCAAATTTTGAGGCATGAATCAATATTTTGTTATTATTTTACATACTCCTAAGGATGTCGACCTCGATGCACTCCTAGTAGGGGAGTGTAGTATTTAGAGAGTGACTCGAGACTCAGATGGTCCCGATGAGTGTAAGTCTCTGGCTAGAGCATTTTATAACCCATGTGGTTAGATTTCTACCATATTTGGATAGATAAATATTGGTCCCATATATACATTAACCTAGCTTGAATGGTTAGATGCCTATCCCGGATGGATAGATGAGTCTTGGTCCCATATGGAAATTAACCTAACTCGCATGGTTAGATGCCTACCTAGATGGATAGATGCCTATCCCATATGGATAGAATTTCCTGAGTATACAATTAATTGAGCAAGACATTAAGAGATTTACTTTGTAAAAAATAAAAAATAGTGAATTTTTGGATTAAGAAAATGTGGATCTCTTACAAAATCCACTTAATATATCCATATATTTGGTATTCCCAAGATAATTGGGTGGCGACTCTAAAGTTTCTACACTAGTGTGAATTTTATTTTGAAGATTTAATATAAGTTGAATGATCCTTTGGAAAAGTTCGCATAATGAAGAACACCAAGTCATTTATGAAGAAACATCTAAAACAAAGACTGGAAAGTAAACTTCATAGAATGAAGAAGAAAGATTGGATAAAGAAAAGACCAGAATCTAGTCATGAGGCTCCCACATCACAAAACCTTATACATGAAGGTACAAGTAAGTCTTTACATCGTATCATTGAAAGGTTTGAAGAAGTATCTAAAAGTTCAAAATCAGATAGCTATGGATTTTTTGATGCATTATTTAGTACACCAAACCAAGAGGATGTACCATGTCAGAATAAAGGAAATGTTAATGCTAACTATTTTGAAAAGAAAAGAAACGGGATTAGAAGTCAAAGCCATCATAGAGAAAGCACGAGTGGTGTGCCTCCTCTTCCTACTACGAATGAAGAATCTCCTTTATTTTCTAGACATGCACATGAATATGTGAATCTTATAGATTTAAGTGATACATCAAGTTTTGAAATGACCTTGCCTAACCCTGAGGAAGTTTTTGGAGACATTGAATCCTTAAGGCGGGAGATCCAAATGCAAGCTGAGCTCAGGAAGAAAAGAGAAAAAGAGAGAGAAACAAAATTGATGCATGCTATGATTGAAAGAGATAGGTTGACTAGACAATTGGAAACAATGAAAGCCTTGAACCAAGAAAAACCTAAGCCAAGTGTTGAGGGCCCTTTCTTATGCAAAATATTTGATAAGGAGACAAGACTTGTTTCTAAGGTAGGTCATGTAGGTCAAGTTGATACCCAACCAAAACCATTAGTCCCTGTTAAGCCTCAACATGGTGATCCAAATCCTAAACCTATTTTAGACAAGGGAAAATAAAATGTTGAGGGGATTAAAATAAAGGATAAGGTGATTTCTTACACTCCAAATCCAGATTTGTTGCCACAAGTACCATCACAAGCTGAATTTTTGTTAGAAAAGGTTAGAAAAGAGGGTGAGGCTCTTGCAGAGGAATTGAGGAGGTCATAAATTCAAGCTAAAAATGTAGAGATGAAAAGAAAAATAAGTTTCCTAAATATTTCAAGCTTAGATGAGGCTACACAAGTTGCAACCTTATCAAATCTCCAAGATGCCTCCAAATCTGGTCCTAAATCAAATTTGTATATCAACATAAATAGTTTTGTCCCGATAATCCATGCTACTAAGCCTGTAAATCCAAGTCAGGGAGGTCCTAGAGTATAAAATATAGGACCTAACATTGATTGTCAGAAGACTGAGGGACCATTTCAAAGAAGACCTATACAGCTGTAAAGATATAGGTAATTGTACTTTGATGGTATTCCAGGTTATCCAAATCCCATCCCAAATGATTTGAGAGATAAGATTAGTAAATTTTTTGGTAATAATTTTGTGAAAATAGAGGAAAAATTGAAAGCTTTTATGGATGTGTTAAATGACTATGAAGTGGATCATGAGGATTTTGTGATGAAACTGTTTGTACAATCCTTGGAAAAAGATGTGAGGGATTGGAACAGGGGTCTACCAAATTCTAGTATTGGTTCGTGCGATGAATTTGAAAAATGTTTTAAGGAACGATATGGTGATAAGACCAATGCCAGTTTCATGTCGAATGAACTCAAAAATATCAAGAAGTCACTAAATGAGCCTGTAACAAAATTTAATCTAAGGTTTCAAAAGGAAATGTATAAATTTTACCAGGTCTTGAGGCTTGATGAAAATGTTTGTCTCAATACATATTTTAATGATTTTGATGCTAAAATGGTGTATCTCCTCAGAGATAAAGACCCTTAGACCATGAGGGATGCTTTGAGGATGGCCATAAATATTAAAAATAATAGGTGAGCTTCTAGGAAATATGGTAGAAGAGAAGAGCCTACACTCCCAAAGAATCCCAAGGACAAAGTTGAAAAGGTATCTCGCTCAAAGCCTAAAGATGAAGATAAATGGGATAATGTATTGATCACTTTGAAGGATATAAAAAATATTGTTGCCAAGCAAGAAAAGGGTATAGGAAATGAGAAGAAACCATATAATAATAATGAAAGACTTCCTAGATTACAAAATCACTCTTATAATATAAAATTGAAAGATGGGAAACCAATCTTGCCCAACCAAAAGCCTAAACAGGATCAACATCCACCAAAACCCCAATATAAGCATTCAACAAATTTGGTAGAAGATAGACCATGGTGTGAGGTTTGTGAACATCCACATAATCAAAGTCATTGTGGTATTGCTCAATTACTTGTTGTTGAGGGAATAGAGCAGGAAGATAAGGAGTAGTCTCTTGAAATTGAGCAGGATGCTGTGGATATTTGTATGGCTAGATCATATATTGATGAACCATAATGTTCCTCTAGTGATGAATCACAAGGAATAGATGTGGATAATCAGAGAAAAAGAAATGAAATATGCCATTACTAGGTTTTCTTTGATGAGGAAGGTGATTTTGATCATAATAATTGCAATATGGAATAGGATGAAGATGCAATATCCTTAAGGAGACCATCAGAGGAAGAGATTGCAAGATTGACCACATAAATGGATGCTCAAGTGAAAAGATCATTTTAGCTCACAAACATAACTATTGGTGGTGAACAAGGTAAGTCTTCTATCTTATTTATTAAATAACAAAAGGATAAAAGTAAGGATGTCAAATTTGATACAGGAAGGATGTTGTCACGGTTAAAGAGGTTAAAAATGACAAGATTTGCGCGAAAAAGAATGAAATTCCAAAGCCTCGAGGAGATACAGCTTCACCATTGGTGAAGAATAAAATGATCACAAAGTCTGTTGAACCTATTTGAGAGGAAAAGAAGTAGAAGAAAAATGAGGGAAGCAAGCAACAAGAGAAACAAGAAAATGATGAAGGTATAGTGTTTGATTTTCCAAAATATACACCCATAGATATGTTATAGCTACTTTCTCAAGTTAAAGTTTTAGTATTTTTGCTAGAAATGATGAGAATAGATGAACATAAGGAAAATTTAGTAGCCTTAATCAAAGGTGTTGTTGTTACTAAGGTTGAACAAGGTAGTTGTAAGAAATAAAAGGATGAGGGAGAAAGAAAGGAGAAATAAATAGAGGAGATTGTGTTAGAAATTCCCCCTATATATTTAGGAAATTCTATTAATGTGTACCTTGAAAACATAAACCCCTTTTTTCTTGAGTGTTATTATAGATGGGAAGAATTTAATGAATTCTATGATAGATTAGGGGGCATCAAACAATGTTATACCAGTCAAGATCATGGAGGCAATGGGCCTGAAAATGGATACCACTCAAGGTAAATGATATGCAATGGATTCAAGGGAAGTGTTGGTTATTGGTACTATCAGAGCATTACCTTATAAATTGACTCAGTATCCTAAGAAAGACTTAGCCATGAGTCTACTAGTTGCAGACATCCGACCGCACTATGGGATGCTATTATCAAGAAAGTGGAGTGCACCAATGGGGGGTAGCATGCAATGTGACCTATCACTTGCCACTTTTTATGTTGATGGAAATAATGTGAAGATTGAGAGAGAACCAGGAGTATCTCATATGGTTGAGAATGATCCAACTGACAATATGACATGTTTTATTCACATTGGCATAAATGAGTTTAGAGTTAAGGAATTTCCTATAAAATGTGATAATCCTACTACACTGATTGACATAAAAGTAACATAATTATCAAATAATGATGACTTGTGGACTATTTAATTTGATGGTGCAAGTTCAAAAGAAGTATCAGGTGCAAGTATATTTTTAGTTTCACCGAGTCAAAAGACATTTAAGTTTGCTTTCACTATGTTATTTTTTTGCACTAATAATGTGGTAGAATATGAGGCAATGCTATTAGGGTTGAGACTAGCCAAAAATCATGGCATTAAGAAACTCAAGGTAATTGGAGATTCAGAGCTTGTGATTTCCCAAATTAGAGCTAGATATGCATTAAAGAATAAGAAATTGAAACAGTATAGGAATGATGTTTGGGATGAGTTGGAAAATTTTGATGCATTTGGCATAGACTGGATGGAGAGAGGCCACAACACAGTGGCATATTTATTGGAAAACATAGTGTTGAAACTAGATGATATAACCTTTGTAGGGATTTCAAAAATTGAAGTGAAAACTAGGCGATCAGTTCCCAATAATATAAAAAATTGACAATTTTTTTATCATGATGATGATGATATATTAAGATTCTTGAGATGCGTTGAAGAGTATGAAGGTCAAGAAATCAAATTTGGAGCTTTTGTAGAAACTGTTGATGGTAAAGATACTATATTTGGGAATGAGGTAATTCAGTTGGAAACAAATAAGTTTCCTAAGGGTTTAGTTTTACTAGAAAGAGAATTTGGCAATTAAGATAAGAAAAAGGCTAATAATACTGCTTCACATCCTGATGACTTGGAAGAAATAAATATTGCAATAGAAGCATCACCAAAAAAGGTATACATTGGAAATAAATTGTCACCAAATGTGAGAATAATGCTTATTGACTTATTGAGGAAGTTTAAACATATATTTTCATGGTCTTATGATGATCTTAAAGCATATAGGGAGGATTTGTTCCAACATGAGATTCCCTTGAATGATGGTGCCAAACCATTTAGGCAAAAAAAATGGCCTATTAATCCTACCTTAGCCCACAAAATACAAGAAGAGTTAATGAAGCTAAGGGATCCAATGATCATTAAGCCAATAAGACATACATCCTGGGTGTCAAACTTGGTACCAATAAGAAAGAAACACAAAGACATCAAATTATGTGTAGAGTTCAAGAATTTGATTGTGTCTTCATTAAAAGACAACTATTCACTACTGAACATGGAAGCCATGTTACTGTAGACATGGAAAATGTACAAGCTCATTTTGGCACACCTGATCCTAATTACTAACAATATTTCCTCTTAAATCACATTCTCAGCATTTCATCACTTTCTATCTTTTAACTCAATAAATCACTATTATTGGATTAAGTCTTCTTCTGTAAGTGATTAAATTAAAACAATTTAATTTAATTAACCTTCCATCTATGTTCAATTAAATGAATCATTTTCTATAATTTAAATCTCTAAAGTCCTCTTATTAAATTAAATAAATTAAACCTTATTTGATTTAATCTAACATATTCCTTCTTTATTAAATAAATCAAATCATTTATTTAATAAATCATTTCCTCTCAATTCTTGACTTAAATCAATTCATAAATCTAAGTCTAAATTGTCACATCACCTAATTCTTCATTAAATTAATCAAAACCTTGATTAAGTTAACCCCTCTCATTAAAATTCTCTAGAGAATGCAACTTGCACAATAAATCAATTACTTTGATTTATTTAATTCTCTATTTTCCCTCACAAAGCATCAAAAGGGAATATTCCTACATTTGAATTCAAAAAGGCCAAGTGGGCTTGGTCCTTCCAACAAGGCATTCAATGCCTCTTACATGTCCTTGGCCTTGAGACAAGTGACATTAACTCCATTTCTCTTTCCCTCTCACATGTCACATTCAAATATCAAATTTGAATCGAAGGGCATTTATCATGCACATTGACCAAGATGTGCTCATTCCTCCTCCAATCGCATGAGGACAAGTGGTCTCTTCTCATTGGTTGGTATTTTATCCCACATTCATCCAAATCCCTTATTCTTCCAATTTGGGAATCTATAAATGAGAGACTTTTCCTCTCATTCAAACATCCACAATTTGAGTAAACTTAATATACTCAAATACATCATTAGCCACAAGCATATGCAAAGTTACTCTCTTCAACTTGAGAGCCAATTTTGCCCATTTCCATCAACCATCAATCATCTTTCAAGATTTGCAACACGGTTATGCTCAAATCTCTTTGGAGATTTGACCATTCCTCATTTACACACCATTTCTACTTAAGGAATTGGGAAAGGGCCAATTGCAACACTTTAGTGGCACCAATTCCCCCATAAGATCATCAATCTATTGGCTTAATTAGGATTTAGTTTAATTTCTTGTTTTATGTTTTTCATTTTCCTAATTTTAGTTTGAATAGGTGGATTTCATGGGGAATCCCTCACTCTTTGCATGCATTTGAACTAACATCTAACTGTGTTTGTTGTCTTGTGCATTTGCAGGTTTAGGGGTTCACATTTTGGCGCTAGAGGGAGGGGAGTTCAAGCATTTAAATCACATTTTTTTCAAAAATTTTGTGGTTTCTAATGTTTTTTTTGCAGACACAGGTCAAACAGAGCCACTTTTGTAAATAGAGCCGCATGGTGCTATATTGAGCCACTTAAAACTCAAACATAGCTGCTCCCAGGTCAAACAGAGTCGCTTCTGCTCCAAACAGAGCCGCACGACGCTATATTGAGCCACTTAAAACTCAAACAAAGCCGCTTTTGCAAACAGATCCATGCAGCGCTATATTGAGCTGCTTAAAACTCAGACAGAGCCACTCCCAAGTCAAACAGAGCCACTTTTACAAACAGAGCCGCTTTTGATTTCCTTTTTTTTTACCTGAACTTAAAATGGTCATATCTTGGTCATTTTTTCATCTTTTTCAAAGTTTTTGTTTTGAAATGGGGTAGAATCTCATAAGATATCTAATCGTGTAGGTGTTTATTAAATTTGATAGAGTTAAAATTTTCAAAATTTCACCTAATCTCAAAACACTATGAAACTTGGCCTAAGTTTTAGGGTTTTTATGCTTGATGATTCATCTAACCCTTATATTTTCTTGTCTCTTGATCTCATCTAACATTTTGAGCACTTTTTTAGGTAAGGAAATAAAAAAGGGAGGAGAAAACAAAAACAAAGCTTCTTATGACATCTTTTTCTTTGTTGTATCAAGTGTCTTTTGACACTCTTGGAAGCAATTATAATTCCAAGTTTAAGGATTCGATGCCTTTATGCTCTTAGAACACTAGATTTATTTTGGGTTTAAAAAAAACAAGCAAATTTCCTTTTTTTTAAACAAAGTAGGAGATTCATTATGCTCATGCTCATTTTGTACAAAGTGTTTTTAAACACTAAAGTGTTTTTCAACACTCTCTAAAGAATTTGATAAGTTCATTGATCTTAGGACACTAAATTTATTTTGGGTTCTAAAAAAACAATCAAATTTATTTTCAAAAGTTGTCAAGGGTCTAAAAAGAACTTTAGGCAAACACACTAGATTTGGTTTAAAAGGTAACAATTGAACAAGGAAAGCTCACAGTTCATTTTGGTGCTTAAAAAGAACTCATCATTGCTTTGAGAAGTTTAAAAATGAACAAGTGTTTTCAATGTTTTGCAATCCTTTTCACAAGTTAATATTATCTAAAATGTGTATGCACTTCTCTCGTGCTTCATTGCGATCTTGAGAATCAATTTTTTTTATGTAATATTAGGTTGTCAAAAGGATTGCCTCCACATTTCAATTTGGGCACTTAAAATTGAACAAAACATGCGAGTGTGAATAAAACTTATTGTGATTGTTCTCCTTTTGTTTTTAAACAAAGGTTGATCAAACTAAAAATATGTTTGTTCGCTATTGTTTATCTTAGAGGGCCTTCCTTGTGGGAAAAAGTAATCACCCAAGGGAATGACCCAACTGGGAACACGCTAAAGCCAAGCGACTTCCAACCGGTATATAAGTGTGGATTCTTGAGGAAAGTTCAAAAATCACAAGGATTATTCTGACGAGATGGACAATAGTGGACTCTCACTAATGTTGGATAATCCCCCATGAACGGAATGCCTGCATTAGAACCCTTTGTTTAGAAAAAGGCCAAAACCTTGTCTATCTTGTTGGTGCAAAAGGTCATGTCCTTTGAAGCCTCCCCACGTTATACATGTGGTCTTGTTATAGAAATGAAAGGTATGCCATGGGAGATTCATGGGTACTAATGTTTGGCTAACTCGAATAAGTGAGTGTCATGGAGGGGAGCCAGTGTGGTCAAGCATTTAGCCATTCACACAAGATATGCACAACTAGATTTATCCAACTGGGAACCCAACAAGATATTGCCTCATCATCCTAGGATTGTAAAAGTGCTTGAAATAAAAGAACACATTGCTTGGTCCTCAAAACTTTTGCAAAATGAACAATCATAAGACCTTCAAATCTCAAACCGCTTTTAGGAAACAAATACCTTTGATGAATCTAGGCACTCTTGCTTTCCCTAGGGATTATATCCTTAGAGGTTTCTAAGTGCTTGGATTTTATCATCATTTGTTTTCAATAAGGTTAAACATAGGAAACCTTTGCCTTGATTTTTCTTGATTTCCACATAATGCACTTTGTGGGATGAAAGAAAATTAGGGTATTGGACATTTAGTTTGAAAAGCATAAATCAAAAGAGTGTTTGTGGTAAAAAAATAAAACCTCGGCAAGATAAAAGAGAATTGAACCACACATGTTCTTGGTCCCTTTTGATTCATTTGGTTTCCATAAAACCATTGGTATTTTGGTTTGAATTACTCCTAGGGAAAAGCATGTTCTTCATCACCTTGGTCTTGTAAGTAAGTCCTCATAGGGTCATCTAGGATCAGAATCATCACTTCATCCATCCCTCAAAAATCAATCAAATTTCATCTCACCAACAACTTTTGGAACTTTGAAACATCACTTATGCTAGCTTTTTGGAAAATAAAAATCACCTTGTTTGATTTAATGCACCTAGTCAAATTATCAATCTTCTTGAACAAATTTTCCTCTAGGATAACACAACTTCCTGAGGTCTACTAGTTCATGATCACTTTGATTTGGCTTAACACACTTAGCCAATTCATTCTCTCATGCAATTTTTCCCTAGGATAACACAACTTCCTAGGGTTTACAAATTCACCATCATCTTTGTTTGGCTTAACACACCTAGTCAAACTATCCTCAAAATCAAATAGAATCAACTCCTAAAGTCTAGCATTGATCCAAAGTTCCTAAATGTTCAAACACCCATATCACTCACCCTTTCATCTTGCATCTCATCATTGGTCCTAAACACCTTAGAGGTTCACCCTCACAACAAGGTCAAAACACAAGAAGGACATGGAATATAAACTTGATGCATCCATCATGAGTAATCCAAGTCATCCAAACTATCCAAGTCTCGCAATACCACTTGATTATCAAAACTCACATTTATACATGGCATCATTATCTCCTCCAAACCTCAAAATTACAATGAATGTGAGTATGCCCAATCCAAATTTTGGAACACCTTTCCCAATGATAGATTTAAATCCGAGTCCAAATTTGCAAATCTATCAACCAAACACTCAATGCATGAGTTTTCCAAAAAACATTATCCCACCAAATCCATACATTCCAAGTGCAAATTTTCCAAACATGACCATTTCAAATACACACTTGGTAAACGTTGGGGTCAACATGTTTGCAAATCCCATCAATGTTGTATAAAAAACAAACAATATGTTGATGACTCTAGGAATTGATCAAAGTGGAGGTAACACCATGCAAAATCCAAGCTACCTAAATCAAGGCAATATGATTCCCAAACACAACAATGTTCAATTTCAATCTATCATGCTAAATCAAAACATCATACCAAATCATCCCATCTTGCCATCGATATCACAACAACAGGTGGCAACCATCCAAGCAATCCCAACAATTAACACCGTCCCCAACCCACCACCACCACCACCAAAACACAACACGGCCAATTCATTCTCCATCATGTTGCAAGCCGCTCAAGAAGCTTCCCATAAAAAGGCACTCCAAACCCAACAAGCTACACAGCTAGCTGCTTAACAAGCACAAGCGGCTGAAGTAGCCCAACAAGCTCAAGCCCAGCACCAGGTTCAACAAGAGCAAGCACAATTCTGGGCACTATTGCAAGCAATCCATCAACAAGTAGCTCAACAACAAGCCCAACAAAAGGCATTATTGGCACAACAATACAACCAACAACAAGCATTGTTGGCTCAACAAAAAATGTAGGCCTTACTCCCAAAATAAGCTTGCAACTAATTCCCACCACAAACATTCAAAGTGATGATCAATATCCTTTGACCAATGATAATGTTGAAAATGTCTCTACATCACCTAATAAGTTAGAGGACATATCCCAAGAATTCACTCCAAAGCATGATGAAAATCTTTCACCAAGGTCTAGCAATGATCCTTTCCAAAACATATGGAAATATTTTGACCTCATAACATTTGAGAAACTTCGTATTCCTAGTGAAGATATCCAAGAAAGCAATCCATTCTTTGAAATTGACCCATGTCAAGAACTTGATCCAAAGCATGTTGAAAGCAATTGTGAAATCATTCAAGATCAAGAATTTGCATCTCCAAGCTACTACAATGATATAATGGACACTTTCATATCCATACAATATGACAACATCCACATAGGACATACTCCTCCATCTACCCATAAGATGATTTATTTGGATGGACATGTAGATGATCTTCATTCAAAACAAGAGTCTCATACTCTTGATATCATTACCAAGGAACAAGAGTCTCCTACTCTTAACATTTATGCACATGGTCAAGATATAGAGAAATACAAAGACCTAGTAGAAAAAAATCATGAAGAAGGCTTCTACAAAAGTCGCGAATCAGAAACATCTTGTGGAATGAATCATGAGGAAGAATTTTATAAGGAAAGTGAATCATCAACACCTCTTGAAGAAGAACTAAAATCTGATATCTCACAAGATCAAGCTAAAGATATCAATCGGGCATTCATCACACTTATGAAAGATCCTATCAGTTATAAACTTGGATCACTCACATTTGTAAGGGAAAATCATCTTATCAATAAAAGAGCTATGACATTTGAAGATCCGCCACAGAGAAGGATTAGCACCTTGTTTCCAAGGTAAATCATATCCTATTGCAAATAAGTTTTTTCAGCAGATGAATTATCAAGGTAGAGGATTAGGCCTACATGAATAGGGTATCCTAGAACCAGTGCATATTTTTGGCAATCCTAAGCATCAAGGCCTTGGTTATTCGACAACCAAGGGATATAAACATATCAGTAATACTTCCACAAAACTGAGGGCAACTTCATCTCAAGCAAACATTAACATACAGAGCATGAAGAATCCTTTTGATGAAACCAATGCCAATACTACAACCAACCACATCATGAATCTTCATCCACCCATCACCCCATCCACGAATTGGGACCAACATCAAAAGAAAGACTTGAATCGAAGCATGAAGAACGTTATCAAAGAAAAAGAAGCTAAGAATCATATCGGACAAATCAAATACATATGGATACCAAAGAATACAAAGAAATTTTATCCCTATCAAACTCCATTAGTCAAAGAAACTATGGGGAAAAATAAAAAAGGGAAAAGTCTCCATCAAATATGTCCACAAAAGAAAAAGCATGCTTCTAAAGCGATATACAAAGTGTATCAATCGGTTGGTCCTAATTCCAAGCACACTTCCATATCCACTCATTATTGCTCATCTTCCCAAGTTTGGACACTCAAAGGTTCCAAACTGTCAACCAATCCATCTTTTATTTCTAAACACACACCATCCCTACCTCCACGCATAATATCCAATTCTCGCATTGACCATGTATTGGCAACGACCCTTCACCATAAGGATTCAGAAGGCACTCTATCGTGATGTGCGTATAAGAATAGAGTTAACTCCGATGTTAGCAAAGCAAATCAGGGATCTCAAAAGTTGCGTTCAAGTGCACGTATCTTGGCAAGACAGCTTCTTCAGGAAGGATATCGATGACACATTATGACAGAAGCATCAACATCAGTACCACCAAGTGGTTCAACATCGGCTTAAAATCTCTCAGAAAATACAAAAAAATATAAAAATATAAAAAAACAAAAAAAATCAGAAAAAGGATTTGAAAACAGTAAAGAAAAAAATCATCCTCTAGAGAAAACCACTTCGGTGGCACTTTGGATAGGTACCATGATGAAAACCTGGCAAACAGGCATCATGTGTAGAATCGAGCATCTACGTGCGCTAGTTCAAGAAAAAAAATCTTATTGCATCCATAATAAAGCCAACATTTCGGTCATATCATCCATTCATCCATGAACCATTTATCCAATCCATTTTCATCCAGCTGCATACATTCTCCAAGTTTCCTGATCTTGGAAAATTTTGATGCACACTTTACACTTGCTTACTGTAAACATCTTGACATGGGTCATTTTCATTGGTCCCATCCTACCCAACGCTATCTGAACCTTGAACCACTATCCAAAGGCACATCCACTTTTTGAACACCTTATCCTATCACAAGATGATCCATATCCATTTATCCATTAGTCTATCCAAGAATTCACCCATGGCATTCCATACATTGCTAGACACTATGGGTAGATATTTAGATCTTGCTTCAAGAATAAATCTTGTTCTATATCGTCCAACTTATGTGGTGATCCAAACATTGGAAAACATAAAATCAAATTGGTCAAGGCATTTGTGAGCCGCCAAATCCAAATCACTATCCCATGGCATATTTTGACAAGAAGACGTTCCTTATAAAGCTTTATCTTTTGTCGAACATCAATCCAATAATCAATATCAGTCGCGTCTAATGTGTACATCTGTATCACATAAAACCATCAAAAAATTTTTATTCCAAATCAAGCTTCATCGATCTTGATCAATTGAATCCAATCAATCATCATCTTGTTTGACATAACACACAGTCAAATTATCATCTTGTGAATGAGCTTACTCTAGGATAACATAACTTCCTTGGGTTTACAAGTTCATTATCATCTCTGTTTAGCTTAACACACTTAGCCAAATTATCAAAATCCATAATCACCTCATTTGGCTTAACACACCTAACCAAATTATCCTTTTTGTATGAGTTTACTCTAGGATAACACAACTTCCTAGATTTTACAAGTGCATTATCACTTTTGTTTGACTTAACACACTTAGTCAAATTATCAATCCATCAATCCAATTGATCAACATTAAGCTTCATTTTCAACAAAATCTCAAAATAGAGCACTAATATCATCATGCATATCCATAAACAAATCATCAAAATCATGCGAAAAATAAAAATACAACCAAATCACCCAAAAATCCAAAAACATGTCGAAATATTAGAAAATCTTCAAAAAATTCATCATTGAGTCTTGTCAGTATTTCACCTTATCAAACTATGTCGTCTCTAAGCTTGAATGTAGGCAAGATTGATCTTTGATCATCCCTCAAGACTATTAGAGTTAGTCCTTAGGCGTCTGTCACATTGGTAATCCATTTTCCCATCCAGTTTGCATCTTAAGTCAGTCCTTTAAGCAATAAAGTGGCAATCCATTTGTCCATCTATTCAAGTTAGTTGTCATCCATCAAACTACATGGTTTCTGCATGTATAACGTAGGCAAGGCTAATCTACGGATCAGCTCCTAAGACCCCTATGATAGGTCTTTAAGTTAGTTTGTTCGTCTTAAATCTTGAAAATGCCAAAAACATTAAAAAATGTGAACATACCAAAAACAGCCTTAAAATATCTGAAAACCCAAAATCGTGCATCCATTTCATCTCATTTTCACTCATGATCGTCTCACTCATTATAAAGTCAATCGTCACTATCACCCTTTGGTGAGTCAGTCAGAAGCAAGTTTAGCAGGTTCCAAAGTAAATGCCTAAATCATCAAAAGTCTTGAAAGTCTAAGTCAGTAAGCAAGCAAGTTGGTCAACTCAAAGTATCAATATCTTATCACCCAATCAGTTCCATCAAAACCCTAATCACTACATGTCCTAGGATGAATTTTTTCTGCAATGGACATAAGCATCAGGTACCCCACAGTAGTTTAGCCTTGGCTAGCAGTATGAAGAACATTGGATTGTTTATTTACTTTATCTTGGTCTTTTTGACTTATCTTATTTTTTGCTCATTCTAAGGACCTCACAATGATGCCTAGACAAAACAGGTTTAGAGAGAAAGGAATGGGGCAAAGATCAATATCTTTTTTATCTGTTGTGCTTGTTGGATACTCTTGAAAAATAACTTAGCGAATACTTGCTTTGTTGGGTCCGGCCTATCAAGGTTTCCATATGTCAAGTGTGAACAAAAGCACTCCTATTTGATTGTCGATTCAGAGTCCATCACACTAGGTACAACTCCATCCTAGTCCTTTATACCTTGATGCATCATACCTATGTGTGTTATCAAACATAAAGTAATTGGCCCTTTGAAAATCCCAATTCCTAGCATTACATCATCATCATCGGTAATAATGTGAACTTATGTGGATCCTCCTTCCATCCATCTTATTCTTCTTATTCTTCTATCTTTACTAACATTTCTATCTAAAATCGGTGTGTTGTATCAAAATATACACGAGGCTGCCCATGGTTGATGACTATCTACACATCATCAAAATTGTCTACATCAAAGAATTATATTTCGTCCTTTGATCAATAGAACCACTCCTCTCACAATTTATCGCTATCTCGATCAAAAAATCATACATTTTGCTCGATGTCTCGAGGGGGCAGTATACCAGCACAATCCTTCTGCTAGGGCAACAGTGGGACATCTGAAAAATTAAGAAATTTTGAAATTTGATCACAATAGTTTATTCTTTGAATCAATGCAACAAGTACATTGCTTCAAAGAGGGGCAAATTGTAGACATGGAAAATGTACAAGCTCGTTTTGGTACACCTGATCCCGATTACTAACAACGTTTCCTCTTAAATCACATTCTCAGTATTTCATCACTTTCTATCTTTTAACTCAATAAATCACTATTATTGGATTAAGTCTTCCTCTATCAGTGATTAAATTAAATCAATTTAATTTAATTAACCTTACATCTCTGTTCAATTAAATGAATCATTTTATTTAATTAAAATCTCTAAAGTCCTCTTATTAAATTAAATAAATTAAACCTTATTTGATTTAATCTAACATATTCCTTCTTTATTAAATAAATCAAATCATTTATTTAATAAATCATTTCCTCTCAATTCTTGACTTAAATCAATTCATAAATCTAAGTCTAAATTGTCACATCACCTAATTCTTCATTAAATTAATCAAAACCTTGATTAAGTTAACCCCTCTCATTAAAATTCTCTAGAGAATGCAACTTGCACAATAAATCAATTACTTTGATTTATTTAATTCTCTATTTTCCCTCACAAAGCATCAAAAGGGAATATTCCTACATTTGAATTCAAAAAGGCCAAGTGGGCTTGGTCCTTCCAACAAGGCATTCAATGCCTCTTACATGTCCTTGGCCTTGAGCCAAGTGAAATTAACTCCATTTCTCTTTCCCTCTCACATGTCACATTCAAATTTCAAATTTGAATCCAAGGGCATTTATCATGCACATTGACCAAAATGTTCTCATTCCTCCTCGAATCACATGAGGACAAGTGGTCTCTTCTCATTGGTTTGTATTTTATCCCACATTCATCCAAATCACTTATTCTTCCAATTTGGAAATCTATAAATGAGAGACTCTCCCTCTCATTCAAACATCCACAATTTTAGTAAACTTACTATAATCAAATCCATCATTATCCACAAGCATATGCAAAGTTACTCTCTTCAACTTGAGAGCCAATTTTTCCCATTTCCATCAACCATCAATCATCTTTCAAGATTTGCAACAAGGTTATGCTCAAATCTCTTTGGAGATTTGACCATTTCTCATTTACACACCACTGCTACTTAAGGAATTGGGAAAAGGCCAATTGAAACACTTCATTGGCACCAATTCCCCCATAAGATCATCAATTTATTGGCTTAATTAGGATTTAGTTTAATTTCTTGTTTTATTTTCTTCATTTTCCTAATTTTAGTTTGAATAGGTGGATTTCATGGGGAATCCCTCACTCTTTGCATGCATTTGAACTAACATCTAACCGTGCTTTTTGTCAGGTTTAGAGGTTCATAGTTACATAGGGTGACATGCTGCGAATTGATGTCAATGATGGATGTGTTTTCTGGTTACAACCAGGTCATGGTCAAGAAATTTGAACAATTTAAGATAAAATTCACTACACCTTGGGGGAATTATGTTTATTTCAGAATACCTTTTGGTCTAACAAATGTAGGGGCTACTTTTCAAAGATCCATGGATGTGCCATTTTTAGACTTCATTAACATATTTTTGGTGATATACCAAGATGATTTGACAACATACTCCAGAAAGGAAGAGGATCATTGTGAGTGTTTGGAGAAGATATTTAATAGAGCATTGGAGTATGGTATTTCTTTGAATCCAAACAAATGTGCATTTGGGGTAAGAGAAGGGAAATTGTTGGGAAATATTATTTCCAAGGAGGGAGTCAGAATTGATCTAGAGAGATTTGTTGCAATA
The DNA here is from genome assembly GCA_007115665.2 of Sequoiadendron giganteum. Classification (NCBI taxonomy): domain Eukaryota; kingdom Viridiplantae; phylum Streptophyta; class Pinopsida; order Cupressales; family Cupressaceae; genus Sequoiadendron; species Sequoiadendron giganteum. The sequence continues at coordinate 269,814,207 of CM021106.1, forward strand.
GACAAAGTCCCACAACCCCGCGTTGTCAAAGGTATACAATATTTCTTTGGGAAAATAAACTTTCTAAGGAGATTTGTTGAGATAGTTCTCCCAATTTCCAATATTCTTAAGAAGGGAGCTAATGTTGAATGTGGAGAGGAGTCTACACATGCCTTCCAAGCCATTAAGAAAGCAATAAAGGAGGCTCCTACATTGAAAACCCCTGATTTTTCTAAGCCCTTACAAATATTTTTATTTTCTTCTTTCCATACAATTGCAATTGTGTTGTTGCAAAAGAATGTAGAAGGTTTTGAACAACCTATAGCCTTTTTTAGTAAATCCTTACAATTTGTAAAACTTAAGTATGATATTGATGAGAAATAGGAATATGCAATTGTTAAGGCGGTAAAATACTTCAGGCCCTATTTGATGGGAGCTATTGTGGTTGCATGTGAACCTAGTGTTGTTGTCAAAGATATCTTCACACAATAGGAAGTATCGGGAAGACGGTGTGGATGGATAAATAGGATCCAAGAATTCAACATTGAGATCCATATTACTAAACTAGTAAGAGGGTAGGGATTGGCCAAGCTTATGGCCCAAATAAATTTAGAGGCAAATCAATTAAATTTGTAGGAAGAGGAGAATAGATCATAGATATGTGATATGGAACACTATGAATGGTATAAAGGTGTGATTTATTATTTGCAAAAGATGAAATGTCCTAAAAAATTAAGGGACAATTAGAAAAGGACATTTAAACTACATGATATAAAGTATATTATTATAGCTAGTAAGCTTTGGTGGAGAAATTGGGAACGTATCATGCTAAAATGTGTAGATCAGAACCAAGCACAGGAACTTCTGATCTAGATGCATAGTGGAGTTTGTGGAGGGTATTACATGGCCAAAAAAAATGCACACAAGATACTGAGGGCTGGATTTTGGTGGCCTATATTTTTTCAAGATGCACACCAATTGGTAAATAAATGTGATGCTTGTCAATGTTTCTATGGTAAGTTAAATTTTTTGGTAACTTGCCTTTAAAATTAGTTATAGTGAAATCTCCATTTTAGAAATGGTGTATTGATTTTATAGGAGAGATATCATGCAAATCCAATGGACGCCACGCATGGATATTGGTAGCCACTGATTATTTTACCACGTGGGTGGAAGCAATCCCAACAAAGAAAGAAACTAGTAAAGTGGTAATTAATTTCTTAATGAGTAACGTATTAACTATATTTGGATGTCTAGAAATGATTGTTTCAGTTGATGCAATGTGTTTTAGATCTGAGGAGTACAAAGAATTTTGTGAGAATCATGGAATCCAAATATCCTACTCATCACCATATCAATCATAGGGAAATGGACAAGCAAAATCAAGCAATAAGAGCTTGATGAAAATCATAAAGAGAGTCCTTGATAAAAAAAAGAAAGCATGGGATTCTAAGTTGAAATTAGGAATCTGGACAAATAGGGTGACTCTAAAGAAACTAATAGGTTGTGCCCCATTTGACTTGGTTTATGGGATAAATGTAAGGTTTCCCCAAAATAATTTTATGGATATGTATAATCTTTTCCAGGCATATGACAATGACAATGATGATGAAATGCAATTGAGAGTAGAAGCTCTCATAGAGTTGGATGACACCAGGAGGGAGGCTCAAATAAAAAATGAAAAATTACAGTTGCAAGTAAAGAACTCGTATGACAAAATGGAAATTGCAAGGAGCTTCCAAGTTGGAGATCTAGTTCTAATGTGGAATGTCATATTAGAAGATAAGGGAAAGCATGGAAAATTTGATGCAATTTGGTTGGGTGAAGATTCATACTTCCTCTAAGAGATGACAGGGGATACTCTTCAACTTCTAGTTCATGGACAGTTCTTAAAGCTATACTTCACTTGAAGTAATTTTGTTTTCTATGAGTAGTAGTTTAGGTCTGTATATAGGTTAGTGGTAGGTTTCCTTCCCATTGGGTTTTTTAGTCCGAACAACCTCTTTTTGGTCATCTCTGCAATTGGTCTGCTAAACTTGAGTTTCTGAATTCCTGCTTCATTCCACTAGAATGAACATCCCCAACTAGAGCCACAAATGGAACTTTAGAAATCAGCCCTACAAATTTCACTAATCTTGCCCGTTTTCTTGGTTCTCCATGGTAGATTTTCTATAAAATGGTTTAATAAGGATCTAGGGTTAGGGTTCTACGGTTTTTTCTAGGTATTCAAGTAAAATCCCACTTTCATATCAAGCACCCTAGCTTTGTTCTATTTCATCATTACCTTTTGGCGGGACTTTAAAAAAAACTTATGTCCCATCATCTCATCTAGGCTAAGTCCCCTTCTGTGCTTTCATCATATTTTCTTATGGTCAACTATAAATTTTACTAAGTTTATGGTGGCCCCATACCTTCTTTTACAAAAACTGCATGTCATTGTTTACCATCAACCTAGTCATGTCCCCTTTATCTTAAAAAATGTTTTATATTTTGCAAAGGGATGAATATTTGTGGTCCTTGATGATAGGGTGTTAAATCTCTGCCGCTCCCCACCATCCCGTGATGACCCCACAATAAAGTATAGAATGATCGTGATATCATGGGAAGGTGCCATTTATCAGATTTGAAGTAGCTGAAATAAAATTGTACATGTTTTAATATATTAAGCCAACCTTCATGTATTAAATGGAAAGATACTAAGGAAAACTGAAAATGAACATGCTTAAAATCAACGAAGATGTTTTATTCTCAACAAAAACTCTGCTTGATAGTTAAGGTCAAAGTTGTCAACTATCTCAATGAGCAAGTTCATTGAAGATCGGGATCTATGATTGCCCTCTATCATGTGATCAAGAGTTGCAAGGTGGTAATTGACTTTGATACCAAGGGGATCATGACATGTGGATTTCTTTGACAAAAAAAGAGGTGGTGGGCCATTTGCTATGATGGAATTAAATTTTAGATTGATTGAAGCACAATCATTAGATGATCCAATTTAGATGAATATCGATGGTCAAGATTCAAACCTGCATCAAATATGATAGGAGTCATTGATGAAGTGCGCAAGCAAGCAGTAATGGTGGATGAGACATACTCTTGCCTAATTTGATTGAATAAAAGGATTATATCCTTGTTTTATTTCTCACAAAAATCCTTCAAGGAACTTCGTAGAGAAGTTTTAAATCCAAATAGGAAATCATGAGCTATTGTAGTGAATAATTAAGGTTTTTGTGAGTAAAAAGTTGAAAGTTATATTTTGCATTTCCTGGTGAAAATTTGAGCTTGAATTTAAGTGAATTTCCAATGTGATTGTTGGGTGATTTTTTGAAATTGTATTAGGGTTGTAAGTGAGTTGAAATTGAAAATTAGTTTTGGTAATTTCATATTCTTGAAAAGACCTAATTTGTTCTAAAATTTGTATTTCAAAGTAGACCCTAGTTTGTTCAAAATGGCACCGTCAAGACACCACTCCGACCAAATTGATTTTTTGAAAAGGAACCTATATAAAAACTTCTTAGATCAATTTCCATTATCGATAATTGATAGAAGAAAAGGGCAAGCCCTAATGCGAGGAAAAACCCTTGGGGAGGGATTAGTATATAATCTCTTCAATACAGCTGATTCTAAGGTGTCGATGAAGGGTTTCGAGATGTTTAGATTGTGGTTTAGACAAAGGAATTTTCCTCACCCATTTTCAAATGGTTGGGTTTACAACATGGGAAAATTGGTGGTAACTAATGTGTTTCTAGATGTGGATTTGCTCAAGGTAGTGGATACAAGGTATGATCTTGTCACACATGTGGTCATGGATAATGATGGATGGGTTTTATTGAGTATTAACAGAGAATAATTTCAATAGGTTTTTGATTTGTCTGAACCCAATGACTTCCTAGTTCCTATTGAGCTCGAAGAGATGAAGTAGGAATATCTTAAAATTAAGCCTCTCTTTAGAGTTAAGATTCTCACACCTCATTTGGCCATGGCAGGAGGTTCAAGAATTCATATCATCACTAATAATCAGGATCCTTTCAAACTAGATATTTTTGTCAAACACTTCTAGGCTACCTTTTATTCACTATGCCAAATATTGGGATTTAGCCCTAACACTATGATGCCAATAGAATTCGTGTTCATGGGGGTGCAAATACAACATCCAAACTTCTCTATACTTTATGGTTTTTCTTCTTTCCTAGCCAATAAAATACATGAAGGGTTAGTGAAGCTACAACAGAATGATACAAGAACACCTTTCTACTAGTATTCTATGCTCATGCATATGTTTTTGTTCAAGAATGCAGATTTCTTCTTTGAGAAAATGAAACTGAATAGATTTTTCAGTGATGAAAGGTTGCTAGTACAAATTTAGATTGCTAACCTTTCATATAATAGAGAAAGTGCTAAGTATGTATAGTTTGATAACTATTTTTCATCAAGACTAAGAGAAAGGTTGATGGTAAATTCACCCAGGGTTCCTATGGAATTGCATGATTTTCTCAACCCCAAGGAGAGGAGGCCTGATTTGAGGATCTGCCACAACTGGGGTGATATCATCCCATATCCAATCAATACTATTTTGAGAGTGTATGGATTTTAGGGAACTCCACACATCCTACCTTAAAATGTGTCACCGAGGATCGAATTTGTTCAGGTCATGTGGAAGATTGGCTACATTCATGAAGACAATATCACTAGAAAGGGCAAGGGAAATTTATATCTAGATTACATTGTAGTTTCTAATTTTTTTATTACAAAGGGAGGATGGGTACATTTTGAGAAATTATTTGATTTATACAATTTGGGTTTCATTCCTAGGAGGCAATGCGACCCTGATGTTTCTTTTCTTTGTTCACACAAAGAATAAAGGGGGAAATATTTGTTCATAAGTTCAATTTTCCTAAAGACCTGATCAATAATGATTTTAACTTCAATAGGAAAGAACCAAATAAAGAAAAATGTTTTTCCTATGAAAAATTAGTGGCTATTGTACACAAAATGGATCCAAAATATGATCCATTGATGGAATTCACTCTTTTCCATAAGAAGATTGATTTGTTGATGAGAAACTTCAAGAAAATCATGGAAATTTTAATGACAAATAAAATCAATCTTGAGATGGATTTTGGTAAACATGAACAAGTTGTAGGGCCATTGGAAGAAAGGCCATCCTACCAACCTCCAGAAGACAAGCCCATCTACAAGAGGATAAGGGATGGTAGTGATGAAGAAGGAGAGAAGGATAGAAATGGAAAAAAGGTAATGGAGCTGAAAAATCCACCAAGATCACATCTCAAACCACTAGGAACCAGAAAGATAATTTATCTTGAGTCATCACCAAGAAGGAGTCCCTCACTACCACCATCATCACCAGCTCCAAAATTACAAATAATTGAGCAGTCGCAAGAGTACTTGATTGATTAAATTATTGTTACAAACCAAGACTTGTAGATAGGCTTGACATCCCCTCCACAACCAGTTGAATTGATCTTGTCAGAACTGGACATGAAGGGCTTGTGTTTACAGGAAGAAATAATGGAAGCTTGCAAGGAATTCTTAAATGATGATACTTTTGTAAAAACACCAACTTTGTTGCAACTAGTATGGAGGATGAAATTGGGAGAGTACTAGGAAAAGTGCAAGGAAAGAAGAGGTCAAAGGCCGAATAGGTCTGATGAGGAAAATGATGATGAAGTGAAGGTTGAAGTGATGAGTGAATTTAAGAAAATCACTCAAGAGGAAGGGAGAAAATCATTTGATCAAGCTGGTGTCCTGATCTTACCTGAATGAGACATTGTTGATGTAGTGGCCTTTAATGTCATTTTGAAATCCAAGCATCCCCTCTAGAATTCGAAAGAAGTCAAGTTAGCACTGTAAGACTCTACCTTCAATGAGGAGTATGAGAGCTTGGAAATATGGGATTTGGCCCTAGAGGGAGGAAAGCCAAGCATAACAGATATTAACCCTAATTTGAAGGGAGGGTTAATAATAAAAAGAGCTTCAGAAAATTCAACAATGGAGGCTACAAGTTTAAATGTGAATGTGGCCAAATTGGCACAACAAATTATAGAAAAAGAGGAAGCTAAAAAATGAAATTATATGGAAAAGTATAATTTTATGATTGGGGAATATAATAAGGTGCAATAAAGGAATACTGAGCTGCAAATAGAGGTTGAAAGGCTGAGATACAAGTAGATAGGGGCAACATCAATTTCTCTTGTGACTAAATCATTACCATCTACATTAGGGTCATCACCTCCTACTTCCCCCATTGTTTCCACACTGAGATTCCTGCCCTTAGTCCCACATTAGAACCGATTTAGAAGGAGCTAGAGTTCTTTCTTGATCCAACAAAGAAAGAATTAATGCAAAAAATCAAAGAGCTAAAATATTATTGTAAGAACAATGAGGAGAGGGCAGCTCTAAGGGAAAGGGAAATTTTCACAACATTTTTCCAGCATTTAAATGAAAAATTTGATAGTATATTTCCAGGTATACATTCTTCTTATTCTTTATTAGTGGGTACAATAAATAATTTTGATAGGGATCAAGAAGTAGCAATACCATTGATTGAGAAATGGATCCCTATGGCCAATGACTTGGATATAATTTATAAAGCCCCAAGATTTGATGTTAATAATAGGCCACAATAATTGAGACCTATTTAAGTATTGGTTAAATCACTACAAGGTTTTCAAGCCTTACCAAATGACTTGAGTAGGAATATAAGGGATTTGGTGAAGAGTTTTGATGCTTGGAGTGATACATTACTCCCTGATATAATTGATGAGAAAAGTAATATTAGGTCTACTCAACAATGGACGGATTAGGCTAGTAGGGTCATTGATGCCCAAATTGTTTTAATTTGTGATGACTTGGATTCAAATCTACTAGAGAGTTGCATGGAAAAAATCATCAACACCGGTTAATTTCTTGAGTCTTTTGAAAATGAGGCAAACTAGGTAGCAGTTAAATATACACCTTATAGAGCTAGGGTAGATGAGGTAATAAACTTCAATTGGCCAAGTGATGAGGAATATAAGTGATGGGTGGATACATATTTAACTGAAAAGGAGTAAAAGCGGGAGTAAACTGCTAATAGTTAATTAATTAACTATTGCAGTCATAAAAATTTCAAGCTTTTTTTTTGGTGGCATTTTAAGTGCACGTGCTCTTGCATATTCGTGCTATATCAAATCATCCTCAACTGGAAAAATGGAAAAGAAAAAGAATATTCTCCAAGGGGAAATATCTGTTGTAACTAAATTTTGAGATGTCACAAAGCGGTCCAATTGGTTGGTGACATGTGTACTTTCTGCCCTGATGCTTGTTTGCTCCTTAATTTTCTATAAGAAGGATTTCAAGGCCACAAGCACGAGTTAGCAAGTTAGGAATTTTTGGTCAAGTATAGGTGAAGTTTTAGAGCAATTGTAAAGTCTGGTAGTCACAAAGGAAATGCAAATTAGGTTTTGAGTCATTTTTTTATAGGTTTTTATTTCATGGAGATATAATGTTGTATGACAATACTAGCATTTGAATCACACTCATAAATTCAAGCTCATGTATCTCATGTGTACAAGCATATTTAAAATTTTGAATAAAGAGATCAAGGTTTATTTTTTTCATCTCACTATTGTGGTGTGTGCAATTCTTATGTTAGCTTTGATTCAAGGAATTAATTAAAATGCTTAAATGAGATTGTAGGTTGATATGTTCTATACAAGTATTTGATAAGTAGTATTGAGTTAGGGTTACATATTGGCGATATTGTAAGGCAGTACTATCAAAGATATTATACGCTATGATTTGAATCTGTTATAAACACTTAGGTATTTGTGAATTTGACTCCTCCAATAGAAATAAGGCACTGATCTAAGTTGCATCTATTTTTGTGATTCGGTCTTTGTTTTTGTTCACCCGGAGCTTGCTAAAAATTAAAATTAATGAATATCTTTTACTTTGAAGTGTTGTTATAATTATCTCATGCTCCAAATGGTTGATAATTATTGATGAACAACCAATTTTATTCAGTATTATCCCATTCTATTGAGCTATTGAGTGAGATTAATTTTTATGGTTAATGTTATTTATGATTATTGTGTAGAGGTTATAAACACATTAATGGATCACCCTCTCAGGTCTTGTAGAGCCCAAAGTGTAGGAGGTCCTTAAAATCCTCATCAATTCATCTAGGTCCTTCGAGCTACCCTTGATTGGGATTGGAAATTTATTAGGTAGATTAGAAGATCAATCTAGTTTCTATAAAAAACAAGTCAACAAGTTTAAAATAGGTTTATTAGGTTTAGTCAATTGATAAAACTTTAGAAAAGTGTGAAAGTGTGTTATAAAACTTCACAACACTTTAGCAAGGAACCATTTAAGTTCATTAGTTCACAAGGGCCCAAGACTTAATGTGAATGTTCCAAACATATTACAACACTAAATCAAGGAAACATTAAGCTCATTTTAACAAGGAGAGCCCAAACAAGCAAGGAAAAGTAAAGGGATATTTTATGCCTTGCATAACTACCCCATCTTTTTGCCTTGGAAAAAAATGGGTCCCCCTTTGTTTTGGTATTTTTCCATGGTGTTGGGATTTGGGTCTTAGGAGTTGTTGGTTCTCTCCTAAGCCTTTGTTACCTTTTTTTTGGTAGAAGCAGAGCCGAAATGGAAATGAGATTTAGAACTTTGTAAATTGTTCTAGCTTTGGCTTTGATTCCGTTCAAGGTTTTGGCCTCGCTTTTTCTTTCTTTTTTGTTGTCATCTTTTGTTTTTCTTCGCACTCTTTTTTTTGTTTCTCCCTTGAGTTGTTGTTCATTTTCAATTTATTTAGTTTTTATCGAGTGGAATCAGAACCATAATGGAAAATGAATTTGGAGATTTTTTATAAATTCCCATATTTTGTTTCTCTTTTGGTCCTACTTTCTCTCCCTTGCTTTGTCTGGTTGTTGCTATTTGGGTTGGGTTCATTTTTGGTTTCAATCCCGCTTCATGTTTCCCGTTGTTGTGTTGTCTTGCCATGGGACTGAAACTAGGTTCAATGTTGGATAAGTGACCTTGTAATGGTTTTCTCATCTTGTTTCGAATCCGGGTCCACGTCCGCCCTACTTACAATTTCCACTTGAGGTTAATTGTTCGATTACTTTTTTTTCTCCACCCCCAATATACAGCATTTATGGCATTAACTACAACCTCCTCCCATGTGTGAAGTGTTTTTTAAATCTTAAATATGACTAATTGGCTCAATTACCTTTGTCATTTGAGTTGTTTTAACGAGCTAGAGCTAGGAGAACTTTGAAAGGAGCATGATTTGATTGCGAAGGTGTGCTAGTGAGAGGATTTAGTCGAGTTTCAATATTTCCTTGTTGGCATTTTGAGGTAGGGTCCTATTCTTTTCCCATTTTTCTAGGTCATTCAATTTCTTTGTTGTTGCATTTTCGTGGGTCTTCTTCCTATGGATCTTTTCTCATTTCTTGGTCTTGTTGTTCTTTTTTTTTTTCTTGTTGTTTTGATTTTCTTGTCCTCTCCTATTTTTTCATGTGGTTTTTCTTGTCTTTCTATTTGTTTGTTTTTCATTTTGATGTTGCTTTCATGGTAGGTTCATTTTTGTCGTGCCCTAGTTTTTAAAATAGGGTTTAATTTGATGGGGTCCTTTGTGCTTTAAATGTTTTTAAAAAAACCTATTTAGTGATCCCTCTCACCTTACTTTAGTGTTGATTATTTGATTTTCATGTTGGGTCATTGATGCCCTAATTTTTTGAGTCGATGTGTCGTGCAAACTAGGGTTTTCTCAATGACCTTTACAATATATTTGACCCTAGATTGGTTTTCTATTTACTCTAGTTAAAGGATGAGTTTAGTCTCCTCTTTTTATTCTCATATTTTCCCATATGACCTAGGTCGTTATGATCATACGACCAAACCTTCAAATGATTGTGTCACATCAAAATGATAAACTAGTGGATGAGGATCTCGGAATGGACTAGTTCCTATAGGTATTTTTATTTTGGGATTATTCTCAAAATGATCTTGCTTATAATTTTTGGTAATGTTGGTCTTCACTTTTGGCTCTTTGGTGGAAGCAGAACTGGGTTGGGACTTAAACTTGGAAGTATCATATTTTTTTTGGGTTTAATTTTCATTCCAATTCTAGTTTTGATCTCGTTCTAGTCTCGATCCCATCTAGGTTTAGTTTGCTTCCCATTCTTGTTTCTTCCTTAACTCTGCTTCCCATAAATTTGAAATTTAATTAAGTATGAAACAAAGTGAGTAAGGGTATTGGATGATGTGTTGATTGTTATACTCTTTATACTAGGTTTTGTTGTAGAATTAAGAGATGTCAGGAGTATCAGATGAGGCTTCTCAAAGGATCCAACCTCCAAAGAGCTCAAAGCAAGGAGCTAAGCCTAAAAATTCCAAGGTAGAACAATTCATTATACCTTAAAGTATAAGCATCAAGGTCCTACCATCATTGCTAGTAAGGTAGATTCTAATTGGGCGGACATCATTGATACCAACCTGGGCCCATTCCATTATGAGGATTTTTTATTGGAAAAATTTGGCGAGGAGATTACAAGGAGGACTCAAAGAATTGTTGAATTTGGATTAGTCCATGTTACCTTATTTCCTCTATCAGTCCAGTGTCTTGAATTAATAATAATAGCAGCCAGAGCCTACAATCCTTCTATTAGGCAATGTGTGGACTTGCAGGGGAATATTATTATTGATCCAACTCCACAAATGATCAGGTTCATGTTCAATGCACCCACTCCACATAACCCTAAGAAAATTAATGAGGCAGAGGCCCTAGAAACATATAGTGACAAGAAGGAGATTAGAAGAGCTCATATGAACAATATTTGGATGAGAATTGAGAAAAAGTCTTTAGCTAAGCTTCTAGATCAGCCTGAAATGGGACATAATGATGATGTTGTCTAGATTATTTAGGAAAATAGATGCCTTATGATTTAAGGAATGGATGTTTCCATTCATTCAAACTATCTTAGATGGTAGCAAAAAAATTGATTGGCCTATGGTTGTGTCCGAGTGCATACACAACCAAATGCTTAGGGTGAGAGAAACCAAAATTTTCTTCATGACTTCTTATGTGATTTATGCAATGACCAAAAGAGGCATCTTTCTTGGGTCGAATGTGGTAGGGATATTGGGAGAAGCACAAGGACAAAAAGGTGAGGAATCATAATGATCAGCTCACATTATAGAATTTTTAACTACACTAAAAAAGGGCTAATGATGCATTTATAGGATTTATTATTAACTGACTCATAGGAGATGCAGGATACAGAGTGAGCCAAGAAGCCATGGCCTTTATTGCAGAGTGGGGAAATTGTTTTATCCAATACCCCAGGTTTAATAATTTTAGGTTGTTTGGGTTTGATGGACACCCCAACCTACTCCCTAGGTGTTGAAACAATATAATTGTCTTGATGGAATTTATCTATCAAGCCTTGGGGGTTAATTCCAAATTTGGTATAAAACATAAGACTATTTGCCACAAATTCCCCATGAAGTTGGGTGAATATAGTTCTCCACACCTTATAGCAGCCAACATAATTTGCAATAAGTTGGTGCACTTGAAGTTAGGCTTGTATACCTCGAGAAAGCATTATGATCCTAAAAACAAGATGCATGTATTGCTTCCTTCTATTTTTTGACAAACACTTAAACGTGTTGGAGGAATTTTGGAGGGATCTCCAAGATGATTATGATCTAAGGAAAAGGAACTATGAAAGGTTTCCTATCCCACTTATGGTGGAGTATGGGGTGAAGGAGGATATTCCTGAGACATTATCAGATGATGGGGTGACTTTGGATCCCTAATATGATGCACAAAGTATAGGCACCAAGGAATTGGATCTTGTGGATTGGAATGCAAAAGAGTCCATAGACATCAAGCAAATAGCAAGGCCAATATTGGATAAAAGTATCCAATGGGTTGTGATGAGAGAAAAGGAACCTAAGGCTCAGACCTCCAAGAAGAGGAAAGGTGTAGGTGCCACTTAAGGGTACAAGAGGGAAAAAAGAATAATTCTTCCTAAGGAGATTTTAGAGTTCTTCCCTCCCAATTCTGGGGGAGAAATTGAACTTGAAATTCCTTCTTAGGACCTTCTTGAAGCACATGGAGATGAAATCACAATAGGACCTGGAGTCTCAAAATATGTTGCAAGTGAAGTATCTACTCAACCCCCTCTTAAGAAAGTAGCCAAGTGTCGAAATGTCTATGGGAATACTCCATAATGAAGTTGAATCCTTGAAAGGGAAGGATCCTGAAGTTGAAATCCATGATATAGGGACAAATTTTGAGGATACCCCTTTTGATAAAGAGACACATGTGGGGCTATCACTTGATAAAACTAAGGATGCAAGGACTAAACATGTTTTGACAAAGGATGAGCCATGAAAATTGTTTGAAGATGCTAGGAGAGAGTCAGATGGCAAGCACAAGATGAGGCACTGGCTAGACACAAGAGAGAGTTAGATGAAAAGGAACAAGATTAGGCACAAGCCAAATAGAAGGAGATGGATGCAAAGGGTCATGTTGATGCACTACTCAAACAACAACAAAATGAGCAGGAACTCAAAGAAAAGGAGGAGAATGATAAATTGGAAATGTTGTATAAAATCCATGATCTTGAGGAGGAAAAGGCTAGAAAAAGAAGAGAAAGAGAATCCCTTGGGGATAATTTCAAGGTTATTGAAGAATATTATAAGAGAAAGGAGTAACAAGAATACCTATTAAGAAACAAAGAGGTTGAAGAGCTTGTTAAGAATGAACAAAAGGAGAAAGAGGTATGGGATAAATTCAAAGAGCTAGAAAAGAAAATGGACCAAATGTATGAGGAAAGAAGGTTAGAAGAGGAACATTTGAAGAAGGAGTTGGAAGATAAAAGGTTGAAGGAACAAAAGGATAAAGAAGAAGCTTAGAGAGTTGCATAAGAGGAGGCAAAAGGGGAACATAAAAAGATACAAGAGGTTAATTCTCAGCCTAAAGCTACCATATTAAAACCATTATCTTCTGCCAATGTTGCCTCTTCCTCAACACAAGTAGTCACTACTCCTAATGCTCCTACATGGCTACAACTTGATTTAGAAAAGAAGCAGATAGATCCACCTTAGCCTCTCAATTGGGAGGAAATAATTAAATAAATAGAGAAGGAAAGACCAAAAAAGAGGGCTAGGTTTCTCCATTCAACCAAGCTCATGGATGGAGGAGAAATTATTGTTAAGTGTGCAATTCTAGTGGTGGATAAGGACAAAGAAGATATCTAGCTAGTTTATCATGAACTGGGCACAATCAATTTGGGGAGACCTACAAGAAACCAATAGATGAACCTTATTGATATTGTAGCTTCCTCCACCAAGTCTAGAATGATCAAAGATAAGCAAAAGAAAGATAAAATTAAAGCCCAATTGGATCAGCTACATTAATTCTTGAAGGATTTCTTCACTATAGTGTATCAACAAGTTGTTGCTTAGGAAACCATTGTTCTACTTAGTAAAAGGGAAGTTGATGACTTAGTACATATGAGGAGTAAGTTGGGGATGCTTGAAAGATTGATTGATAGGCTAAATCAGGAGGTTGGTGAAGTTTTGGTAGATATTTTTGGAATTCATAAAAAGGCACTTAAGTTTATAGAAGAGATGAATCATCATGCTAAATCCCTAGAGAAACAGGAGAAAGGATACATAGAATATGCAAATAATTTGAAGGACGTCAACAAGATACCAAAGTAAATTCTCTTGGAGTAGTCAATTCTTGAGGAAGATAATGTAGATTTCCTTGAAAAGACTTGAAATATAATTCGGCTCAGATATAGCTTCATCTATAAGCATAAGAATAAATTTCAAGATGCTTGTAAGTACTTAAATGAAAAAATTGATGAATTAGAAATATTAGTGGCTATTATAGTCAATGTGGATATTCCAACCAAGGAAGGTATTCCTTTGGATAAATTGTGGGAGAAGTGGGTAGTAGATTTCAAGAAGTAATGCAAAAAGAAGATGATGGAGAAGACTTGTTGTTGGATAGGCTCATGGATATCAAAGAGGAGGTAAAAGCTGCCATGAGGGAGTTAATCAAATTGAAAGATATGTAAGAATTTGTCTCAGTAGAATTGAAGAGAATCAATTTTTGAGGATAGTTGGGTAGATGGAATTGATGTGAATTTCCTTCAACAAATATTCTCTAGTTATGATGAGTATCTCCTTGAGAATACAACATGGGGGTGAGCTTTCAATATAAAATTATCTCTATGCAATACAACTTCCTCTTCTCTCATACTTTGCATGGTTTTGACATAGGTTAAACTAAAGGTTCCCATTTTTCAATTCTATCTTCTTCCTTGGGCATAAGATTTTGGATAGTAGGGAAATTAATTTTTGAACTAAAACTAGTCTAGTTCCTTCATATAGTTCTAGTTCCATGATTTGTTGATCTGAGTTTACAATTGAGAGAAACTTATGGATAGCAGGCCTATATGTAATTTTGGGCTCTATTTTTCAAAGGTCGGTTGATTAAAGAAATATTAGCTACCTGATATGATAGGAGATAGGAATTATAGTCTTAAGGATTTCATAGTTGTGGCAAGATACTTTAAAGTCTTAAGTTGAAATTAGATATCTTTTCACAGTTGTATATGGTTTTCATATTATTGATGGAAGTGAATCTCTTTGATAAGGTTAATGAATCATAATCAATATGTATGCTAGTGAGTTGTTGTGCCTAAATATTTTCTATTTGATGAAAATAAATAGGGGAAACTAGATTTCAAGATTATTCCATTGAATTGTCTGTGAATGGAAGTACTAGATGTCTATTTGATCTATGTTTTAGCAATGAATGAATCATCTGTTTCAAATCTCAAAGTATTTTAGTGAATGGTTGTGGTAATTGAATTGAGAACTATGAATGAATGTAATGGTGTAGATTATTCTATGGATTGCATCATCTTGTGGTTTTTGGTATGTTTAAGAAATACTCATTGTGGGAATGCATGTTTGGAAATTGTGAAGTTTTATTCATATTTTTATTTTTCTATGCCTTAATCTATCTTTTTTTTGTTTATTTACCCCCCAACATAGGTTAGTTAATCTAATGCAGTTTGTCTCCTTTATTAACAACAAAGGCCCCTTCAATATTACAGTTACATTGGCCATTGAGTAACATCAGCATAGTTGAGAACCAACTACCAGGACCTTGGGAGTTAGATTACTTTATTTTATCTTTCTTTTTTAGGAGAAATAGGGTAGAGTTATTTTCTTTTATGTTGTGCTATTCTGACCATCAATAGATTTGGCACTAGAAGGAGGGCCTAAAGGAACAAGCTGGCTCAGATTGGGTCATTCTCACCACAAAGGTATGAAAGAAATCTTAGATCTTCTACAAATCCTGAGCCATTAGTATAACTTCAAACCCTGGTTAGATACAAGCCCCAAGCTTGTAGATTTTTTATCCCACCATTATCACCACCACTTACTCCACCTAGGTTTCCACCAAACCCATTTTTACCACCCTAAAAACCAAATTCACCCACTCCACAACCAACTCAACTAATTCCACCATCACCCATGGATTTATTTGTGAATAACCCCTCTCCACTGGGGACCATCCCTGGTGGTATACATGATCTCCCCAAGAATCCAAAAATATTTTGTCCCAAGTATATGCATTAAGAATCAAGGTGTGATGAAGAGCACATACAGGAATTTAAGGTTTCTTGTACTCATGCTCAGGTATCCCACCAGGATGTTGTATGTAGGTTATTACCCTATTGGTTAGGAGACATAGAATACAACTAGTATTTAAATTTTCTCCAAGGGTCTATTGTAGGTTGGATAGACTTAGAAAATACCTTTATTAACCAGCTTAGGGTCTATGTAGACCCTGCCATTTTGTATCACCAAGTCACCACCATAAGAAAGGAACCTCATGAACCATTTCCATTATTCAACATGAGATTCTAGAGAATGTTTCGTAGGCTACAAGATCCTTATTTAGTTGCTAAAAATATTGTCATTCTAGCATATTTAAGGGCTGTAGATCCCTTGATCTGTGTATTCTTGCAGAGGACTTATGTTGTCATTTTCATTGATTTTTTCTCTAAGGTTTATCATCTAGCCATCAAATTGCAACAAAAGATAAGTCTACAATCAAGAAGTTTAGGAGGAGTTCTTCCCCCCATGGGCTACCAAATGACTAATCCTCCTTTGTTCAATATGGTCCTAGTGATGACTTACTCCTAATATGGACCTGTTTTTGAGCTACAAATGTCAACTCCCCTACCCTTATACACTAATGGTGTTCAAGATCCTTTCCAACAATCTCAAAACTACCCTCATCAAGTGGGGGGTCAAATCATGTTCATCATACATCTGTGGGGAAGATTGTAGAAAGTGAACAAACTGTCCAACTAACTAATGAGGTGGAAAATATCAAGAATAATCTATCTCAAATGTCCAAGTATATGGCACAAATTAGACATAACCCCGCTGAAAACTAAAACTAGAATTACCATAATCAGGGAGGTTATAAAAATAAGGGTAGTTATCCTAATCACAATTTGAACCAAAACACCAATAGGAACTTCCAGAACCAAAATTCCTCTAGCCAAACTTATCACAATCAAAATAGGGGATACAATCAGAGGTCTAACAAAAATAGGCAATGGAATACTATAAATAATAATGGGGGAGTTTCACATAATTATCAATCTAGCAATGATAAGCCACACATTGCAAATGTGATAGATCTAAATTTTATGATAAATTAGTGTAGGTTGCACGACACTACAACTCGTTTTGAGGTTAATTGCCTTGAACTGGAGAAAATGGTTAAGATTGCACAAGCTGATTCTCAGCCCCCACTCAGAAATCCCAACCTAGAGGGTGGATTGGTGAACACAGCTATGACCTTTGAAACCATTGTTGAACAATATCAATTCCCTATGCAGTGAGAAAACTAGCTAGAGGAGGATGTATATGATGCTCAAAATTTCTAGTCCAAAGGTGGTCATTTTCTGAGAAATCAGAATAAGGGCCCATTCACCACATATAATCCTCCAAATACTATAGTTGTACCAAATTAGAATGCGGATAATAAATCACCTCCACCAAGAGGCCCACCTAATGTTCAGAATAAAGGTAACTCATCTTTTATTCCTAGGTATTCAAACAATAATGAATTAGAATTTTATTTCATTTGAGAGATGCAAAAATAGAAGACTTCCCTGTCATTTTCCAATATCCTCAAATGGTTTCCAGCATAGTCGGAAACTGTGTTAAAGGCTTTAGAGGAATTAGATCATTCCAAAGGATAAAATAGAGTGACTCCATTCACTCACATGAAAATACCATATATAAAGGTAATACTGGAACCCCACCATTTATTTTGAGTCTTAGGATCTTTGGGAAGACTTTTTCATTATTATCTTTTTGATTCTGGAGCACCAGGTAAAGTTACGCCCTTTTGCATTTGCAAGAAACTAGGATTAATTCCTATATAGACCCATAAGAAAGCGATTCAGTTGGAAAAAATTGAGGTCAATGTGGTAGGAGAACTAAAAATTATGCATATGCAAGTTGGATCAGACTTGAGGATCCAGACTTATATAGATATCCAAGTAGCCGATATCCCCAAAACATATATGATATGCTTGTAAGTCATGAATTGATGAAAAGTATTGGGGGTTATTTATCCTTGGACGTTTCACATATGTGGCTACCATGGAAAGGGATATCATCACAAATTAGGATTGAAAGTGAGCCCTACCTCAAACACCTGATAATCAAGTATGAATATCCTAATGAGGTTGCATTCTTTGAGACTTAAATGGGGGTATACAAGAGTGAGGAAATTATGACTTTCTCGATGTTTAATCCTAATTTTTCCCAATCCCAAGATTCTAGTAACTCCATGAGCACAATTAACCAATAGGTTCTAATTAGGAGATTACAACATGATGGGTTGGTTCTTGGGGAAGAAGTTGATTTATGGAGTTTGTTACTCTTGAACTGGTGCAGGGTTAATTACAAGGGCCATTAGAAATGAACATGCCAACTGTGTGTGGATATTATGAATTATGTCTATGAGTCATAAGAGACTTGTGAAAATCACCCAGTAACACCCCTCGACTAGTTCTCATTCTAGGTCATGGATGCAACTATCTTGACAAAAAAAAAAATCACCAAAGGTGAAGTTCCTTCCCATTTTTAGCAAACTCAGGTCCTATGCTCTTAATTCCAAGAGGAGACTGAGGCATCTCAATATTTCTCTATTACACTTGCCTCAGATACCCTTCCAATGCCTAAGGAATTGATGAAAAATGTAATCGATTGTGATCTAATCCAAGGAAATGTTTAGGAAGCAATTTCTAAATAGTTTTTGAATATAGGTGAATCTTCTAGTGAACCTTTCCCCCATTTACATTTAAATCTTAGTGGCCAAAAAAAGTTTGAGTCACCACAAATTTCAAGAAATTCATCACCTATAATCCCAAAGAAGAAAGAACTCCTAGCTCTAGATAGATTATGGACTCATAAATTTGATGGCTCTAAATCCAAATCAGGAAGTGGAGCAGGGATCAAATTAACCAACCTGAAAGGGAAGACTTACTTTGCATCTTATAGGTTGTAGTTTGGCTGCACAAAAACATGGCTGAATACAAAGCACTTGTGCAAGGAATAATGTTTTCCCATCAGAAGAAGGTCATAGCTCTGATGGTTATGGGGGATTATGAAGTTATTGTCAAGAAGGTACAAAGCCAATATACTTGTTAGACCAAAAG
Source organism: Sequoiadendron giganteum (assembly GCA_007115665.2). NCBI lineage: Eukaryota > Viridiplantae > Streptophyta > Pinopsida > Cupressales > Cupressaceae > Sequoiadendron > Sequoiadendron giganteum. The sequence continues at coordinate 269,832,983 of CM021106.1, forward strand.
ATTGGTTGCATACAAAAATATAATTTGGAATCTAATTGAGGATTTTGACGGTTTCAGGATCACTCTAATTCCTAGGGAAAACAATTAGATTATAGATGCCCTTGTTGTTATTACTATCACCTTGGATCCTATGAAAGACTCCAAGCTGAAAATATTTCCATTTCAACTAGTCTCAATCCCAGTCATCCTGAATAATGTTCAGAATTTTCAAGTATTCGATGATGACTAGCATATACTCACCTTTTTGGCAAGTTCAGATGTATTCGAAGGATAGATAGTTTATGAATCTGAAAGAGATTGGGGAGATTGGGATCCTAAGAATTTTGACACAAAAGGAATACAGGATTTGAAAATTAATAGCATTCTGAAGGGGATGGTTGCTTTGGAAATAATATTTGATTCTGACCCATGGGATCATCAAAGGGTGCCAACAAAAAGTGATGGAGGGAAGTATGAATCTGTCAATCTAGCTCATTTAGGTCCCAAAAGGAATGTGCTTATACACAAAAATTTCCTTGAGGAAATCAAAGATAAAATAATTAAAGTTTTGAAAGAAGACATTACGGGCATTGCTTGGGGATATGAAGATTTATTGACCTTTGACACTTTAGTGATCACACATACCATACCTCTCAATCCATAAGCCAAGCCCTTTCATCAAAAGAAACACCTAGTGAATGTTTTAATTGAGCCCTTAATTCAAAAGGAGGTGCAAAAACTATTGTTTGCAAGAATAATCTTCCCGATATGACATTCTACATAGGTTATAAATTTAGTCCTTGTGTGTAAGAAAAGTGGTGAAATCAAGTTAAGTGTTGATTTTAGGAACCTAAATAAGGCATTCGAGAAGGATAAGTATCCACTTCTTTCTCTTGATGAGGTATTACAAATGGTTAATGGATCCCAAATCATGTCATTCTTGGATGGCTATTCTAGGTATAATCAAGTGCTTGTCAGTCATGAGGACAAAATGAAAACTGCCTTCACTACCAAGTGGGGCATGTTTTCCTATTAGAGGATTCCATTCAGACTTATCAACACTGGAGCTACCTTTTAGTGTGCAATGGATGTAGCATTCAAGGAACTCTCTAAAAATAGAAAGGACCATGCTATAGATTTAGTAAAAGTCCTCAAAAGATGTATTAATTATGGTGCGTCCCTTAATCCAAAGAAATGTGTGTTTAGAGTTTCTGAAGGGAAATTTTTAGGCCATGTAATATCAGAAAATGGGATATCCATACACCCTGATAGAGTTGAAGCCATCTTAAAGCTGAAAATGCTAGGAAGTAAAAAAGAGATGAGATCCTTCTTCAGAAGGATTATTTTTTTGAGAAAATTTCTAATAGGGTTTGCATAAATTTTCAAACATCTTAACGAAATGATGTGAAAAGATGAAAAAATAGAATGGGGAAATGAGGCTAAATCTACTTTCTCGTAGATTAAAATATAAATATTTGAGGCACCGATCTCAACCAACCTAGATTATCTAAAGCCCTTCTATATCTATTCTTTCACATTTGACCATTCATGTGTAGTTGTTTTAACACAACAAAGAGGTGAGGGAGAGGAAAGGCCTATTTCCTTCATGAGATCCCCATTTAAAAATGCAAAAGTTAGGTATCCACCCCTTGAGAAGCAATCCTTTGCATTGGTTCGAGTAGTAAAAAAATTAATGCACTACATTCTTCATAGTCAAGTTATTGCCATAGTTCTTGATCAAGCTGTGAAGTCTCTCATTATGCAAAGTGAGTTAGGGGAGAGAAGAGGAAAATGGATGGCTATTTTATAGGACTTCGATTTAGAAATTCATCCAATGAATCTTGTCTGAGGATAGGGCTTATCAAAGGCTACAATGGATGTTGACAAGAATATCACTTGCCAGCAGTACACAATGCATTCATTCACCAAGGATCCCTGGTACATAGATTTGATATTTTTCCTCCTCAATAATAGATGCCCATAGGGGATGAATACTACTTAGAGGAGATAATTAAGGATGAAGAGGGATAATTATATGTTCAAAGGAGGATCCCTATACAAAATAAATTTTCAAGGAGTTTACTTGCACTGTTTGGATCAACAAGAGAACAAACATGCTATTACTAAATTTCATGGTAGACATGGTATAGGGCATGGATCTGCAAATTCCTTGGCCCATCAAATTCTCAGGTTAGGTTATTATTGACCCTACATATTTAGAGATGCACAACAACATGTTAGGACATGTCACACATGTCAAACTTCTTCATCTAGGGAATGAAATCTAGTGATTCCTTTACAATCGATGTATGATGTAAGGCCATTTTCCTAATGGTTGCTTGATTTTGTAGGTATCATTAATCCAAAATATTCTATAGGTCACAAGTTTATCCTAACAACAACTAACTACTACACGTGCTTGACCGAGGCTTAACCCTACAAAAACAACACCACAGATGTGGTTATCAATTTTTTGACTGAAAACATCACAACCGGGTTTGGAGTACCATTCCCCCTAGTATGTGATAATGGCCTTGCTTTCTCTTCAGCTCAATTAATTCAATGGGCCTATGAACACAAAATTATGTTAAATTATTCATCTAATTACTACCCTCAGGGAAATGGAGTAGCTGAGTCTACCAACAAGAATATATTGGAAGTAATTAGAATATTGCTAAAAAATTATCCAAAGGACTAGCACACCTAGCTGATATTTTCCTTATGGGTAGATGAAACTAGAATTAAAGCCGCCCTAGGAAATTCACCTTTTAGGTTAGTCTATGGCCAAGAGCTAGTCTTCTCCATACATTTGCAAATACCTATCTTCAATTTTATGCAAGAATTATATTCGAAGGATAATTGGATCAAGGTTAGATTAACCAATTTTCTAAAATGGAAGAACAAAGAGACATTGCTTTGTAGTATTTCTCCAAACACCAAGCAATCGTCAAATGTTGGTTTGACAAGAGGACCAAGGTAAAGGCCTTTAGGATATCAGATCTTGTTTTACTATGGGATAAAGATAAAGATAAAAAGGGAGACCACCAAAAGTTTTATAGACTCTGGTTGGGTCCATATCAAGTAGCTGAGATACTAGGTGAGAATGCTTTCTCATTGAGTGTCTTGATAGGAGAACCTATTTCTATTACCCATTAATGGTTAGTTTCTTAAGCTTTACTTTGGCCCATTAGGGTATGATTTTTTAAATGAATGTACTATATGTACCATATGCAAATAGTTCTTTTATTTTGGGTGTTTTTTTTGTTTCTTTGTTTCTTTATGTTGTGTTTGTTTTTGGTCTTGTTCATTGGGGACCTTCATTTCTATCCATTCCAAGATAAGGGGTTGTCATTCAAAGTATGTTGAAGGCTCTAGGAGATAAATTGATTTAAGTATTTTTAAGGAACATCTATTGAAAGATTTTGTTCTAAGCTTGTGTCTTATGACCATTATAACATTGGTTTGAAATTTTTTTAAGGATAAGATATATTATAAATATCTCATGTATTATGTTTGAAATATGTCACAAAATAGATAGAACATATACCTAAGTAAAATGATTATTTATCTTAGGGTGGCTATATCTATGATTCAAGTGAAAAATATAGCTCCCAAAACTACCATGAGGTTCATTATATTTCTCAACCCATATTTCAGATCAATTACATCTCAGTATTGAGAAAATTCCATAAATAATTTCCACAAGTAAAGTATTTAAAAAAAAAAGAAAAAAAAACTGTTGAAAGAAAGGTAAAATCAATATTAAATGGGTGATTCAAGTATCTCTATTAGAGCTATGGATGCTTGAATTTCACTAGAGCAATACTTTTGAAAGAACTAGAGGTATCTTCATCTGGGATATTGATGCCTAACTGGTAGTGGAGCAATTCCCAATATTTCATTGCACGATAGTTGAAAGGACTCAACCTATGTAGCTTGGATCTTAGGTGTAGTTGTTCAGGGGTGGGGAATGTTTTTATAAAGAAAGACGCACCTTACACACACACCTAGATTCAAATTAGTTCACGATGATGTACATATGATATTTTAGCTCAACCTTACTCTACATATCTTATCTTATTTTAAGTTAACATGACTCATAAACCAGAATTTTTGGGTGACTGAATTCTTCAGTATCCTACAAATGGGTAAATAATTATCCCATTCGAGTCATCATTTGTTATGCCTTGCATAGCCACCCCATCTTTCTTCCTTCGTAAAAAATGGGTCCCCCTTTGCTTTTTTTTTTTGTTCTATGGTGTTGGGATTTGGGTCTTAGGAGTTATTTGTTCTCTCCTAATCCTTTGTTTCTTTTAGTTTGGTGGAAGTGGAGCCGAAATGGAAATGGGATTTAAAAATTTGTAAATTGTTCTAGGTTTGGTCTTGATTCCGGTCTAGGTTTTGGCCCCACTTTTTCTTTCTTTCTTGTCAATATCTTGTTTTTTTCTTTGCACTCTTGGGTCTATTTCTCTCTAGAGTTGTTCGTTTTCCTGTTATTTTATTTTGCTCGAGTGGAATCAGAACCAACATGGAAATTGAATTTGGGAACTTTTATAAATTCTTAGTTTCTATTTATCTTCTCATACCACTCCCTCTCCCTTGATTTGTCTAGTTGTTTTTGTCTGGTTCGGGTTTGTTTTTGGTTTCGATCCCGCTTTGTGTTTCCCTTTGTTGTCCTTTCTTTCCACGGGACCAAAATCGGGTTCAGAGTTGGATAAGTGACCTTGTAAAAAATTTCTTGTCCTATTTCAAATTCGATTCTACATATACCTTGCTTTTGATTTCCACTTGAGATTAACTGTTCGATTATGTCATTTGCTCTGCCCCTGATCTACCACATTTATGGCATTAATTATAGCCTCCTCCCACATGTGATTTTTTTTTTTTAAATCTTAAATATGGCTAATTGGCTCAATTAGCTTTGTCATTTGATTTTTTTTAGTGAGCCATATGAAGGAGAACTTTGAAAGGAGCATGATTTGATTGTGAAGGTGTTCTGGTGAGAGGATTTATTTGATTTTTAGTCTTTCCTTGTTGGCGTTTCATGGTAGAGTCCTATTCTATTCCTATTTTTTCTTTGTTGTTTGGTTTATTTTTTGTTGCATGTTCGCATGTATTTTTCTTGTGGATCTTTTCTCGTTTCTCAAACTTCTTATTGTTCTCCTTTTTCTTTTTCTTTTTTTTCTTTTCTTGTCTTTCTATTGGTTTGTTTTTCGTTTTGTTGTCACTTTCGTGGCAATTTCATTTTTCTCATGCCCTAGTTCTTAAATTAGGGTTTTTTTTTATGGGGTCCTTTATGCTTTAAATTTTTTAAAGAAAAACCTATTTAGGGATCCCTCTCACCTTACTTCAGTGTCAATTTTTTCATTTTCATGTTGGGTTGTTGATGCCAAAATTTTCTGAGTTGATGTGTCATGCAAACTATGGTTTTCTCAATGACCTTTATAATATATTTAGCCCTAGGTTGGTTTTCTCTTTACTATGATTAAAGGATGAGTTTAGGCTCCTCTTTTTATTCCCATATTTTCTCATATAACCTAGGTCCTTATGATCATACAAACATACCTTCAAATTATTGTGTTGCAATAAAATGATAAACTAGCGGAAGCAGATATGGGAATGGGCTGGTTCCCATAGGTATTTTTCTTTTGGTTTTATTCTCAAAATGATCCTGCTTCCCATCTTTGGTAATTTTGGTCTTCACTTTTTAACTCTTTGGCGGAAGTGGAACCGGGTTGGGGGTTAAACTTGGAAGTATCATGTTTTTTTTGGGTTTGATTTTCGTTTTGATTCCAGTTATGATCTCATTCTAGTCTTGATCCCGTCTAGGTTCAGTTTGCTTCCCATTCTTGTTTCTTCCATAACTTCGCTTCCCATGAATATGAAATTTAATTAAGTATGAAATGAAGTGAGTAAGGGTGTTGGATGATGTGTTTATTTCTATACTCTTTATACTAGGTTTTGCTACAAAATTAAGAGATGTTAGGAGTGTCAGATGAGGCTTTTCAAAGGAGCCAACCTATGGAGAGCTCAAAGAAAGGAGCTAAGCCTAAAAATATCAAGGTAGAAAAACTTCCTTATACATTAAAATATAAGCATCAAGGTCATACCATCACTGCTAGTAAGGTGAATTCTGATTGGGTGGATATCACTGATACCAACTTGGGCCCATTCCATTATGAGGATTTATTCTTGGAAACATTTGGTGAGGAGGTAACAAGGAGGACTCAAAGAATTATTGAATCCGGATTAGCCCATGTTTCCTTATTTCCTCTATCCGTCCAATGTCTTTAATTAATAATGACATCAAAAGGAGCCTACAATCCTACTACCAAGCAATGTATGGACTCACAGGGGAATGTTACTATTGATCTAACTTCATAAATGATTTGGTTCATATTCAATGCACCTAATCCATGGAACCCTAAGAAACTTAATGAGGTAGAGGCCCTGAAAATATATAGTGACAAGAAGGAGATTAATAGAGCTCATATGAACAAGATCTGGATGAGAACTCAAAAAAAGTCTCTAGCTAAGCTTTTGGATCAGCCTAAAAGGGTTTTCTTCTACAAAGATATTGGGGACATAGTAATGATGTTTTTTAGAGTATTTGGGAAAATAAATGCCTTCCAATTCAAGGAATGGATGTTTCCATTCATTCAAACTATCTTAGATGGTAGGAAAAAAAATTATTGGCCTATGGTTGTGTCCGAGTGTATACACAACCAAATTCGTAGGTTGAGAGAAACTAAAATTTTCTTCATGACCTCTTATGTGATTTATGTTGCAGCCATAAGAGGAATATTTCTTTATTTGAATGTGGTAGTGATATTGGGAGAATCCCAAGGATAAAAAAAGGTGTGGAATCATTATGATCAACTCACCTTACAGAATTATGAATTACACTACAAAAGGGTTAATCATGCATTTCTATATGTTATTATTAATTGGCTCAAAGGAGATGCAGGATATAGATTGAGCCAAGAAGCCATGGCCTTTATTGCAGAGTGGGGACATCGGTTTATCCAATACCCCAAGTTCACTTATTTTAGGATGGATGGGTTTGATGGCTACCCTCAACTACTCCCTAGGTGTTGCAACAACATGATTGTCTTGATGGAATTGATTTATAAAGCCTTGGGGGTTAATTCCAAATTTGGTATAAAATAGAAGACCGGTTGCCACAAATTCCCCAAGAATTTGGGTGAATATAGTTGTCAACACCTTATAGCGGCCAAGGTAATTTGTAATGAGTTGGTGCAATTGAAGTTAGGCTTGTATACCTTGAGAAATCATTATGATCCTAAACATAAGATGCATGCATTGCTTCCTTCTATTTTTGACAAACACTTCAACCTGTTGGAGGACTTTTGGAGGGATCTCCAAGATGATTATGATCTAAGGTAAAAGGAACTATGAAAGGTTTCCTATCCCACTCATGGTGGAGTATGGGGTAAAGGAGGATATTTCCAAGAAATTATCAGATGGTGGAATGAATTTGGATCCACAATATTATGCACAAAGTATAGCCACCAAGGACTTGGATCCTGTGGATTGGAGTGTAGAAGAGTCAATATACATCAAGCAAATAGCAAGGTAAGAATTGGATAGAAGTATCCAATGGGCTGTGATGAGCGTCAAGGAATCTGAGGCTCAGACCTCCAAGAAGAGAAAATGTGAAGGTACCACTCAAGGGTACAAGAGGACAAAAATAAGAATGCCTCCTAAGGATCCTTTGGATTTTTTCCCTCCCAATTCTTGGGAAGAAATTGAACTTGAGATTCCTACTCAAGACCTAATTTGAAGCACATGAAAATTAAATCACAACAGGACCCAAAGTCTCAACATCTATTGTAGGTGAAGTATCTACTCAAACCCATCTTATAGAGCATCCAAGTGAAGAAATGTCTATGGGGATCCTCCATAAGGAAGTTGAATCATTGAAAGGTAAGGATCCTGAAGTTGAAATTCATGATATAGTAACAAATTCTAAGGATATCCCTTTTGATAAAGAGACACATGTAGGGTATCTCTTGATAAAGCTAAGTATGCAGGGAGTGAACATGTTTCAACGGAGGATGAGAAATGGAAATTTTTTGAAGATGCTAAAAGAGAGTGATATGCCAAGGCACAAGATGAGGTACTGGCTAGATAGAAGAGTGAGTTAGATGTGTATGCAAACAAAAATGGTCTAGAGCATCTTATTAATTAAATACTCATTGTTTGATTAATGTTCTTCATTCCTCTACTATTATAAATAAATTATAATATTTATTTATATGGTTCATAGTCTAATTCTTCTTTTTCCAATATTCACTTTCTTTCTAAAATTAATTAATTGGACAAATTAATTAATTTTTTATTTAATTGGTTTTCCCTTTCCCTCTAAAATTTAAATTTTTAAATTGAAATTGGCATATTCTTCTAAAATTGGTTAAAATGCACAAATAAATTTATTTGTCATTTTACTAATTTACCCTCTCCTTTTAAATTAAATTTTTTAATTCAATTTAAGTACATTTCTACAAATTTCCTCTCACCACCTCCAACTCACCTGCCACCTCATCATGTGTCTCACAAAATATTTTTTTATAAATTGAAAAATATGAAATATCTCTAGCAAATTTTCAACCAATTTGGAACTAATTGAGACACATGGCTCCTCCTTCTCTGTGATTCCTTTTAACACTTGGTGATTTTTGTTTTTGAAGGGAACCATCTCCCTAATTCCCTCTAACCTCCTGATGCTCTATCGTTGATGTTGTAGGATGACAATCCCAACCGTCTGTTGTTTCCACATCACCTCGAGGCTTAGAAAATCTATGAATAGAGCCCTTTCCTACAAATTTTAGACATGAATATCTGGAAAATCTTATACAACTAAATTTTAGTGCATTTGTGAGAGATTTGGAGAGCACTTTAGCTTATTTTTTGCATTTTTAGCTCATTTTAGTGTTATAATGGCATTTTTATTTTGATAGTTTAATTTCATTTCGATCTTCCATCTAACATTTAAATTTGATCATTATCATCATTCTTAGCACTTTATATTGTAGTATCACTCCATAATAGGATCATTTAGTTTCTATGCACCAAATATTGGAAAATCCAAAAATATAGGCATGTAGATTTCATTGTAGCATCTAGTATCTTGAGTTGTCAATCTTTGCAAGTTAATGTGAAACAATAATAAAATCAAAGAGAATAATTTGTAGGATTCCTTAGGATTAGAGAACCATGGGATGAGTTAGAAGGATAGATGTAGCTTCATTTATGTTAATTTTTATTTCCTTTGAGGTAATGCATTTCATGAACGTGTGTTATACTGACATTGCAGGACATACTTTACACCACACATAAATTAGCATCCACTATGAGGCTTATCCCAATGATTTAATCAAGTTTACATGAAATTTCATTTTATAGATTCCATCAAAATATCCAAAACGATGCATAATTTTTTTTATGCAACACGTCTTGCTCTTGTTTCGGTGCATCTGGTTGTTCTTTCAGCTCATCTAGATCCTGTTCCAGTGCAACTAGTGTTTTATGCAGTGCATTCAAACTTAGTTTTGGTGCATTAGGGAGTTTAAGTTTAAATTCTATAATTTTAGTTTCAGCACGCTCGGTTATATCTTTTAGCGCATTCAGTTGCTATTTCAGTGCATTCAATGGTTTAGTGCATATAGTCTGATTTTTAGTGCATTCAATTTTTACTATCAATTTTCCATATTCCCAATACTAATTAATTGTTTTATGTGTTGTAGGAACTCAATACATAGTCAAAGACTTTTTGGAAACACTTAAAATATTACTGTCAAATAAAAATGAAATAAAACTACTAATGGTTGGCTGTAGGGTTAATTCTAGTTGTTATTTTCCTTTGGTTAAAATAGGAATCTAGCATAACTAGGAGGGTTAATTTACAACCATATCTATTGTGTTTGAAATGGTAGGTGAGTATACTCTCCCCTTTATTGGGTGATAAAAAATATAGACCCCTTCACTTTATTTTTCCTTTTTAACCTTAGAGGGCTTGCCTCCTCGCTTTGAAAGGAGTTAACGACCCAATCGATAACACACTCTATGTCAAGTGACTTCCAGTCAAGATATAAATGTGAGTGCTTAAGGAAATTTTGAGTATCGTGATCATTGTTTTGAAAAGAAGGGCATAAATGATCTCTTTCCGAATGGATGGGGCCCCACAAATGGAAATTCTTTAATAAAACCTACTTGTTGTAGTGGCCAAAAATTACCTTATCTATTTATCTGGTGCAACAACAATCATTGCAAACGCAGCCACTTTCTTGCAATTTTAAGTAGAAATGATCAACTTGCCTTGGGAGATTATTGGGAGTTGGAAGCTTGGTTGGCCTGAGAAGTGAGTGCATTGTAAGGGGGATCCCATGCAGCCAAGCTTCTAATTAATTCGCTAAGAATATGCGGTTGGAGTAAAATCTGTGTGGGATCCAAAAGAATACATTCTTACATAGCCTAGGAAATGTGCTTGTCTGATGTGTTTGCCAATTTGTTTTTGAACAAAATTTTAAAAAAACATCACACCAACACATTCAACCATTGATTCATAAGGAAATCCAACTCAAACAATCTAGATTTACTTTCCAAAAAAAAATCAAAAAAATCTGCAAACTGTTGAAAAACAAAATTTATTTTCTAGTTTGGTGCATTTGGTGTCTATTTTAGCACATTCATACCATTCTGGAGTGAATTCCTTTTCTATTTCAGTGCATTTCACTTATATTCCTAGCATATTCTTTTCCAATGCATCCATACCCTATTTTAGTGCATTTCACTTATATTCCTAGCATATTATTTTCCAATGCATCCATACCCTATTTCAGTGCATTCAAACCATCCTGCAGCGCATCCATACCCTAATCTAGCATATCCGAAACTTTCTTCAATGCATCAAAACCATTCTATAGTGCATCTAAGTTTTAGCACATCCATACCTTGTTGCATCTGGAGAATTTTTAGGAAGAAACCTTAACTTGACCTCCTTTCCACCAACCAATACTTAGTTTAGATTTTCCCCCTTTAACAATATCATTTCATCATCCTAAATTTTATGTTGAGGGATAAAAAATCAACCAAATTTATCATGAAACCCAAGAAAAAACTTAGTTATAAGAGACTTTTGATAAAGAGACACTTCTTGTACAAAAGTAGGAAAGTCTTACTCGATTATCGAACCTTCATCCATCAGTATCATGACTTTGATAGAGGTTATACTTACAATTTTTTCTTTAGAGCCTCTAGGCTCACAAGATTATTATCAATGAAGAGATCTTTCACAAAGCCATAATCATAGTCAACCCATTTATCATTCTAACATTCCGTAGCCAGCCATACAATATTCCAATTGTCCCAATCAATTTTTACAATAGAGCTTAATATTGTTTAAACTAGCATTCTCAAGTGAAAATCCCTCATCTAATCTTTGATCAAAAATCTCAAAGTACCTTCCTCATCATACCAAATTTCTGATTTAGCAGCTACATTTCACCATCAATATTTTTCATCCTTCATTAGGATTCATCATCCTTCATCCAGAAATAAAGCTTTCTCAATCATAATTTTAAATCAACCCCTTTTGGCACTCTTAAATTTTGGTCAAATATTTGGAACATCATCAACACTTGTATGCCCATCCAATCAAGATCTCAAAAGTTGAAACTTCAAGGAAAAGGAATTGAAACCCAAGATAACATGGTGGAACCCAAAGTGAACCCCTTTCATGAACTCCATATAAATGAAACTAATGAGGTAAATGAAGAAGATGTTCAAGAAGCTCAACAAGACCTAAATTTCCATAAATTTCTAGAAAAGGTTTTCGAGAAGGATGGATAAAGATACCTCTTAATTTTGATGTTACCAAGTTAGAAAGAAATCCTAAGAAATTAGAAACTGAGACACAAGCTGAATCAAGAAAGGAAGTAAAAAGCAATGATCCTATGGACACTTTGAAACAAAAAATCCAAACTCTTCAACAACAAATGTAGAACATGCAAACCGGGACTACTAAGAGATATTTCATACAAGATATATGTCCCTATCCGTTTGATCAAAGAATTAACATGATACCCTTCCCTAAACATTTTGAATTTCCCAAATATGAAAAGTACAATGAAAAAATAGATCCAATAGATCATGTAAGGGAATTTTGAATGATGAGTCTTGAGTTTTCCCATGAAGATAAATATTTAATGAGATTATTCCCACGTAGTTTGGGAGGGAAATGCATGCAGGGGTTCTCAAAATTACGTTTGGGGATTAGGTCTTTTGAGGAATTAGTAAACCAGTTAATTACCCAATAGTCATATAACATTCAACACAAGATCATGATGAAAGACCTTTGTAATATGAAACAAAAGAAAGGATAATCATTCCTCATATTATTACAAAGGTGGACAAGGTTATTCAGAAGATATCCATGACCCATACCAGAAAAGGAAACAATAAAGGTATTCATTGATAACCTGAATGCTGACATGAGTTATAGAATTGACTTACAATACCCTCCAACTTTCAAAAAATTGACTAAAAATGGGATGAATATTGAGGAGGCTTTAGTCAAGTGGGGAATTTTGAAAATCTATAATTTGAACAATTCATCTAATTCCTCCAAAAATGATAAAAACTAAGTTTTTGAAAAAGTATAAAAATAACGACAATGATGCCTCTACTGAAATGCATAATGCCCAGCCAATTTTCAATTTGTCAAGAAGTTCTTCAAATACAAATCAAAAGACCACCCAAATTTCCAATCAAACCAATGATCAAAATGCTAATTAGGGGAATGATAAAAATAATCAAACATCATCATCCAATACTTTTCCTTACCAAACATCAAACAATCGCAGGAAGTTTATGACTTTGGGTCAATCACATGAGTTTTCCTTGAGGGAACTCATTGTGGAAAATCTCATCACTTTACCTGATACTCGAGGCTTCAAACCTAAGGTAAAATCATCTTGGTGGAATGACACTCATTATTGTGAGTTTCATCAATGTAAAGGTCAACTCACCAACAGTTGCATACAAATGAAACATAAGATACACGATTTGATTGACAATAAATTCATAAGAGTTGAGAAACCCCAATCAAACACTGACCATTGGATATTCAAAATCCCTTTGCCAAATTATGACAAAGGATAATCTTCTAATAGAAATTGGAAAGGAAAAAAAGTGAACTATGTTCATGATACCACCATTCATCATATCTCAGTTGTTGAAAATCACTCAAAATGAGATCAATAACACATATAATACTTTTGCAATCAGTCATCCAATCAACAACCCCAACATCCTTTCTAATCAAGTTCTTGATAACTTGCAGGACATGGTTGTAATGGATAATCAAGAGAATGTCATCAAAATCAAGGGAAAACAAGACAATGTTCCTGTAAACATGACCACAAGGGCTCAAACTAGATATGTTTTAAAGGGTAGCACTTCCAAATATCCTACTACTACATCTAATCAATACATCATTGTCGATCAACTCTAAAAAATTCCTGCACAAATATCAATATTGGAGCTCCTAAAAATCACTCCTACTCATAAAGAAATTCTAGAAAATCCCTAGTCAATGCGATAGTGTTGAATGAGCTAGAATTTTGTGCTTTCCAAGTCATGATGGGACACCTATTTGCACTTCATTGCTTGTCCTTTTTAGAAAATGATGATGTATCACTCACCCATCCTCACAATTCAACCATTCATATCGAAGTTCTAATCCATAAAAGTCATGTCAAGCACATCCTTATAGGAGGAGCTAGACTTAATATATGTACTCTAACCCTTTTATGTGCTCTAGGATTCTCTAAAAATTCAATAGATCCAAGAAAGAATATCATAATCAAAGAATATGATGATGAGGAGAGAGCTTCAATGGTCTAATTATACTGCCCATTCAGGTGGGGCCAATCTAGAAAAATGTGGTCTATCAAGTTTTGGATAAGGATTTAACATACAACATACTTTTGGGTCATCCATGGATCCATGAAATGTAGGTTGTACCCTTGATGTACCATCAATTCTTGAAGTTTCCCTACAATGGCTAGGAAATTACCATTCATGTTGATTCAAATAATCCTCAACCATGCAATGCCGTCAAGGCTGTCTAGGATTTATTTGTACCTCATAACCAAGAAGCTCCCAATCCCACTCCTAATACATCTGACAGTTCCAATCAAGCTAATCCTCTAGCCATATCCTCCCATGAAGGAAGTCAGTAAAGTTCATTATCCAAAAATTCAAAAAAAAAGGAAGAGCCTAGTCCTTCTGCATCCACCAATTTTGAAGCCCAGTTTAATACCATCACCAAATAGTTTGAAGAGAAAGTCCAAATCAAAGACAAAGGTATTGGTGAATATTTCATTGAACAATCTCTATGCCTCTTACAGTTAATGTCACCAAAATACTATGGTCAACCACCAACCTCATCGCAAACATCCTCACAACTAGTCATCCTTTTTTATGGTCGGTTCATAAAAGCAGGAACCCAAGAAGAGGAATTATATGATAAAGATGTTTTGAAATGGCTCTATAAAGATGAAATTGATTCTCAAGCTGCAACAAAAAATGTACAAACCACTCAGTATGGAATAGGATTCTTGATCTTAGAGAAGATGGGATATGATGGACACAGACCTATCAAAGAAATAAAAGAGGGTATCATAGAACCTAGCCAACCCATTATAATCAATCCCAAAGACAAAACAGGATTAGGATACAAAGAACATTATAAAGAAGAAGATCTAAAGTAGAAGGCTATTGAATGGATTCTATAGCTCCAAGCCAGTGACCACTATGAAATAGATTCAAATAGATATGAGTGGGATTCATTTTTAGAAGAATCATGTCATGAAAATAATGTTGATGTAATCCATAAGTATACTCCCATACTTGAGGAAGTACAAGGCTCAAGAATTAGACCACTTGAATTAGAATAATAAAATATCAACTGCTCGAGTGAGGATGAAAAGAATCATAGTGAGATGGACCCCTTGGAAGAGAGTTCCATTATAGACCTAGACTTAGCCTTAGTCTTGTTTGAAAACAACATTGTTATTAGGAAACTTACGACATTTGATCTGAACCCATCCAATGACACCCTACCATTACTGCATCCTAAACTAATAGATTAGGATCAAAATAACCTATCAATATCCCCACCTTTTCAAATGATGAGGCCATCATAAATTTCCTCTATGTTGTAAATCCTAAAACAGTCTCCACCATTGAACATCAGAGAAAAATTTCACAACAAGAGAGTGTTAAGTTTCCTAGCTGCAAAATAAATGAAACAAAAGAAAGATCTAATGGTGAAAACCATTCCATGGCAGTATAAAATCTGGAAATAATAAAAATAAAGAGCACATCTGATGGTAAAAACCTCTCTGAGGTGCCAAATGATGGGAAATTTGACACTCTATCTGAGCACTTCCAAGAGAGATCAAAATTTATGATTGAACCAACACAGTCCATGAATGTCGGTAGTGGAGAAAGAGTAAGAAATCTACATTTGGCAGAATCATTGAGAAAAATAGAAAATCACAGCTTCATCAAGTTCTTTGAAGAGTGCCCAATCAACTTCACTTGGTCACATGCGTACATGCCAGGGATAGATCCAAACCTCATAATGCACCATTTATCCCTTCCTTTAGGAATCAAACAAGTCAAACAAAATTTGAGTCAAATGCATCTACGTATCACCCTATTGGTGAAAGTTGAGCTAAAGAAGTTGGATGTCGAATTCATCAAGCCCATTGACTATGCAAAATGGATATCAAATATTATGCCTGTTTCAAAATATGATGGTAATATAAGGATTTGCACTAACTTTATATATCTTAACAAGGATTTCCCCAAAGATGATTTCCCCTTACCTAACATAGACACCATTGTAGATTTGATATCAAGACACGACATGTTATCATTGATGGATGGATTTTATGCATATAATCAAATCAAGATAGCTCCTAAAGATCAAGATAAGATAAATTTCTCTTACCCATGGGGAAATTTTTATTGGAATGTCATGCCCTTCAAGTTGAAAAATGTAGGGGCCACATACCAAAGAGCTATGAAAACCATATTCTATGATATGATGCACACTATCATGGAAGACTATGTGGATGACCTATTGGAAAAATCCTACACTAGAAAAGGACATCTGGAGATATTATAAAAATTATTCACCCATTTGGAAAAGTTTAATGTCTGCCTCAATCTAGAGAAATGTGTATTTGGGGTAGCCTCAACAAAGCTACTTGGATATATAGTGTCAGAAAAAGGTGTTGAAGTGGACCCCACAAAGGTAAAAGATATAATGGAGATGCGTCCCCCCAAAAAAAATAGTCAGCTAAGATCCATCTTGGGTAGATTCCAATCAATCAGAAGGTTTATCTCGCAACTAGCTGATAAGACTCATCCTTTCACCCATCTCCTAAAAAACAATGTTTCTTTTCAATGGGATGAGAAGTGTGAAACAAATATCAACCAACTATAAAAATACCTAATGATTCCACTAGTCCTAGCAACTCTAACATAAGGGAAGCCTCTTTTGTTGTACATTGCCACTACTAATCGATCAATGCATAGGAAGATTCAATGAGGAAGGAAAGATGAATTTATTACATCAGTATAACCTTGAATGGATATGAGATTAATTACACGTCCATTGAGAAAGCCTATCTAATTGTAGTATTTTCTACCCAAACATTGCGACACTATATGCTGACTCACATAGTTAAGCTCATAGCCATGATTAATCCACTACAGTAACTCCTAAGCAAAGAAAATTTGACAAGAAGACTGGCTATGTGGGTAATGGTACTTAGTGAATTAGACATCCAATATGTTCATAGAAAAGATATCAAAGGGAAAGACATTGTTGATCAACTAGTTGAGGCACCAATTCATGACGATCATCCACTCCATATTGAATTTCTAAATGTAGATGTCTTAATGATAACAACAAAACAATGGGTGTTATACTTTGATGGTTCTTTCACTCAACATGGATTAGGAGAAAGAATCATATTCATCACTCCCCTATGGAATACTATTATGAAATCCTATCGCTTGATGTTTCCTTGCATCAACAACATAGTTGAATATAAAGCACTCATTATTTGGATCAAGATAGTAGAGGAATAAAAAATTGTAGAGCTCCGAGTTTATGGGGATTCATAACTATTAATCAATAAGGTCAACAATGATTATCAAACCAAATTAGACAAGCTAATGCATTACAAGAGAATGATTGATGACTTCAAGAAGTATTTTTTCAACATAAAATTTGGTCAAATTCCAAAGAGTGACAACAAGGTTGTCGATGCTATGGCTACTATTGCTTCTTTGCTATAGATTTTAGAAAAACATGGTCTCTATGAGTTTATGGTGGAGCAACTATTTACCCTTTCATATGATGAATCTCAATCCCAACTTCTTTACCACTTATGCGATGCCAATACCTCTCTCTACGGAAAGATCTATGCTTACCTAAAAGATGATATCCTTCCTCTTGATCTTTCCTACAATCAAAAATGAAACTTCATTCACCAATCTACCCGTCATACCATAATAGTTGATGTCCTTTTCCATCAAGGTCTTGATGGAACTATTTTGTGATGTCTAGAAAATGATGAGTCTGAGACAACTTTATGTGATTTCCGCGAAGGTATTTGTGGAACTCATTAAGTGGTTTAACCCTCACAAAGAAACTCCTCCATATGAGATATTATTGGCTAACTATGGAGAAAGAATCCTTTCAATTTGTCAAGACATGCCAAAAATTCCAGATCCACGGTAATATCATCCATCCAATAGCACAAGAATTGCAGCCCTTTGCATCAACATGGTCATTTTGTCAATAGGGGTTGGATCTTGTGGGTAAAATTCAATAACCTTTATCCAATGGACACAAGTTCATCATCACATCCAAAGAATACTTCCAAAAGTGGGTTGAATCCATGCCTCTGATCACCATCACAGGGAAGCAGATCTCATCATTCATCTTAAACTACATCATTTGCAAATATGGTACCCCTCAATCTATTATCACTGATAATGGGAGACCCTTCAAGAATCGGGAAGTACAAAAACTCTATGAGAAGTTTCATATCCAAAATTAATTTTCTACATCCTACTACCCTCAAGGGAATGGCCAAGTTAAGGCCTCAAACAAAATAATCCAGAAAATCCTAAAGAAAACCATCAATGATGTTGGACATGATTGGCATGTTCAATTAAACCTTGATTTGTGGGCCTATCACACAAGTATTTGTACTCCCATGGGAGCCACACCTTATGCACATGTCTATGGATCCAAAGAAGTATTGCCAATTGAGGTTGAGATACCCTCACTCTAGGTGTCCTTGAAAGGTCTCATATCAAATGAAGATTATTGTGTGTCTAAATTGTAGGACCTTGAGTTTTTAGATAAACCTCGCCAACTAGAAATAAATCAACTCAAAGTCTATCAGTAGAGAATGTCTCAAATCTACAATCACAAAGTCAAACCTAGGACATTCAAAATCGGTGATTTGGTATTGAAATAAAAATTCCTGTAATCACTAGGATCAGGAAAACAAAGGAAAATTTGAACCTAATTGGTTTGGTATATTGGAAAATGTACCTCAACTTGTTTGATTGAACCTCTATTAGAGACTTGAAAAATTCCCTCGGTGTTTATGACTTTACCTTGTTACCACTGGGAGCTTTCAGAAGAGGCGTGGTTTCATGCTTTACCACCTTACCATGGAGGTCTTTGGTCTACTTGGCGGTTGTCTTGTGTTACCACCTTACCATGGGTCTATGTCGGCTGAGGAGTGGTTTTGCGGTGTTACCGCTATACCGTGAAGTCTTTCATCCTACTTGGTGGTAGCGCGGGGAGTCATGTTGTTGGTTGTGTTACTGTCATACCAGTTATGATGTCTTTCTTTCTAGTGGTTGCTCAGTTACCACCCTAGTATGGGTGTCTTTTGATTGAGGTATGGCAGTGTGGTGCTTACTACCATACCACATATATCTTTGCACTAGGGAGCGGTAGTGCAGTTACAACCATACCGCGAGAGCCTTGTGACTATCTAGTGATAGCACAGTGATACCACCATAGCGTGAGTGTCTTCATATAGAGGTGTGGTAGCACAAGGTAGTTTTCTTGATGGTTGTGTGTTGATACTGCCATGTCATAGGTGTCTCCAAGTTGGGTCATGGTTGTGCGGTGTATACCGCTTCATCGTGAGGGCTTCACACCTATTGAGCGGTAGCACGGTATACTTCCTTACCTCGGTGGTGTAGTAGAAGGATCTTGTAGTGGTGTGGTGTAGTCACCTCCACACTATGAGGGTGTTATGTCTTGGCTGCAATAGAGTGGTGGGCTTTTGTATTTGTTTGGATGGATGGAGGATGTTGACTTGGATGACCGAGTGACTTTCCTACGTGGTTGGTCATGGATGAATGGAAAAGGTAGAATGTGAATAGTTAGAGTTAGACAAGTGTGACTATTGGAAGATCAACAAACTAGTTGAGAATGAAAATAGAAAGTGCAACTCTCTATAGATTTGGTTCGATGACATGAGAAGGAGAGAAAGTGTATGTTGTTCTGAAAGAGGCAACTCCATTCTCTTTGTGTGGATTGATAGTGAAACCTCTCTCAGTGAAACTTCTTTGTATATTATGTGAGAGTATTGTAATAGTGCGAAGGTTGTAATTGATTGAGAATTTGATCAGAGATCTGTGAGAGATAATATCTATATTGTATGTTGTATGACAGTATTGTAACAGTGTGAAGATTGTATACAGGGTTGTGTTGTTTAGTTTTTCTCCAAAATGAAACAAGATGTAATCTATGTAAATGCATAGTGCCTGAGTTGTATTTGTGACGGTTCAGTTGCATGAATAATACAATGGTGATCTAGGCTTTTGGAGTGTGGGGTTTTTTACCAAAAGGGTTTTCCCCACATGAATCTGTGTGTTTTGTTCCATATTTCATGTTTCATGTTTCTTGGTTAGAATCTGTTAATGTTTTTTATTGTTGAAACTGATTTTACTTAAGCTTCTCTCAAAAAGATTAATGTGGGAAATAAACTATGTCTGATTCCACTTTGTGACATAGTTGTACATGTCTTTGAGGTAATCTATTGAAATTTAATTGACTGAAGGTGCTATAGATCTTACATACATTTATGACATGACAATTTTCTTCCCAACAAGTGGTATCAGAGCCTTCTTTTTGTTGTTGATTTTGGGAATTTCTCTTGCAAATATTTCCTAGTCTCTTAGGCTTGAGGAAATCTAGAGGAATCGGTTATAATTGATCCTTTGGTGAGTGGAAATCTTGTGGTATACAGATACAACATGCAACTTTAAGGATGGTGAAGGTGGAGACAATGGAGTTGGTCATGCTGAATTGTTGTGATATGTTTCTCCTAGTTGGAAGTGGTATAACCTTGATGTATGGGGTGGATTTATTTTCTTCGTGGCTATTTAGCCATAAATCTTTCATATTGGGTGTCTGTTTGAAAGGATCCCTAGTAATATGGAGAGGCGTGGGTTGTTTCTTAGCCATGGAAGAGAGTGCTTGTGTTGGGTGGTGTTTCCTGGTGTTGGAAGGCATTGTTTTCTGTTAACCTCGAATGCATAAAGGCTATGGAGTTAATCGTTAGATGATTTGAAAGATTTTGAAATAGCATATCTCTTTCTTAGATGCATGTGCATACTATTGGTTTTGCAGTTGGCTTGAAATGGGCCTGGAGTTTCTAAATTTTTGTTCCCTTTTTGAGGATGTATTATACTTGCATGTTTTCATGGTTTTGAAGGTTTTACATGCTCAAGAAAACTTGTTGATTTGTGGATCTACTAAAGAGCTATTTTCTAGACTCCTTCTTCCTCAGGTGCTACTAGATGAGATAGTTGCATCTCTACGTGCATGCTTTGTGCATGGTGAGAGAAGGTTTGTTATTTTCTCTACATAGAAATTTCTGATATGTGATTAGTCACTCATCATTCTATGGTAATTGTTGATGGATTCCTAGACTTTTGTGCTTTGTGTGTACATAATTGGAAAATCAGATCTGTACTTCTTTTGGTGTTTGAGTCAGGGTGTCTACATGTTTTATCTCTTGTGAGACTTCATATTATGCAAGAAATTGATGTTATAGTGAGTCTTCATGTTTCATTTATTGGATTTACGGGTTGTACAATGTTGTGGGTTGTCTTTACCCATATGTCTGCAATTGGAAAACTTGGAAGTGGGATGCCTATATCCACATGATTTGATTCAGTGTTTATGTAGACTTGTAATTTGGCCTTGTCTGTGGTCACTTGTGCATTGGTGTGGTTGATTTAAGGTAAGAGGATGGATGAAAAGTGAATTATGGAGTCCTGTAGCATTGTGAATCTCCTTACTTATGAGATCTTGGTTTCACTTGGGATAACTAGTAGTACAGCTATATGTTTGTGAACCTAATTTTTTTTTTTTTAGTTTTGGAGATTGTTGGTTGTGATGCTTAGAAAGCTCGATATCACTGTTTAGTGGGAGCTTCAACAATGACTATTAATAAATAAATAAATTTGTCTTCTTTAGTTTGCAGATGTTGCTAGGAGGAAATCTTTGATCCTATTATTGCAGAAGGGTTCTTTTGCATTTGCAAGGATACTATTTGAAGATAGTTAGCATTTTGAAATTATGGGGTACTTGTGTGTTCTTTGGGTTGAGATGTTGATGGTGCTTGACAGGTGATGTTGGTTTAGAACTTGTTTGTTTTATGTCATGGCATACTCTTTCTTTTGTGCTGGAGATTTGACATTGAGCGTTGCTCTTTATACTTTGGTTTCTTAACTTAAAGCATGGTATTTGTTAATAGGGAATGAAAAGATCATGATGTCATGTTAAGTTCTCAATTCTTCAGTTGGATTGTTGACATTGATTTTGGTATATTATTTGTGTTTTGGGTGCATTGATCATTTTCCTAATACTTCATGATGTTGCTCTACTACATTTAGAGTTTGGCATGAGGTGATTTTTTGTAGGTGCTCATGGATAGATGGAGAATAAGGTGAGGTTGATTTTATTTTGAGATAAGAGAATTGTATTGAATGGTTACTCTTGTTGAATTTTCTAGCAAAGAGTCTTAGGAGCCTACACCTTGATCAAACATGAGTTCAATAAAGACCTATGAGGAGATAGTGCATGGATGAGTCTTTTTTTTACTTGGATATCTTGGAGGAATCTCTTATCTCCCACTCTTGGTCTTCTCGATAGTGAAGTCTATTTGAAAGGTATTTTCCCACTATATCTTTTAGATGTGTTTTATTCTTTCTTTCATGATATGGATCTTGAACTGTTGTTTAGCAGTTCTCGAGGATTCATAGTGGAAGATGAAAAGAATGGCTTATCTCCTTGATTTTTTTGTGTCATTTTATTTATTGATGAGAACCGGTAGGAGATACTTTATGGGCTGATTTCCTGATATGGGAAATGAATGGTTTGATCTTATTTGAGAGGCTTGCATTCATATGTTTTGTTTGATCTTGGAGGTTGAATGGTTGGATGTTGTTAAACCTTTTTCTTGGGGTTTTGAAGGAGATAATACTTGACACGGTTGGTATTTAGTGGTGTATGTAGGAGGATTTTCTATAGGTATATGTTGTGCAAAATTTCTCTCTTTTTGTCTTGGTTGTATACCTAGAAATTTGATTTCATATTACATTGGTTTCAGGTTTGGTCAGAGCTATAGTGATCACTAGCTCGTGGTCATGTTTTTTCACACATGTTCTTGGTCGATGACATGGAGGTTCTTAATGTTTTTACTTTGTTGGGTGTGGATAACTTGGGAGAGTTTTGAAGACTTGTGGTGAGAATTGTACCTACAATTTATTAATTTATAGGTTGTAAATATCATTGTGGAGTTTTCTTTGGTACTACATGGTTACATTTTCTATGTGCTGAAATTGGTAGACTTATTATGTCATTGATCTTTTAGTTTTGGCATTACCTATGCAGTGGGATTACCTGGGTGTGTTTGGTCTTTTTTGACTAGTTGGCACATGGTGCTTTAATCTATGGTTGATGGGTTGGTTGTGCTACTGGCATGATTTTACTAATGTGGATACCTTTAAGATATGGATGATTGGACGTACTAGTACTTGATGTGGGTGCTAATTTAAGTCACATGGGTTTATCAGCTGGATAGAAGTAGTCCATCTGATTTTTGTTCTAGCTGATGTTTTTATCTTGTTTTTTGGAGTGATGACAATGTCTTATTTTTGATATCACGGAGATCTTTTGCTTGTGTTCATTAGACTAGTGCATATTCACCTTGTCTTGTACCTTTCTTCCATATGTGGCATGTTAGAGGATGATAGCGATCTTTTCTTGAATGGTGGACATCCTAGATGTTGTTGTAGAGGTCTCATTGGAGCATGAGAGTATGTTTGAGATCTATGTGGTTTCATGGATGACTATCATTGGTTACAATGTTGGACAATTATTTTCAACTGGATACTTGATTTTGTTGTAAATTGTCTGGTAGACTATTATCTACGGAAACTAGCTGGTTGGGTGTCCTGAATGATGTTAAACAAGGTTTGAACTGGTGGTGCTACTATGACCTTCATCAAGGGTGATATTGTTGGAATTGTGTGATAGTTCAATGGGTCTTGGGGCCTATGATCTTCAGTAAGATCAAAGTCTGGAGGAAGCCAGTAATTATTCATCAAGTGAGAGATTGTTGGAAAATGTGTGTCAACTTGCTAGCTTGAACCTTTATTAGAGACTTGACAAATTCCCTTGGTGTTCATGACTTTACCTCATTACTGCTAGGAGATTTCAGAAGAGGCGTGGTTGCATGGTTTACCTCCTTACCATGAATTTCTTTGGTCTACTTGGTATTTGTGTGGTGTTACCACCTTACCACAGGTCTCTTCTAGTTGAGGAGTGGTTGTGTGGTGTCACCACTATACCACAAGATCTTTCATCCTTCTTGGTGATAGTGCAGCAAGTCATTTTGTTGGATGTGTTATTGTCATACCAATGTTGATCTCTTTCTGTCTGTAGGTTGTGCAATTATCACCCTACCACGAGTTTCTTTTGACTAAGGTGAGGTGGTTTTGTGGTTACCACCATACCACAAATATCTTTCCACTGGGGAGCAGTAGTGTGGCTACCTACATACCATGTGTGTCTTCATACAAAGGTGCGGTAGCATGGGGCAATTTGTATGATGGTTGTGTACTGATACCGCCATGTCGCAAGTTTCTCCAAGTTGGGTCACAGTTGTGTAGTGTATACTGCTGCACTGTGAGGGCTTCACACATGTTGAGGGGTAGTGCTTTATAATACCTTACCTTGGTGGTTTTTTGGATGATGAACGGTGGCATGGTAGAAGGAACTTGAGGTGGTGCGGTGTAGTCACCACCACACTACAAGGTTGTTATGTCTTTCTTGTGATAGAGCACTGGGAATTTTTATTTTTCTGGTTGGATGAAGGATGTTGACTTGGTTGATCGAATGACTGTCCTACATGGTTGGTCATGGAAAAATAGAAAAGGAAGAATGTGAACTATCAATAGTTAGACATGTGCAACTGTTGGAATATCAATAGATTGGCTGAGAATAAAAACAAAAAGTGTAACTCTCTATAGATTCAGTTGGATGATGTGAGAAGGAGAGAAAGTGTATGTTGTTCTGAAAGAGGAAACTCCATTCTCTTTATGTGGATCAATAGTGAAACCTCTCTCACTAAATCTTCTTTGTATACTATGTGAGAGTATTGTAACAGTGTGAAGGTTTTAATTAATTGAGAGGTTGATCAGAGGTCCATTAGAGATAACATCTCTACTATATGTTGTATGATAGTATTATAATAGTGTGAAGATCGTATAAGGGGTTTTGTTATTCACTTTGTCTCTAGAATGAAACAAGATGTAATCTTTGTAAAGTCTTAGTGCCTGAGTTGTATTTGTAATGGTTCAATTGCATGAATAATACACTAGACATCTAGGCTTTTGGAGTGTGGGGTTTTCTACGTAAAAGGGTTTTCCCCATGTAAATTTGTGTGTTATGTTCCATCTTTCATGTTTCATGTTTCTTGGTTAGAATCTGTTAATGTTTTTTGTTGTTGAAATTGATTTTACATAAGCTTCTCTTAGACGGATTAATGTGGGAAATAAACTGTGTCTGATTCTGCTTTGTGACAAAGTTGTATGTTTCTTTGAGGTAATCTATTGAAATTGATGTTATCGAAGGTGCTAAAGATCTTAGATACATTTATGAGATGGCCAAGTTTTTCTCAACAAAGTCTTTTTGATGTGATTTCAGTCTTCGCATTAGGGGCATATCATTTATCTACACCCGAGGGGGATCTATTTGAAGAAGTGATGAACAACATTCTCCTGAAGAAGTTATATACTTGATGCATATTGTTGGGTCTTAAAAATGTAGGTCTGAACCACGAGAGGTTGCCAAGCTCTCACAACACTTTTGGCCAGCGTACAAGGCCAATTGATGCAATTCAACCTTCTTCTCTTTAGGTTCTGCTAGACCTAGGTGGGTGAACTTAATGAACGATGTAGATTTAAATGTACTTCCTAGTGCAACAATCTGCCCACAATGCTAAAGGTAGTGGATATATGAAAATCACTACAACTACTCCTAATCCTACTGCACAAATGAAAGGATTTTGAAAATTATGTTTGATGTGAAATTTTATATCTGGGTTGAGGTAGATCAGTGCCTTCTATCCACATTTGCAATGGAGTCAAAATAGAAAATGATATGTGTTTTCCTTCTCTGGTTTAATTTCTAGTTGTTAGGCACTTTATAAAATAAAATCTTATGAATAGCATATAATTTCATTTATTTATGGCTTGCACAAATTATGCTAGAATTTTTTCTAGCCTGGTTCTTCTTAAATTATCGAAAAGAAATCTCTCAAACATTGTGACTTACTTGAAAAGATTTAATTTTTACTTGAGACACCAGGAAATAAAAATCACACAAAGTGAAAACATGCACCTTGATGAATCAAAATTTATGCTTGATACATTAACTCAAATGATCAAAATATTTTGAATTGGAGAGAACCAAGATATAAAATAATACAAATTATAGCATCTCAACAACTAAACTAGAAGGTTTTCACCAATTAAGAACATTAGTTTCCATTGCTCTATTTCAGGAAGGTCTATACATTTTTTTTAATCCCAATCCATTTTCTGGAAAAAATTTAACTCCTACTCCACCTCCTCCCTTTTCTCAAATTTTATAAAATTATTTATACAATACACTCCAAGGGTCGTGACCCTTCATTTTATGGTTACAACTATTTGGTATTTCATGACAACAAACTAATATATTTAATTGAATTGCCTTTCAAAAAATTATATATTTTTAACTATATATTTGCCTTTTAATTTTTCCTTCAATACTTTATCGCTTTGTGCATTTCATTAATTCATTTTCCACTCTACTGCATGCTTTGACTTTTCCTCCCATGGTATAGAGGTGATTGGCCCCACATTGACTGTCGTGACTTCCATCATTGCTTACCACTCTACCATGGTCTTTGTATTCACTATTAGCGGTACCGCGGTAACCGTTAGCCGCTTCCCCCGATAGTTTACCATAGTCACCGTGGTCACCACATGAACCGGTGGTGGTACCATGGTAACTGCTACCTCCGACTTTCATTGATCGTTACCCATTACCGCGCTACCACTATTATCATGTAGACTATCCGCAATAACACAGTAGATGCCTTCCCTTTTGCTTGTCACTGTTCACCACTTAACTTATAACTACTACCATGCCAACATGACTTATCTGGAGACTACATGTGGTATAGTGGTGACAATCATCATGACTGTCCTTAACCGCCACCATGATACTGCAGGCCACTATGCAAAATATCACAGTATAGTAGTAAACGGTGGAAGCATTTAGGGGTTTAAAGCTAAGGAAGCAATATAAGTCATTTTTGGCTTTATGAAATGTGGGAAATGAATTATTTCATGAAAATCTAGAGAAATATGGGCTTAAAATGAGAAAAACCTAGGATTTTCATGAAATTTTATGGAAAATAATAGGAGAACCTTAGGGTTTTTTAATGGAAATTCTCAGTTCTAATAGTGGGTCTTGTTGGGGATGAGTGGTTTTCAAATCATTACAAGAATCCATAATATCTTTGGTAGAGAAGATTGAGCAAAGATATGAAAAATGAAATTCATGGCAGATGGAGGGAATGAACAGATGAATGATATGAAAGATGGAGCAAATGGAGAATGGAAACCGTACACTACTTTGCATGGAAGATAATTTTTCAAAGAGTCATGGCTAAGAATTGTCAATGCACTAGAAATCCTTAATCCTCTATACTTGCTTTGGTTTAAAAAATTAAATCATTAGGGATGGCCCTAGGCCACCTCAAAAAGAAAAACCTACACTTTCCTCTATCATAAAATTTATTCTGAATGGAGCTCATCAGATTTCTTTTGAAACTATCCATTCCATCTATTCTATTACATGCACTACCATTGAAAACCTTTAGGAAATCATTGCATTCAACCTGATTCATATCTATTTTACGATTCTTCTATTCATCATTCTTATTATCATATGAAAAAATTGTGTCATCCTCAACATACAAAGTTTACACAAATTCAACAAAACATTCATAGGCATGCTCACTATCGTATGTTGTTGAATGTGCCTGCAACTGCACTGGGACCTAAATATCTAAATACTCCTTATGGCAACCAAATTTTTTATCTCATCAACATATTTTGAAATAATCAAATCAAAATTATTTTCTATTTCTTTTCTATCACCAGTTAGCATTGGCACATACCTCTGATCCATACAGTCATCCTCACACATACTTGAATCAAAAAATATTGAACACTCATCATCATGCAAACCAACATCTTTCTCTTGCAGGAAAAAATAATTTAAATCACATACCTCCCATTGGACACAAATAGATTCATGATCATCTTCAAAAATTTCATCACTGTGATAAATGCTCATGGATTCATATGAATTGTTGCACACAGTATCTTCACTGTCAAAGCATATATAGGCTAGAAAAAAAACTCTAGAATCATCTTTATGTGCATACTTCTGGTACTCAAGAGTTAGTAAATCTTAAAATTGCTAACTACTGAGTGAAAAGGTCACTGCTTACATATCTTCAAATATGTCTCCAACCTCTTGATAATCACCCTGTTGTAGATCAACATCCATAACTTCATCCTTGCAATTTGAGTATTCAATGGATCCCTCATAACATACACTCTCACAATCTGTTATGCAAGAGATATTCTCCTTGTCTTAATTGATGGAAGGCATGATATCTTCTTCAATTTCAGCTCCTGAAACATTATTGATGTACTCTCCAGATGGTGTGTCCCTATCATATTCCAAATAAGTATCCATGTACATTGTCCTAAGCATGGAATCAATAAATTTATTTCTTGGATCCAAGGCATACTGCTTTAATGATTCTAGCCAATAAACTGATTCAGGCTCTGATGCTCTTAGAAGTTGTGCAACAAATGTGGATCTTGTAGGCCTATCATGAGGAGGTAATTAAATACAAATGTCTACCATCCTGTTATATAAAAAACTTATAGATTCTCCCTTATACCTCCTTATATAAAAAAAAAAACATCCACAAGATTTTTTCCTCTCTTCAATTTGAATATACTCATCAAAAATATTTTTCTATGAATAGAGTACATTACCTTTATTATCAAAATTCGTTGTTGCATCATGTGGTTTTTGTGGTGTCCAAGATCTCCTGGCGCTTGTGTCTTCATTCTCACTCTATGATGGCCTGTTTGGTGATCTATTTTGAGCACCTTTGACTCTCAATTGTTGAAATCGTTGATTCACTTGTAGTATCTGTTGGTCCAATTGTAGCCTTTGTTGTCTCAATTCCTTCAACTCTTTTATTGACTATTGTCTTCTTTCTTTTTCTTCCATCTTGAAAAAATGTTACTTCTTAACAACATCCATGTATTATTTATCAAATGAAACAGAGTTGCCACCTAATTTTCCAAATGTAGGAAAATTAAAAATAAATTATGATACTATTTTGATTTGCCCCAGCGGAATCTCCAAACAAAATGTGGAACTTTGTTGACTCAATAAATAGATACCCCAATAGAGTGACCATTTTTTTGTGTGTGTGACTTGGATGGGGAGTTGCAAACTACACAGGCTTGATTCTCTGATTGAAGACCAATTTTGAGACTGTATGACTCTGTAAATGGAAAGGCTGCTTGCCACCAGATTTTTCTCAAGTTATCCCTAGTTGAGTCACCAAACTATTGGGTCTCAAAAATGTAGGTTTGAACCATGAGAGGTTTCCAAGCTCTCACAATGCTTTTGGCCAATGTACAAGGCAAATTGATGTAATTGAACCTTCTTCTCTTTAGGTTCTGCTAGACCTAGATAGGTGACCTAATGAATGATGTAGATTTAAATGTATTTCCTGATGCAACAATCTACCCACAATGGCAAAGGTAGTGGATAGATGAATATCACTACAACTACTCCTATTCCTACTACACAAATGAAAGGATTTTGAAAATGATGTTTGATGTGAAATTTTATCTGTGGGTTGAGGTAGATCACTGCCTTCTATCCACATTGGTAATGGAGTCAAAATAGAAAATGATATGTATTTCCTTCTCTGGTTTAATTTCTAGTTGTTAGGCACTTTATAAAATAAAATCTTATGACTGGCATATCATTTTATTTATTTATGGCTTGCACAAATTATGCTGGAATGTTTTCTAACCTAAATCTTCTTAAATTATCCAAAAGATATCTCTCAAACACTGTGACTTACTGGAAGGGATTTAATTCTAACTTGAGACATCAACAAATAAAAATCACACAAAGTGAAAATGTGCACCTTGATGAATCAAAATTTATGCTTGATGCATTAACTCAAATGATCAAAATATTTTGAATTGGAGAGAACCAAGAAAAAAAATAATACAAGTTATAGCACCTCAACAACTAAACCAAAAGGTTTTCACCAATTAAGAGCATTAGTTTCCATTGCTCTATTTCAGGAAGGTCTGTACATTATTTTTATTCCCAGTCCATTTTCTGGAAAAATTCTAAATCCTACTCTACCTCCTCCCTTTTTCTTGATTTTTTCAAATTATTTATACAATACACTCCAAGGGTTGTGAACCTTCATTTTTTGGTTACAACTGTTTGATATTTCATGATAGCAATCTAAAATATTTAATTGAATTGCCTTTAAGAAAATTAA
Source organism: Sequoiadendron giganteum (assembly GCA_007115665.2). Lineage (NCBI taxonomy): Eukaryota > Viridiplantae > Streptophyta > Pinopsida > Cupressales > Cupressaceae > Sequoiadendron > Sequoiadendron giganteum. Next base: position 269,863,288 of record CM021106.1, read on the forward strand.
AGATTTTTAACTATATCTCTTCCTTTTAATTTTTCCTTCAATACTTTATTACTTCATGCATTTATTTACTTCATTTACCACTCTACCGTGGGGTTTGAATTTTCCTCCCGTGGTATAGTGGTGATCAGCCCCAAATTGACTATCACGGCTTCCATCATTTCTTACCACTCGACTGTGATTTTTGTATTCACCATCGACGATACCATGGTAACCGTTAGTTGCTTCCCCTGACAGTTTACCGCAGTCACCATGGTCACCACGTCAACCGTTTGTTGTATCGGGGTAACCGCTACCTCCGACTGTCGTTGACCGTTACCCATTACCACGCTACCATTTTTATCATGTAGACTGTTCATGGTAACATAGTAGATGCCTTCCCTTCTGTCTATCACTATTAACGTGCCACCGTGGCTTATCTGGAGACTGCATGTGGTATAGAGGTGATAGTCATCATGACTGTCCTTAACCACCACCACGATACCATAGGCCACTTTGCAAAAGGCCGCAATATAGTGGTAAACGATGGAATCCTTTAGGGGTTTAAAGCTAAGGAAGCGGTATAAGTCATTTTTGGCTATATGAAAGGTGGGAAATGAATTATTTCATGAAAATATAGGGAAATATGGGCTTAAAAGGAGAAAAACCTAGGATTTTTATGGAATTTTATGGAAAATAATAGGAGAACCTTAGGGTTTTTTTAACAAAAATTATCAGTTCTAACACATATCGTGCATATTAATAGTCCTAAAAAAATACAAAAAAGTAGAAAAAGTCCTGAAAAAATCCTAAAAAGCAAAAAAAAGTCCTGAAAAACAAATCATCACCCTAGTGAAATCCTAGCAAAAAAGTGTCTTGGTGACAACATACAAATTAAAAAAGAGAAACAAAAAAGAGAAAAAAGAGAAAAATTACAAAAAAAAGTGAAAAGTTAAAAAAATGGTTGCCTTGATGAAAACTTGGCAAACAGGCATCTTGGTAACAACAAAGAAATCATAGAATCTGAAAATTACAATAAAAAAAGTGGTGAAAACTTGGTAAACAACCACTATTTGTGATGGGTTTGCTTCTCCGTATTTTCAAGCATGTGTTGAGCATCCGCTTCTTCCATCCCTATGCATTCATTCAAATCTTGCAATGAGTTGCATGTCCATATTCGATTAACATGATCGTCCCACTCTAGCTTGGTTTTCATTGTACATATCCATAATAATTTTTGTTTATTCTCACTGGGGGCAAGAATCCTGATCTCCCCTGGGGAAAATCACCATTGAGCATAAATCAATAGGCAAGCAATCAACAAACCATAACATCAAAACACCAATTGCAATAACCATTTATAGATCCAAGCATCAAAGTTCAAATAAATCCAATCAATCAATCAAATCAAACATCAACATCAAATCAAACTCATCACTAAAGGATCATCTTCTGAATCATTGTTGGATCACTTTAAAAAAAATGTTCAAATGATGTATTGTGATTGTTACCATTTCTTGAGTGTACCTCGATGATATCACAAAAACTAGAGGCACTATGATCAAAAATTATATTTTTCTTTGTGTGTTGCTTGTGAGTCATTCATTACTACTATGCAAATTAGGACGGGACATGCTCTACAAAGTATCATTGATGACATTCTGAATTTGCATAGGAACATGATTAACTCATGTTTGCTTACACAAGTGTTAATCAGGTCATCTCGGTCTAATTATACCTAGATACTTGTGTTATCTTGCATTATCAAATCTCAACAGAAGTTGTATGGAAGTTGTACATACTCAAGTCATCATGGTCTCTTTTATACCATTGATGTTTGTACTAACTTTCAACATAATAAAACTCTCAAAGATGACAATATGCACAATGAATAAGATTGACAACATCGTATATATAGAATTGCATTTCATGTTAGTCTGCATTTTCACTTTAGATTTTCTAAGTTGCGCATTCTGAAGGTTGATGTTATTTATTTCTACAGGATTTGATTATACTTGACATAACAAAAAAAATCATTCATTTGCATTTCCATTTCATTCCATATCATATATTCATTTGCATTTGAAATTTTTCAAAAATAAAGCATAATACCATCACATCAAAAACATAATAAATGCACTTCTTTCATTCATTCATAACATCATAATCCATTTCACATATTCTCATAAAAATACCAAAAAGATGAAAAATTTATCACATGGTTTCATAAAATAAAAATCATACATCCATAAACCAAACATATCCATCCCTAATCATCCATTTATAGTCCATAACAAAACCATTTGCATCCATACATCAATATATATATGAAAAACAACAAAAATCATTGTGCATGTCATTTACATTGATATCATCCATCTCATAAATCCATCCATTCATAATAAAAGTGTCATCATCCATACATGCATCCATAACATAATCATATCAAAAATGTCATAATCATATAGAACATACATCATCCATAAATGCATCCATCCATAATAAAGTATCAACACATAAGATCATCAACTGCCACTACATTTCATATAAACTAGTGAAAATATGTCAAGTATACAATGATATAAATCTGATAAAGTGATACATCAAAAATGTGGCACAATGCCAAGTCTATAAATTAAAGCATAAAATCAAGCACACCCCTAGGATCCTATGGTGCTACCACTTGATGTCGCTGGTCTCTGTCCAACCCCTCATGGCTCTTCCCCTGATGGTATTGTCTCTAGTGGAGGTCCACTTAGTGGGAGTGGCTATATAAACCCTTTGCTAGTCGTGTGAGAGTGTGAGCATCTAGACCTAGACCTGGAATAGTTGACCCACTGTGTTGGTGGTACAATCTCATGGTATCTACCTTTGAAATAATCCACCTCCTTGGCAGACTCTCTGATCTCTCTAACAAGGTCAGCAATACATGTACCCTATGTGGTTGTTTCTATCCTATCAGTTTATGACCATCACCTGTGCCTCCTATCTCCTCGTAGCATCCCTCTTTGTTGTCAGTGTCACTACCTAGGCCTATAGCAATACCATTTTTCCCTAGATATGGGATTGAGTTAGAGCCTATGCCTAAATTTGTCCCTAATCCTAGGAAAGTTGTCCCTGAAATACCTGGACCTATGCCTGTAAAGTCTAAACCTACCCTTGTAACCCAACAATCTACACCTGTTGTCTCTATGAGGGTATATGCACTATCAATGGCCAATGCACAACTGGTCCTAACCTCCACCTCTTTGGAATAACCCCAAACTCTGGCCCACCACCTCATCCATCCCCTCCATCATCCCCTTCTCCATCACCACCACCATCATCTCCACCTCTCTCTCCCCCTACATCTCCTCCGTTGGCTTGTATGGATGGTCTTGCTCTCCTCCCTACCTCCAAAATTGGCATTGGCTCATCAGGACTAGAATTACACATAAATGGATGTGTATGGAAATAATCTATGTAATATGTTGTCATCTAAGCATCTAAAACCACTAAAAGGTGCTACCAATAAATGGGATGTGGGTCATAGTACTCTACATAGGTTGCATCATAATCAATCATTGGCCCCCACTCTGGTATGTCCTATTGTCATCGCACATAGTGCGCTACCCCTTGTGGTATCCCCTAGATGTGACCATATTTCTTGTGAACCCTACCAAAAATTAACCTCTCAATAATATAAGGTGTCTCTCCTATCATGTATCAACTGGAAAAAGAATAAGGTAACTATGTACCATCCTCGGGCCATGACTCACAATCTAAGGTCACCATATCATAGTATCAAGGTCATTCAAAACCCACCTCCAATACTCTAACTTGCCTAGCTTATGCTAGACAAGTCCTGAATATCCAAAACCATATAGTCGACCTATTGGTCATACCCTATCTCCAATTGATAATGTGATGGCTATATGCTCCTAGGCCCAGAGCTGTAGAAGTGTACAACTTGCTGATAAACTACCTGATGCAGATCATGATACAGGTGTGCTAACATGCAAAAACCCCAAGCATACCTCATACCATAGGCAATCATGTTATCTAACAATCATCCCCAGCCAACTAAAAGGCCCTTTGATCTATGATCGGGGCACATAAATGCTCCAACAGAGCTTGCTAACACACAAGGTAATGGTTGTTGAGTTGCCATCAACTCCTGCCAAGATATCTCATAACCAGTAAGTCCGTCATCATGAAACATTTGTCGTAGGGCATCTATCCCTCCATACTCCTCAACATAATACATAACCAGGGTCCCCACAATCGATATCCTAAATATCTGATATACATCATCCATGGTTAATGTCATCTCTCTTGTCGACACATGAAATTTGTTGTGGTTACTATGCCACCTCTCTGCAAGTGTTGTTAGTAGCCCTCGATTAATCTGGTACTTGGGCATATCAATCAACTAAGTCAAGCTACACTGGTCTATAATGGCAAGATCTTCCCAAGTCAGCTATGGGATCATGTACCACATCCCTATAATTCACTCATGAACCTGAAGGTTCCCTAAGCCACCTGCCTAAAATCAAAATCAAAACATCAAGTTAGCAAATCATTCAATCAACCTATCAATCAAGCACATCATCTACTCAAATCAGCTCACATGTGATTCTAATCAAATATTGAGGAGCATTTAACCTATCATTTGATTCTCATTTGTCATGAGATTGACCAGCATAAACCTATCCTATATATAACTCCTCTCCTATCATGAGGATGATCATCAATCAACCTATGTTTTTATCACTCCTTGCCTATCATGAGGATGATTATCCATCTATCAATCAATCAATCTATCTATCATATTCATCATTCCTCTCCTATCATGAGGATCATCATCAACATATCAATCAACATTATCCTTTCATTGGTTGACAAGATAAAAAATCATTAAAATCTAGGAGGAATTCATCAAAAACATTAATTTTGACTGGATGCGCTAAAATAGGGTTTTTATGCGCTGATTTACCAAATGTGCTAGAATAGAACCCTGATGCGCTATTTTATCAATGCATTGGAAAATGAACTCTATTTGCTAGAACAGAGTCCGAACGTGCCACTTTCCAGCTGCGCTTCTTTATCAACCCTATGTGTGACTCTATCATATGGAAGCTTTATTTATCAAATGCACTAATCTTTTGACCTTATGCACTGAAGTGGAATCTATATGCGCTAAACTAATTTGAGGGTCCTAACCTAATGGGATGTGCTATTATAGGCTCCCTATGCACTAAAGTGGGTGCCTAAAGCGCTACTTAGCCTACCCTATGCACTAAACATGAGAAAAACTCAAATTTTTAAAAGCAAATTTAAATGCGAAAATCAAAATTTAAAATTCAAAAGGTAGTTTTCGGGGTACATACCAGTGTCCATAAGTGACCAAATGCTAGTGGCGATGAACTTGCTCAAATCGGTGTGTGTGGCATGTAATTTTGTCCATATTTTCTCTACAGGCTCTCAATTTTCAAAATTCTAAGTTTACAAATGAACTTAACTTTTATACTTTTACCCCGTTTAAAGGTTAATTAAGGGGTAATAATGGTGGCATTTTATTTAATTTTTCAAAGGGGTCTTTTCATCAACTAATCAGAAGTGTGGAAAATCTCTTCTAGTTTTTGGGAGATAAATCAGGTCATCCTTATCAAATCTATCGATCATTAACACATCATCGAAAAATCATTTAAATCATCAAAAACATTAAAGATCATCAAAAAATCAAAAATCCTTGATTTACCTCTCGAGGGGGCATCCTTTAATCATCATTGTAAAATTGGAATCCGAGGCATGTCAAAATTTTTTATCATCATCGTCAGAAAAGTTATTCTTTGAAGCAATGCGGTTGTGCACATCACTTCAAAGAGGGGAAAAATGTATGCACACAAAAATGGTGTAGAGCATCATATTAATTAAATACTTGTTATTTGATTAATTTTCTTAATTCCTCTACTATTATAAATAAATTTTAAAATTTATTTATATGGTTCATATTATAATTATTCTTTATCCAAAATTCACCTTATTTCTATAATTAATTAATTGGACAAATTAATCAATTTTTTATTTAATTGGTTTTCCCTTTCCCTCTAAAATTTAAATTTTAAAATTCAAATTGGCATATTCTTCTAAAATTGGTTAAAATGCAAAAATAAATTTATTTGTCATTTTACTAATTCACCCTCTCCTTTTAAATTGAATTTTTAATTCAATTTAAGCACATTTTTACAGCTTTCCTCTAACCACCTCCAACTCACTTGCCACCTCATCATGTGTCTCACAAAATGAATTTTTATAAATCATAAAATATGAAGTATCTCCAAAAACATCGCAACCAATTTGGAAATAAATAAGACACATGGCTCTTCATTCTCTGTGATTCCTTTTAACACTTGGAAATTTGTCTTGTTGAAGGGAACCATCTCCCTAATTCCGTCTAACCTCCTGATGTTTTGTCGTTGATGTTGCAGGATTGCAATCTTGACCGTCCATTGTTGCCACATCACCTTGAGGCTTAGAAAATCGATAAATAGAGCCCTTTGCTACAAATTTTAGATATGAAGATTTGGATAAGATTATCCTACTAAATTTTAGTGCATTTGTGAGTGATCTGGAGAGAATTTTAGCTTAGTTTTGCATTTATAGCTGATTTTACTGTTATAATGGCATTTTCATTTTGATAGTTTAAGTTCATTTCCATCTTCCATTTAGCATTTAAATTTGATCATTATCATCACTATCAGCATTTTAGATTGTAGTATCACTTCGTCATAGGATAATTTAGTTTCTATGAACCAAATATTGGAAAATCCAAAAATATAGGCATGTAGATTTCATTGTAGCAATTCATATCTTGAGTTGTCAATCTTTGTAGGTTAATTTGCAGCAATAATAAAATAAAAGAACATAATTTGTAGGATTCCTTGAGATTAGAGAACCATGCGATGAGTTACAAGGATAGTTGTAGCTTAATTTATGCTATTTTTGATTTCCTTTTAAGTAATGCATTTCATGAAGGTGTGTTATACTGACATTGCAGAACATATTTTACACCACAAAAGATGCAAAGGAACAAGTTGAGGCACTAGCAAAATAGAAGGAGATGGATACAAAGGCTCAAGATGATGCGCTACTCAAACAACAAAAAAAGGAGGAGAATGATAAATTGGCAATGTTGTAAAAAATCCATGATCTTGAGGAGGAAAAGGCTACACAAAGAAGAGAAAGAGAAGACCTTGAGGGTAAATTCAAGGTTATTGAAGAAGCTTATTGAGAAAGGAGGAAGAAGAACACCTATTAAGATAAAAATAGTTTGAAGAGCTTGCTAAGCATGACCAAAAGGAGAAAGAGGTATGGGACAAATTCAAAGAGATAGAAAAGTAAAGAGACCAAATGTATGAGGAAAAGAGTTTATAATATGAATGTTTGAATAAGGAGTTGGAAGATAAAAGGATAAAGAATAAGTTGAGAGAGTTGCATAAGAGGAGGCACAAGGGGAACACCAAAATGTACAAGAGGTTAATTATCAGCCTAAAGCTACCATATTGCAACCATTATCCTCTACCACTGCTACCTCTTCCTCAAAACAAGTGGTCACTACTCCTAATGCTCCAATATGGCTAAAAGTTGATTTAGAAAAGAAGAAGATATCTCCACCTCAGCCTCTCAATTGGGAGGAAATGATGAAATAAATAGAGAATGAAAGACCCAAATAGAAGGTTAGGGTTCTTCATTCAACCAAGCTCGTGGATGCAGGAGAAATTATTGTTGTGTGTGTTGTTGGTGTTTAAAATCCACATAGAGATTGCATATCTCTAAGAGGTAGCCAACCCCTATCAAGGATAACTACAACCACTAGTGTCCAACTAACGAGAGTTAGTTGAGGACTGAACTCTCCAACACTTTTGGCTCTGTAGGACCAGGGTGGGTAAACCTAAACGTGTTCATAAGAATGCCTCATGACTGGTAAGAACACTTCCCACATACAGATAACAATTCCTACACACTCAGAAGGATAGTCATCATTTCATGGCATTGGTAGACTAGAGAATGATTACCAGTGCCAAACAGCAATGGAATTGACCCACTTACTACAAGGAAATACCTCCTGAAGGAGGACAAGATTTTAACAAGTGTTTATGTTTAGTATTTGGGATTACCATACTTAGAGCTTACAGTCTTAAACCAACAAAAGGATACAAACATTATTCAGTGCCTCATCCATTGGTCAACGGAGTCATATAGAATAAATTCCTGATACTATGAACCTATCTTCATATAGCATTACTATCATGAGATATTTCAGTACATTAAAATAGTACTTCTTCAAGAATCCTTAGCATATACAAACATGAACATTTAATTGACTCTTCAAGCATTTGATTAACTTCTTAAGCTAAAGAGAGAAAACTAATTACACTTTCAATTAATTGTTGAAACTGAAAGGAGGAACCCTTGATAACTCCATTCATCATCCATGGCACACACACAGGAGAGTAAACCATATTAATTTTATAGATTTCTTTCGATATCAGTAATTAAAAAGCATATCATACTAATATGTATACAAATCCCCTCCTGGGATTATTTCCTAAACAAAATATTCATAACATTTCAACCGTAAGATGGACTATACAAACTTCAAAGCTTCAAACCAAAAAATTTATGACCCTACAATGAGCAATGAAATCTCCTTTATATAATAGGAGAGCAACAAGCATTAGGCTAGATTGTAGATACAAAATTGAATTTCAACTCAAAGTGAAATTCAAATTTACATTCCTTATCATTAGATGACATCGTGCATGATCGAAGGAATAAAAAATGGTTACGAAATAACTAGTCAAAGAAAAAAAATTTGTGCAAAGCACGTGCACGTCGATGCCCACATCCATACGATGAAACAACAAGAGAAAACATGTCCAATGAACCCACTGTTGGTAACCATCAAGATAACACACAGCCCCGATACAGGTGATTGCTTCAAGTTCGCACTTGTGACAGCAATGGAACCACCTCTCCCTTATCCTTTTTGCATGCATCACCCCAAACAAGTGAATCTAGTGCCAACGCTATTATCGATTCAACCACCACAACCTCCTCATTCACTCCAATGAGTTTAGTCAGAGTGGCCAAGTAACACCTGTAGTCCAAGTCAGTATCAGATTCATCTGAATCCAAAATGATCACCAGGGATGAATAGTGCACTGGATTCTTTTCAGTATTTCTTGTAGCATCCTTGGATGATATGGGTGTAACAAGCTCCATCATGATTGGCAACCCATGGGATCCCAGTCTCGCACTCTTGTGCTTAATTAGTTTTACCCATGGAAGAAACAGAGCTCTGCAACACACAGGAGAAGAAACCTTCCTATACACAGATACAAGAAGATGCAATGTTGATTGCATACAAATCATTCAAAATTTATAGAATAGCCCAACATGCAGGATACGATTACTTGAAAGTGATTCAAGCATTCCAACAATGAGTGACCCAGATAACCATGAATGCTCCCAGTAGAATGGCACTATTCACATGTCAGAGGAAATCAAGTGGAGATCCTCTGGAGAAGGAAAAATCATGCCACAAATGACACGAGCAATGGCCAAGCAACATATGCCACACATACAACTCACACACCCCCTTCTTTAAATTGAACCACCGATTCGAACCACATTGTGACTAAATGGAGGGTGGAGATCAAGTCCATGGATATTGATGATCCACCTCAGCACCCTCAAGAAACATACACAATCAAAACCCTCAAAAATAGTAGATCTGAACCACACAGGGGACCCACATAGTCCCACTTGCAGGAAAAGAGAAGCCACATGCCATGTCCTTGCATTCTTTGCAATACCCTCTCGGATATTTAGTCTGCTCGTGCAAGGTGTACGAGAAACCATAATTAACCTGTTATCAATGGCCATCACTAGTGAAAAGACGGCCCGACATCATATCCAACACCTTGGGAAGCAAACCCACTCATCCGTTCATGCCAGATGGCGACATCTCACGAGCCTTGCACCATTTTTGTGATGCCAACAGAGAAACCCACGAGGTCGATGAGAAGGGGCTAAGATCCACCCCTGCGATTGGATGGTTCATCATACATTAGGTAGAACATTAAAGTGGGGGCCAGAATTGAAATTCCCAGTGATGTAGAACATAAGTCATCATGCCAAAAAGCCAGCAAATTAGGTGAAACGGAGCTGGTAAAGCACGACTCGAGAGGGATAAAACCTCACTTAAGTGACTAGTTCTCCCTGGCAGTAGGTCACCATTGAAACATAACAAGAGGTCCACTTTGGAAGGTCGATAATGAAAATTACCATGAGTAACTTTGGAACCCTAAAACCCCAGCCCAATTCTCCTAGAAAATTGAAGTCCCATCATGTGCAATTCTAGTGGTGGATAAGGAAAGAGAATACATGCATCTATCTGATTACAAATTGGGCACTGTCAATTTGGGGAGACCTACAAGAAACCAACAGATAAACCTTATTGATATTGTAGCTTCCTCCACCAAGTCTAGAATGATCAAAGATAAGCAGAAGAAAGATGAACTTAAAGCCCAATTGGATCAGCTACATAAATTCTTGAAGGATGTCTCCACTCCAGTGTCTAACAAGTTGTTGCTCCAGAAACCCTAGTTCTACTTAGTAAAAGGGAAGCTGATGACTTAGTACAAATGAGGAGTAAGTTGGGATGCTTGACAGATGGATTCATAGGCTCAATCAGGAGGTTGGTGAAGTGTTGGTAGATAGTTTTGGAATTCATAAAAAGGAACTTGAGTTGATATTAGAGATGAATCATCATGTTGAAGCCCTAGAGAAATAAGATGAAGAATATAGAGAATATGCAGAGTACTTGAAGGAAATTAGCAAGATGCCAAAGTCAATTCTCTTGAAATAGTCAATTCTTGAAGAGGATAATGCAGATTTCCTTGAAAAGACTTTAAATATAATCCGGTTCAGATCCAACTTCATCTATAAGCATAAGTATGAAGTTGAAGATGCTTGTAAGGACTTAAATGAACAAATTGATTAATTAGTGTTAGAATTGGCTATGGATGCCAAGATCTTGGACCAAATGGAAAGCACAAAGAAGAGAGAAAATAATATGACAAGAATAAATTGTATTCAATGTCAATGATAATGGAATTGCTTCAATGTGTGTCAAAATATAGTAGAGACCCCTTGGTTATATAGCCAAGGTGAGAACATAGGAGTGCATAAGATTATGACAAGTGTCATAATCATATGACATGAGACAACAATGAAAAGCTATCACTCCACCTAAAGTGGAAAGTGATAATGTGATAACCACCACAAATAGTGGATCACCCACGAAAGGTGGAAACCTAATCACATGATATGTCCATGAAAGGTGGAGGTGATAAAGTAATAAGAAGATAAGTCCACCAAAGGTGGAAATTCTCCAACAACTCCTATGTGGTCCCTAAGTAAACTTAACTAAGGTGTAATTATGACCTAGGACAAGGTGCAAAACATTTAATTACACCAACACCCCCCCTTAAGTGCAACTTAGGGAGAATGTACACAAATGAAAACAATGCAAGATGGGTCTCAGCAACTAGGCCATGTTAGGTACCCATGTACAAATGCAGTGCAATCTCTCACAAACGCAGAAAAGGAGAAAACCCAGTGGGAAAAAACTCCTCCCCAAAAGAGAGATGAAATAAAATAATGGAAATGCTCTCAATGATGCATGAGAAGGCCAAAACCCCATGTGAGGAAAAAGACCCCCCCATAAGAGAGAAGTAGGAGAGAGACAAGGCAGCCCCCCCTCAATGTTGAGTCTCCTGCAATGATGGTAGAAGCTCAACATTGAATTTTGAAGATGATCCAATCTCGCCGAACAACGTTCCTCCCCTTAGGAAGAAACAAAACCAAGGATGTATGCAAGATGTATGATGTCTCTGAATGATGCTCAAGTGTCTCCATGTTGATGTTGAAAGCTGACACGCTCCAAACAGGCGTTCGAGGCCACACTGCTGAAGAGTACAATCCAACATCTAGTAGAGAAGAATGTAGAACATGATCCAAAGAGAAAGATATCCCCTCTAAATACAAAGAAGCCTCCTCCAAATGTTGTCCAAAAGTATCCACACTCACACCAAACTGCAAAGAATGATCATGTAGAGAATGAACAAGAGGGTCAGAGTGTTCCCTCACAACAACTGAAGAAGGAGAATCTTCATCAAAGAGAAGATGAATTTCATCAATGATGTCCCCCAAATCTGCAATATGAGACTCCAAAAATAAGTCTAAAATACCTGTCAAGAAGCCATCCAAAGTAGCCATATCTAGAAGACAATGTATATCCTGCTGCACTGAATCACAAGGAACCCAAACTGTGGAATCACAAGCATCATCAACTGCAATAGTAGATGGAGGAGATGAAATGCATGGCTCAAGTACTAGATCTGATGTGAGAACCCCCAAGTTCAAGTAGCAAAATATCTCCTTTGAATCATGGTTCACACTAGGAGTGTGATGAACAGTTGAAGAAACAATGTCACCATCAGAAGAAAAATCTACAAAGGTATACAACCGAGATGAATGATCAACCACCCCAGTAGCAATGATCTCTCTACTCTCCAAGTCTCGAATGATGACTGAATCAGGTGTGAACTCCATAGTTCTCCCATCTCTACCATGTGTAATTTGATATATGGAAAGAAGATTGTTCGTCAAATGAGGAACACACAAAACATCCTGGAAAGTGTTATCCCCAAAACTAATAGATCCATTCCCTATTACACTCATGTATGCATTGTTTCCCATCAAGATAGGAGACATAGAACAAGGCTGAAATGAAGATAATATAGATTGTGAAGATGCCATATGATGTGATGCTCTTGAATCTATAAGCCATCTACCTGATCCTGAACTTGAATAAGCACAAAGAGCTTGACCTTGATTTCCTGATGTAGATGAAAAATCAGCAAGACCTTTTCCCTTAGATTGTTTTGTAGAAGGAGAAGAAGATTTTGTCATTCTAGAAGGCAAACCAATTTGATTTCTTTTGAGAAGAGTTTTCAACTCATCAATATCCTTCTTATAACAATAATGTTCTTCATGTCCATCCCTCTTGCAATATGCACAAAAGGACCTCTCCTTCTTAGATGATTTCTCTTTTGAAAATGAATGTTTATGTTCTTCTATGGATTGTGTGTTCTTTTTAGGCTTGTACTTGTTCTTTTCTTTGCTACTTGAAGACTTCTCATCTTTTACAACCAAGGCATGTGATTTTGAAGACTTCAAAGTACCCATTTGAATAGGCTTATTTTTCTCTTGAATCAAAAGATCTGTGAGAGCCTCAAAAGATGGTGATGTTAAATTGCTATTTGTCAATTGTTGAGTCTGAAAACTTGAAACAAAAGCTACATACTCAGTTGGAAGCTTGTCCATCAAGTTAAAGACCAATTGATCATCTTCTTTCTTAATACCACAATCTTGTAGTTGTGCTCTTAGCTCATTTGCTTTAGTGACATAATCTTGAATAGTGTTAAAATTCTTAGGATCAAGGCTTAAGAGATCATTTTCAAGTTTGTATCCCTTAACCTTATCAACCTTGCCATACAAAGTAGCAAGCTTATCCCAAGCTTCATTGGCTGAAGTACATTTATCAACATGAAAAATGAGATCATCTGAAATGAACTTTCTTAGTGTACCCAAAGCCATAGAAGTTTTAGTGAGCCAATCCATATATGCAGTTGGATCTGACTTAGGATCTGCAGGTGCAGTTATGGTTCCATCAATGTAGTAAATTAAACCTTTTTCCACTAGTTTACTCCATGCACATACTTTCCATGTAGCATAATTATGTGTAGTTAAGAGTGGAACTTTAGATGAACCCATGATGGAATGCAAGAGCAAAAAATAGGCACAATCACACAAGAGACACCCCCCCAAATTCACTCAATCAAGAGACCCCCCAAGAAGTATATGATTTGTCACATTATATGTACTGCGTTTACAATTGCCACTACCAAAAACAACAAAGTGGACTTTGATTTTGGTACATGAAAATTGCCAAAATAGGCCACAAACTCACAGTGAAAAATTTATAGTAGATGAGATAAATCTGATCACACCAATGAGAAGTACATGAAAAATTATGCACTTTCAAAAAAAATGGCACCCAAAATGTTACCGTAGGAGCAAGTTATGGGCTCCCAAAGTTCTCAAAATGAGAACGAAGCAACAACACCTGTGAGAATCTACAATTTCTGGAAAGACCAGAAGCCAAAACCAAAAACTTATTGCACCACTGCAGAGAGCATGAAAAATTAGCCCAAATCATAAAAAATTGCTCGAAAAAAGGAACCAAAATGACTGAGTTATGAGCCTCTGAAAATCGACTGCAAAAACCAAAATGCAATCCATGAGGGGTGAATTTTTTTTCAAATGGGTGTTGATGTCACGATGACGTTAGAAATCTACTGGAAAAAAAAATTGATGGCCTTCCACCCATCACTGCCAAAAAAAATTCCCCTCTGCAAGATTATGCTAAAAACTCAGAATATTTTGGAATCTTAGTGACTATTGGCGTTGCTTTTACCAGCCACAATTTGTTTGACCTCCCGAGACTCTTTATGATCGCTGGTGGGAGGAAATGTTGATGCTGGGTGGGGCCACGGCTAGGTGGGGCCACATGATCACGTCTGGTACCTCTATGATGTAGGTCTGCAAGTGTGGCGTACGAGTCCGCAGACTTACAAAGTTTTTTTTTTTCTTTTTGATTTTTGATTTTTAAAAATCAAAAAATTTCAATACAAAAAAATTTTGAAAAATAATATTTTATAAAAAAAATTTCAAATTTTTTTGAAAATAATTTTTTTTTTGCAAAATTGTACCGTCGACACAATGATGGCGACTTGGGGGGTCGTACGACTCTTCGAGCAAATTTTGTTTTCCTCACCGAATGATTTGCTCCAAAATGGATGAATGGATAGTCGATCTTAGGGTTTTTGGCCCTTCTGGACGCAATGGTAGGGTCGGATTTGACCCAAAATGCTCCAAAAATGCAGCTACCTTATGGATCTGGCAACCACAATACAACTTCAAACCCTCATAGGTTTTGCCTTGTATGTCTAATTTGGACAAAACAAAATGAAAAATCGACTTTCTCAAACCTTCTAGACGCAATGGTGAGCTTATATTTGCACCAGCAAGCTCCGATATAAACCTGCAATAAAGAGCCAAAAATGGAACCTCCCCAAATCTGGTACCTCTCTTCAGAAAAAGACTCTCCAATGGCATCCAACCCACTCTGATACCATGTTAGAATTGGCTATGGATTCCAAGATCTATGGACCAAATGGAAAGCACAAAGAAGAGAGAAAATAATATGACAAGAATAAACTGTATTCAATGTCAATGATAATGGAATTGCTTCAATGTGTGTCAAAATGTAGTAGAGACCCCTTGGTTATATAGCCAAGGTGAGAACATAGGAGTGCATAAGATTATGACAAGTGTCGTAATCTTATGACATGAGACAACAATGAAAAGCTATCACTCCACCTAAAGTGGAAAGTGATAATGTGATAACCACCACAAATAGTGGATCACCCACAAAAGGTGGAAACCTAATCACATGATATGTCCATGAAAGGTGGAGGTGATAAAGTAATAAGAAGATAAGTCCACCAAAGGTGGAAATTCTCCAACAACTCCTATGTGGTCCCTAAGTAAACTTAACTAAGGTGTAATTATGACCTAGGATAGGGTACAAAACATTTAATTACACCAACAATTAGAAATAGTAGTGGCTATTATAGTCAATGCGGATATTCTGGTCAAAGAAGGTATGCCTTTGGATAAATTCAACGAGAAGTGGAGTAGTAGATTTCAGGAAGTAATGCAAAAAGAAGATGATGAAGAAGACTTATTTTTGGATAGGCTCATGGGTATCAAAGAGGAGGTAAAAGCTGCCAGGAGGGAGTTAAATCAAATTGAAAGATATGCAAGATTTTTCCTCAGTAGAATTGAAGAGAATCAAGTTTGAGGATAGTTGGGTAGATGGACCTGATGTGGATGTCCTTCAACAAATATTCTCTAGTTATGATGAGTATCTCCTTGAGCATGCAACATAGGGGTGATCTTGTTGTAGAACATTCTCTCTTTTCCATACAACTTCCTCTTCTCTCCTAATTTCTAGGGTTTTGACATAGGTTGAACTAAAGGTTACCATCTGTCAGTTCTATCTTCTTCCTTGGGCGTAAGATTTTGGACAATAGGGAAATTAATTTTCGAGCTAGAACTAGTCTAGTTCCTTCATATAGTTTTGGTTCCATTATTTGTGGATCCGAGTTTACAATTGAGAGAAACTTATGCATGGCAGGGCTATATGTACTTGTGGGCTCTATTTTTCAAAGGTCGATTGTTTCAAGAAAGATTAGCTACCTGATATGATAGGAGATAGGAACTATAGTTTTAAAGATTTCATAGTTGTAGAAAGATACTTTAAATTTTTAAGTTGAAATTAGATATCTTTTCAAATTGTATCTGGTTTTCATGTTATTTTCGAAGTGAATCTCTTTGATAAGGTTAATGAATCATAATTAATATGTATGCCAGTGATTTGTTGTGCATAAATATTTTCTATTTGATGCAAATCAATAGGGGAAATAGGATTTCAAGATTATTTCATTAAATTATTTGTGAATAGAAGTACTACATGTCTATTTGATTTGTGTTTTAGCGATGAATGAGTGATCTATTTCAAATCTCCAAATATTTTAGTGAATGGTTGTGGTAATTGAATTGAGAACTATGAATGCATGTAATGGTGTAGATTATTTTATGGATTACATCATGTTGTGGGTTTTCGTCTGCTGAAGAAACACTAATTGTTGGAATGCATGTTTGGATATTGAAAAGTTTTATTAATATTTTATTATTCTATGGCTTGATCTATCTTTTTTTCTATTTATTTATCCCCCAACATAGGTTAGTTAATCTAATGGAGTTTGTGTCCTTTATTACTAGCAAAGGCCCCTTGAATATTTTGATTACATTGGCCATTGACTAACATCAATATAGTTGAGAACCAACTACGAGGACCTTGAGAGTTTGATTACTATATGCTATCTTTCTTTTTCAGGAGAAATAGGGTAGAGATATTTTTTTTTATGTTGTGCAATTTTGACCATCAACAGGATAATTTTTTCATTGCCACATTTTCTAACAACCCATCATTGGCCCACGTTAAAAAAGTAGGGTGGGACTCATACACCACCTTGGGTGTATGAGTCCCCATAGGAGGGACCCATATTCCACAAGTGGTGTATGAGTCCTATGTGGCCTATTTTTAGGGTTTGAGCTAGAAATTCAAGTTTTTAATTCAAAATTTTGGTTGATGTCGACATTTGAGATCTAAATAACAGTAAATTAGATGAATTTATTATATAAACAATCTTCTAAGTCATTATTTTCATCTACAAAAAAAAATCCAAGATCTAAAAATTCATAAGCACTTAAGCATTCTTTCACAAGAGAATTGAAAATTTTCAGGAACAAGCAAGGTTGAAGTCTTGGAGCAACATAATTATGCTTTTACTAGTCTTCAAGCTCACTTTCATTCAAGATCTAGCATTATCAAAGATTGAATATGGTTTCCTATGTTGAATCATGATGGATGCTTGGTTGGGGAGATGCAACTAGCCATCAATCCAAGCCTAGTGACTTGTTTCCTAAGTAACTCCATCCTCCATTATCACTTTACTTTCAACATAAGAAAGGTGCATGCATTATTATGACTTATTAGGGTGATTATGGATTTCCCAAAGTGAGTCATTCATCTTCATGTTTCATTCATGCATCCCATTCCAACACATTAGAATATGATTGCATTGTATTTATGATTTCCCATTCTTAGATACACTGAAGGTTAGGGTTTATGTTCACATTTACATTCAAGATTCATTGTTTCTATCAAGGTTTAACTACCGAACAAGGGGTTTAACCAAGGAAAATCCCCCATAAGAAAACCAACACTATCTTGTTTTGCATCTCCTTTTATAGGTTCATATCAAAAAATTAGGTTAGAAAGGAAGAGCAAGGGTTGGAGAGAAAATCTTTAACTTTCTAAAAAGGTAGAAGATGATTGATATGCCACAAGTGGCATATGAGTCCTTATACGGGAAATTTTCCAGATTTTAGAAGATCTTGAGTCAACATTGCTAGATTCCTATTTTGGTCCAGAAACCCTAGAATGACTGATATGCCCAGCCTAGCATATTAGTCCTAGTGTTCCTTAAAATTAGTATTTTCAAGGTTCCAAAGCTTATTTAGAGAACATTCAGATTCCTAGGTGCACCCTTATGATTTCTCAGTTTTTTGTTATGTTTTATATTTACTCTAGGTTATTTGTTGAATTTTTTCACATCATTAGGTTTTTTCACTAAATCTTGCATGTTATTTATCTTTCCAAGCCCTATGTTGGTGGTGAACCCCCTTTTAGTCATTAATCATACCTTATGACAACCTTTAGTAGATCTCTTCCCCTCATTCCATTTTTGGGTTGAAATCTTTAGGGTTTCCTTGAGTGAAAAAAATGTGTGAAGTAGGAACCCTATCTCCTCAAAGATAAGGTTGCCCTATTTTTAATGTTTCAGCTCAAAAAATTCTCATATATATATATATATATAAAAGTATATCTCATACATCAATTAGGTTATCCTAATTAGATGTAAACAAACCAATCAAAAATAGCTCTTATCAGTACCATATAAGGTTTAAAATATATTTTTATTCATGTGGTGCATCATTTCAAGTCAACTTAGATCATTAAGGGATCTAACTAACATCCACAAAGTATAATTAATCCTCCTAGTACATGTCATATATTAGGTCAGCCAAGAATAAGACCTAATCACAAAAACTCCAAACCAACACACACTTCTTAAAGTAAACACCTTCCAGATCCAATATTGGTTCAATTTCTCATCAAATTAACATCAAAGAGACTACCATTAGAACCACAAATTTAGAAATTCCTTCTTAAGAAAATGTGGAGTCTCCCACACTAGTACACTAAACATAGAGACAAATTTAGTGTATTGAGTTGAACTCTATCATTGATAATTTTTTATACATAGTACAAAACTTCTCATGATCTAGGATATAGCTATATAAATTAGTCATAATAGTAATATTAAGAGAGTAGAGACATATCTCTTCTTGTGGTGAATTCCAGACTCAAAAATCAATTCTGTAGACCATAATATTATTAGTATAGAACACTTTAAGTATATATTAGCTTATGATATAGATGGTAATGTATACCATATATGCTTCCCATAATGTTGTCATAATGTTGACAACAATGGCAATACTGGAACAACCAAATCAAAATACATACACTTCATTCTCATGTTGCTCATCTCCCATATTTCCAAAAATCTCCTCCTTTGGCATGGATGGAAACATGCATATCAGAAACATTTTTATCCCACTATAAAACAATTGAATACTCCCACTTTTAAGGTTAATGCTCCTTACAAAATTGTTCTTGAAAAAAAATGTTTTTTCTCTTACCATATATCTCTCCCCCTTTGACATAAATGGAAAAGGTCATGTAGGGGTCTAGTATATTTCCTCAATTATGTGTATGCATCAAAAATTGATAAAAAGAATTATATGAAAAATATTAACCTGAAGAAGAAGATCCTTTTAGTTTCTTTAACGTATCCTTCTATTTAGCTTTGCCTTCTTTCCATGATCATTTTTCACTTCCAAGAGCCTTGTATGGTAGTTCACGCTTAGTTAAAGACACTATACCTTCTTCCATAGTGTTGGGACTGGGATTTATTTTTGATAGTGTATCTAGGGAAAATGGTTTAAGCATACATGATATCAAAAAGTTGAGACCACAAAAAAAATATCATGAAATAAAACCCCAATACATCAAAAAAATTGTGAGAACAAAATTATTAAATAAAGTTCAATGGAAATGAAAAACCTTGCTATCTATTCTCCCACTTCATTTTGTTATCCTTCTTATTCCTTCAATAAATTTGATGTGTAGCTCTCAAATGTTATCAAATGCACTAATTATTGAAACCAATCTGAAAGAATGGTTGCAAGGAAATCAAATTTTTGGTCTTTGTAAATTGAGAAGTAAGTCCTCAATTCATAGATTTTGAAAAGATAATTGAATGGACAAGATTGAATGCAAAGATAAGTTAGAAAGGAAACATGCATTTAAAAGTGGAGGACAAAATGAGTTAATTGAAAATAAAGAAATAAAGTATTTATTTTCATCAAAATATACTTTTTCCAAAGTGGAGGAAGGAAAGAGTGAAGCATGAGTTAAATTGAGAAAGAGAAGAGTTAATTGAAAATAAATAAGGAAACTATTTATTTTCAACTAAAAGCTGTCATTTCCAAAGTGGGGAGTGGATTTGGAAAATAAGAGTCATGAGTGGAAAGGGGAAAGAGTTAAGTGAGAGAAAGTGGGAGAGATAAGTGGGAATGAAATCTAGGCGACGTTAATTAAATATTTTATAATTAAATAAGATGATTTATCCTCACCTTTCAAAATGAGCAAGTTAGAAGGAAAAATGTAATAAATTAATAAATATAATTTTTTAATTTATGAGCCCATATTAGGCAATTAAATAAAATGAATTTATTTAATTACAAAGAAGATAAAAGGGAATAAATAAACAAATGTTATTTATTTATCACACTAGGATATGGGGGAAATTGATTAAATAATTAATTCCCCTAGAACATGTTAATGTTGAAAGGGCTAGTCGATGGAACAAATTAAATAATTGGACTGATGATAGGGATGATTGAAATTGAAGAAAAATTAAATAATTAAAGAATTATTTAATTTGAGAGGAAAGATTAAGGGATTAAATTATTATTCAATTATTTAATCTAAGAGGAATAGTTATGAAGAAATAGTGATGAACATTAATTAAATAATTAAAATTATTTAATTAATGGTTTAGAAGAGCAATAACTAAATAAGTAAAATATATTTAATTATAGGGAATTAAAAGAAGAATATTAGCACTAATTAAATAGTAAATTATTTAATCAGTTTTAGATGAAAAATTAGTGAAAAGTGTCATTGGAGACCTAGGACAATTTTCAGTGTCTACATTTTGCCCCTCTTTGAGACAATAAAATTTTGATTGTTGTTTCAAAGAAAATATAAAAGATCATGCCCCAGTAGACCAAGAGATGGAGGTAGGATGCCCCCTCGAGAGATTGTTTGTGCATTAAAGGCATGAATGATATCTCAAAATAAGAAGAATGTTAGAGAAAGATGAAATGCAATGAAAGAGATGAATGGTTACTAAGAAGTGAAGAATGAAGGTTGACCAAGTGATGAGTGATTCATTGATTGAATGATTGATAGATTGATAAATTGACTAATTGGATTGAAGAAGTCTTAGTAAATAAAAATAAATTAGATGAAAAATAATTAGTAGCAATGAAACCCTTGCTTTCATAAGTGCACTTTATTTTAAAGAGTCATTTTGATTTTGCAAAATGGATGCAGTGCACCATGGCATAGAAAGCCAAGGTGATGATGAAATCCATTTTGTGTAAAAATTGATAGTCATAGATAAGGAATGTCCTAACTCATACTAAGGGTCATTTTGCCCCATTCTTTTTGTCTAGACAAACCCAGACATTAATCGAATACAAGAAATAGTCATGAGACATCCTTGAAACAACTAGTACCATGACCAAAGAAAATCCAAAAGATAAGACAAATTAGACCAAAAAGATCAACATTTATTTAGATTATTTGTCAATAAGTGTTTGCCAGTGTGTTAAGGGATGAAGTGAGGAATGGGTTGAAGGTTTTGACAAGGCCTAGTTTTAGGAGAAGAAACATGTCGTATAAGATGTCAAGTCCGGTTTTGATCATACAACTACCTATATAAGGAAAATGAAAAAAAGTGATAGTGACAAGGTCTAGTTTCAGGAAGGACACATCATGTTTTACACCATTGGTTTAGATTGAGTTGACTGGTTTGATTGATGTGAAAAATGACTGATTTGACTTGGAGGCATGTTGGCTTGCTTGTCATGTTGATTCAAGATTTGTGTTTGAAGTTTAGATGATGATGTCGTGTCTAGGTTCACAATGTTCGATTTATTTTGGCTAACCCAACGAACCCTAAAACAATAACCTACGGGGCCTCGGGGGCTCATTGATAGATGGCCTTACCCATGTAGCGATGCACATAGACCTTGTAGTTTGACATGAACCTTGAATTCGTTTCAATGACAAAGGATGGAATCATGATTTTATTTCACAATAGCTAAAGGACTAACTAAATGCCTCAGGGGCACATCGACAAAAAGCCTTGCCTATGTCGAGTCAAAGAGGCAATGTAGTTCGACAATGACAACAAATGACATGACTAACTCTAACTCTGTTTTTGGTATTTTGTTGAAAGTTATCTAATTTTTTTTGTGTTTTCACATGTTTTGATTTTTTTTTGGATTTTCAGATTTTTATGATCTTTTTAATTTTTTGAAATGTTTTGATTTTTTTAGAATTTTGATAATATTTATTTTTTTGGATTTTGGGAATATTTAATTTTTTGGGGATTTTTTTTGAGGACATTCTATGATTTTTATGGCTTTTTTCAAGACATTTTTTTATTTTTAGGGATTTTTGGAATGTTTTGATATTCAATGACCATTGTAGAATCCAATGAAGCCTAGTATTAGAAAATTTTCCCTAGTTAGGTATAAGATGAACCAATAAGAATTTGATGGGATAAGGTTAATCATGGAATAAATTGCAATAGAAGGACACAATACATCAACCATTTGAAAGTCATGATAAGGATGACAAGGCCTGATAGTGGATGTTAAATGGGAGATGATGGACAATAAAGGCCTTAGTAAGAATCGAGGAAGAAGACTAGATAGAGTGATAGTAGATGATAAGGCAAAGACTGACTACTCATGGCACCTGTTTGCTAGGTTTTCACCATAGTACTTATCCAAGGTGCCTGTTTACTAAGTTTTCACTGCTAGACAAAAAATTTCTCTTAAATATTTTCTTTTTTCAGTATTTTTTTCTCATTTTTTTGTATTTTTTTAGGACTTTTTGAAATTTTTAATTTTGAAATTTTTTCAAGAATTTTTTCCTAGCTCTCTAAAGCTAGGTATAAAATTGATAAATTCCAGATCCATAGACTACCTTGATGATGCTTGGATTCTCCATGAATGATTGTGTTGGATGAAAGGATCTCAATGGGATGAGGATTACGAATGGAAAGTATGAAGGATGATAGATGTGGCTGATGAAAGAGGCTATGGTAGGATCTATAATTTTTATAATACATGGGCCATTAGGCTTCATTTGAAAAGGAGATTGGGTGATGAATGAGCTAGAGTACATGAAGTGGTTGTCGTCAAAGGTCCATTGAAAAAAATAATGAATGGAGGGATATGATGGATATGTGATCATGGATGGGTGGAATGGAATATATGGTATGAGTGAGAGTGATGTGGATGGAGACCTTGGACCAACAAGCTCTTTGTTTGAATTCTTTCCTTGATAAATGCCCCTAGTGATTTTTGATGAAGCAACATACTTGGAGATTGACCTTTTCTTGTTTTCACTTTTAACTTTTATTTTTGATTTGTCTGATACCTTATTATTTTTTCTAGGGACTTGTCTTGATCTTCTTTTATTTATGATTTATCCAATATATTTTTATTTTGGCTAAGGTACTTATCTTGATGTTCTATTCTTTTCATTATGTATCTTGATGTTTTATCTTCTATTAAAGATAGTTCATTCATTAGATCTTTATCTTTATTCTTTTCTTGAGCTATGTCTTGTTGATCCATGTCTATGATGTGATTAGACGTGAGTGAGATGGATGAATTAGGTGAGTGATAGGAAGTTTTAGTGGATGAATGGTAGTAGTGATGCTATCAACGAAGTATTTGTGACTATCCTTTTTAGTACTACTTGTACACATCTAAAAATGGTCACGGTTGATCGAACCTGTTAATTAATTAAATATGAATTATTTAATTAATGTTCTTAAGTCATCTACATATAAATAAATTTAATTATTTATTTATATTGTTCATTTTCTAGTTCTTCTAATTTAATTAAATAAATAAGTTTATTTAATTAATGCTACCTTCCTCTTAATTAATTAAATATATTTTACAATTTATTTACATTAATTATCACAAGTTTAAATTCCAAATTTAATTCTTCATTCCACATTTAATTAAATACTTTCAATATTTAATTAAATCATTTTCCAAATTTCCCACTCTTCCCACAAAATTAAATATTTTTAATATTTAATTAAAGCCTTTTCATTTCTCTCACACATAATTAAATATTTATTTATTTATTTATAAGAGACACCTTTCAATTGTCTCTTCATTTCCATTTGTCTCTTAGAATTCCATCTCCTTCTCGAATTCTCAATCTCTCACCATTCATTTCAATAAGTTTGAACTCGATCGTCGATCTTGGCCAATCGAATTCCTACCTTCAAAAATCTATAAATACACCCCTTTCATGAGTTGAGAAGGACCTCAAATCTCAGATTTTCATGCGTAGTTACTATAGTCGCATCTTAGCATTCATAGAATTTCAATTCAATAGTTTAATCTTTTAGATGCATATGCATTTTTATTAATCTCATTCTCTCAAGTTGCCATTCTACAAGCTGTTGTTTTAAACAACTGAGAGCAAGCATCTTGAAGCAAATCCTTGGAGATAGAGGACAATGGGATGAATTTCAAGAAACTATGGTTTAGAGTTTGCATTCACTTTCTTTAATTTAATTTCTTCAATCTAATGTCATATTGGTTTATTAGTTTAGATTCAATTTGATTGACACATTCTAACGTACACATTTTTGGCACCCACTATGGGGCCAAGCCCCGCATTTAATTTCTCTTTTTGTAGATTTTTCTGGCAGGTGATGAACAAATATCACGTTTTAGCACATATGAGTCGTAGTTCGGCACATACGAAGACTGTTTTAGTGCATATGATGATTGTTTTGTCACATGTATGGCCTGTTTTAGCACATGCATGAACTCTTTCAGTGCATAAACACTTTGTTTCGATGCATCCCTGTGAACTCTTTCGGTGCATACATAACCTATTTTGGCGCATACGATGACAATTTTGGTGCATCTACAAGATATTTCGACACATACATAACCTGTTTCAGTGCATACATTTTTTGTTTCGGCGCATATAGTTGTAAAAATTTAAAATTCTGATTCCGACGCTATCCATGGATAGAATTTTTCTGATGTTATTTTTAACAAAATGAACCAAACCTAGGATAGACATTTAAATCTGAATTAACCAATCCTAGGATAGTCACCAAACATAATTTTATTTTGGTTAAAATAAACCCCATGTTTTTAGTGAAGCAACATCTTCACTTAGAATAGAAAATTTGTCAATTTGGGATTTAAAATTGAACCAATATTTGTTTGCTGTGATTGTGGGTAATAGGTCTATGCTCTCCCCTTAACTGGGTGATCAAAATACTAGACTTACCTTTTATTTTCTGCAATTTATTGCTTTATTACATCCTTTAGAAGGCTTGCTCTTGTGGGAAAAAGTACTCACCCAAGAGGAATGACCTAAGTGGGAACAACTAAAGCCAAGGTTTCCAACCCATTTTAATCAAAAGCTAGTTGTTGATGAAAATCCAACTTGAAAGTAGTGCGTAGGATAACCATCCCCAAAACCTTTGTTCTAAAGGTTGGGAGGTCTCTCGAGGGAGTATATCTATTTGCCACACTGAACGGATACCCTTACTAGGAACCATAGTGTAGAAAGCCAGCCGTGTCAGTATCCAAACATCATTTTAATCATGGTGCAAGGGGAGGGAAGAATCTGCCCCCAAGACACTCACCATATAGTCACCACGGATTGTTTGCTCAAGGGATTCGGTATCCACTTCTGTCACTTTGAGTACACACCTGGAAAAGACAAAAACATGGGTGCGCTCTAGGGGGTGACAAGGCTGTGTGAGTCGACGTGATTTTAAGTTGTGGGCTATGATTACTAGGATGACCTATTTGACAAATTAAGAGCGAGTCTGACTGAAGTGATTATCTTGTTCAAAACGTATGGAAATCTCAAGAACATACACTCTTTGTTTAGATTTTAGGATTAACAAAACAATTGTCTGCTTCTATGCTGTGTTTTTCACATTTAAATCAGATTAAGATCATCCAAAACAAGAAATTTTTATCAAACTATCAAAACATGTCGGTCTTAGAGCTGCTTTAGTGCATTCGGTCTTTGTTTTAGTTCATTCGTGCTTTGTTGTAGCACATCTGTGCTCTGTTTCAGCATATTCGTGCTCTATTTTAGCACATTTGTGCTCTGTTGTAGCACATCCGTGCTCTATTTCAGCATATTTGTGCTCTATTTTAGCGCATTCAGTCTCTGTTTCGGCTCATATGTGCTCTGTTTCAGCACATCTATGCTCTATTTCAATTCATCTGTGCTTTGTTTCAGTGCTTCTATGCTCTGTTTCAACGCGGCTGTGCTTTGTTTCAACACATCTGTGCTCTATTTTAGCACATTTGTGCTTTGTTTTAGCGCATCTGTGCTCTGTTTTGGTGCATTCAATTTCTGTTTTGGTGCATTTGTTTTCCGAGCCTAGGTGATTTTCTAGTTTTCATAAATCAAGTCATATTCATCCTTCTTATTTTCCCCAACCTGCAATCACATACACTACTCATCCAAATCAAATTCTACAATAGAGAACTCAATCATATTAGGCATCTATAAAATTCATCTTGCTACAAAGCTAAGATCAAACTTCACAAAGTGCAAAATCACCTTTATTTTTTAATCTTTGGTTTAATTTCCGCAAATAGGATTTTCATCCTTTCACTCAAGGAATCATGAGCTAAAGATTAAAAATCTTTCAAGTCATGGAATCTTCAGTCTACCCTGACTTTCATCACCATTGCACTATTTCATTCCTTTGATCAAAGTTACTAGGATTTGAGTAAAGCTTATGCCTGTTACCACAAGATCTCGAAAGCACATAGAAAAAGATGAAAGTACAGTGAGCAAAATGGGTGATAATAGTGAGAGGGAGGAAAACCTCCTTAATGCTTCAAATATGGAAGAATTAACAAAAGCAAAACTTCAAGAAGTAGAACAAGATCCTCAATTCCATACTCTTATGGAAAGGATTTTAGAAAGAAACAAGGAAAGATACTTTCTTTCTTTAGCTATTCAAGGAGCTAAGTTACTTGCTGATTTTGACACAGAAGGGATTAAAGAAAATCCTGAAGCTCCTCTTAATGATTTTAGTGCCCTTACTCAACAAATCAAAGAATTAGAAGGGAAAATAAAAGAAATGCAAGGGGGAGCACCAAAGAAGTATGTTTTGGAAGAAATGTGTTCTTATCCATTAAATAGAAATCTTTGAATGATTCCTTTTCCAAGAAATCGAGAAATTCCTAAGTTTGATAGGTATAATGGGAAAATTGACCCCATTGAGCATGTAAGGGATTTCTAAAATATGAGCTTAGAATTCGCTCATGAAGACATCTACTTAATGCGGTTGTTTCCATGAAGTCTGGGTGGACAATCCATGGAGTGGCTTTCAAAGATCACTCCCCCCATCAAAAACTTTGAAGAGTTGATAAATAAATTCATATCGCAATACTCTTACAACATCCAACACCAGATAACCATGCTTGATCTTTGTAAGATAAAACAAAAAGTAGGGGAATCTTTCACTACATTTTTGCAAAGATGGAGAAGGACGTTTGCTAGATACTCTCATCCTGTTCCTAAAATGGAAAAAATGGAAATCTTCATCAATCATCTTAATCAAGAAATGAGTTACAGACTAAACCTTCACTATCCTCCGTCATTTGAAAAATTGATTGAAAATGCGATTACTACTGAAGGTGCATTGATCAAGCGTGGAGTTCTAAAAGTTGATAAAGAGGGTTCAAATTCATACAACAACAACAACAACAACAACCACAATAACAACAATGAAAAGTCACGATTTTGGACTCGAAATAAAAATGTTGGGAATGATGGGATATTAGGTGCTAACAACATGAATATGAAGCCCATTGTTCTTAATGTGTCAGGTGTTCAACATAACAATAATACTGGACATTCTAGCACACAAGGCAATGTTTCTAATCAAGGAAACACAACTAACACTCGTGGAAATAATTTTGGCAATAATCAAAATTCAAATGCGCCTAGACAATCATGCTTTTCAAGTCGACGGAGTTTCACTCCCTCGGGTCAATCTTTGGAATCCATTCTCAAAGAGTTATTGAATCAAAATGCTATTAAATTGCCACCACAAAGAGACTATGAACCTCGCATTAAACCATTATCGTGGAATACCTCACACTTCTGTGATTATCATAGATGCAAACGTCATAAGACAAATAGTTGCCAAGGGTTAAAGAATATTGTGTAAGATTTGATTGATAATCATACCATCACAGTTGAGGGACATAATGTCAATAATGATCATCAAGCATTCAAGAATCCACTCCCTAATTATCACAAAGGGGAATCCTCGAGTGACAAGGGCAAGAATGTTAATAAAATCCATGACATTATTATCAATCATATCTATACTAATGACCCTCAAATCAATGCTATCTGAATCAAGGGTAAGCCAGAATATCGAGAGCTCAATGTTACGATGAGGGGACAAGCCAAGATCATTGTCAAAGGTGGTTCATCTAAAGCGATCATTCCCCCTCTAAGTCAATACAATTTGGTTGATCAATTACGAAAAAGATCAGCTCAAATTTCTATCTTGGAAATTTTAAAGTTATCACCTACGCATAAGGACATTCTGTGAAAGGCTCTTGTCGATACAATTGTATCTCCTAATCTAGATACCCATAAATTCCAAGCCATGATGGGACACTTTTCCTCCAACACATGTTTATTCTTTTCTGAAAGAGATGATTCATCCATAACCCATCCGCATAATTCATCACTCTATTTTGAATTCATGGGTCACAAAGCCTGCATTAGACGTGTCCTTATAGATGGGGGAGCCAGATTAAACATTTGTACTTTCAAATTGGTCCTAGCTTTGGGATATTCAATAGATTCTATATATCCATAGAGGAAAATTAAAATCAAGGCCTACGATTATGAGGAAAGGACTTCAAAAGGTCTCATCATGTTACCAATCAGAGTGGGACCTATTGTGAAGAATACTTTTTGTCAGGTTCTTGATCGAGATTTAACCTATAACATACTATTGGGTCATACATGGATCCATGACATGCAAGTAGTCCCATCTACTTATCATCAATGTTTGAAGTCTTCATATGATGGACAAGAATTAACCATACCCACTGATCACAATAGCAGTCAAACTTGTTCTAACCTAAGAGCGACTCAGGACACTTTTATCCCACATAATAGAGAGGCTTTGGCCATCTCTACCTTCAAAAACAAAGAAAAAGTGCAAGAAATGATAAGTAATTTTGGTAGCAAGCTAAAATTGAAAGATGATGGGGTGGGATAATATTCTTTATCTCTCTCTAAACTACCCCTATCCCCAAGATCCCATGGTCAGCTATCAACATCTACACAACAACCTACAATAGTTTTATCCTCCAGTTCAACCCCCATCACCAAGTTTAATTGGACATTTATCAAATAAACTGAAGGAGAAGATAGAGCTATTCTTGATTGGCTTTATAAATATGAAGAAGAATCCATACAACATATCAAGTTACCTACACAACAATATGGAAAAGGTTACGCTATCATGCAATAGATGGGTTATGAAGGAAATGGCCCTCTAGGTAAATGAAAAGAAGGTATTATTGAACCTGTCCAACTAAAAACAATGCACCCAAAAGATAAGATTGGGTTGGGATATGGTGAAGATACTAAAGAACAGGTAACACAAAGGCAATCTAATGAAGAGTTAGTTGAATCCATTCTGAGAATTCGAGCGGATAATTATCAAATAGACTCAAACGAATATGAATGGGATGAATTCTCAGATGATACTTTTGTCTCAGAGAAAAGAGCGGATGTGATACACAAATTCTCACCTACATTCTTACAAGGAGAAAGCTCAAGACCTCCGCTTGAATATGTCGTACAAAGTGATCATGACTCTAGTGAGACCAATTCGATTCAAAGCGAGAGAGATCATTTTGAGGAGGATACCATCTTAGACTTCTCACATGATAACATGGACAATAACATCATGACCCTCACAGCCAATGACCTTACTCATCCTAATGATCCATTACCTTTGGTTCATCCTGAACTCATTGATTGGGAACAAATCGCACCCATTGATGTTCCAAATTTTCCAAATGATGAAACCATAATAAACTTTCTTTGTTCATCCCATCCCAAAACAAGTTCCAGTAGGGAATCCCAAGGTCAAAGTTTTTGACAGGAAAGTGTCAAGTTTCTTAGCTATGAAATAAATAACATAAAAGAAAGACCTAAAGGTGAAAACCTAACAAAGGCAGTATTAGGTCAAAAAAAAGAAAAATGAAAGAAAGATCTAATGGTGAAAACCTAACAAAGGCAGTATTAGATCAAGAAAAGAGAAAAATAAAAAGCGTATCCAATGGTGAAAACCTTTCAAAGACACCAGAGGATGGGAAACTTGACACTCTTTCAGAGTATTATCAGGAAAGATCTTCCATTCTAATTGAGCCAATGGAGGCACTCAATATAGGTACTACAGAAAAGCCTAAAGTTTTGCAATTGGTTGCATCCCTAACAGAAGAAGTACCTAGATTCACAGAATTTCTCAAGGATAATCAAATAATTTTTGCATGGTCCTACATAGATATGCCTGGATTGGATCGAGATCTCATCATGCATCATCTATCTATTACATCGAAGGAAAAGCCTGTAAAACAAAAACTCAGAAAAATGCATCCACATGTGGCATTGTTGGTCAAAGAGAAATTAAAGAAACTTTTAGACGTTGGATTCACCCGATCCATAGATTATGTAGAATGGATCTCCAATATTGAGCCTATTTCAAAGTGAGATGGAAGGATAAGAATTTGCACAGATATCAGGGATTTGAATAAAGCATGTCCTAAAGATGACTTTCCTTTACCAAACATTGATATGATTGTGGCTTTAGCTGCTGGACATGCAATGTACTCATTAATGGATGGATTTTTAGGATACAACCAAATAAAGATTGCACCAAAAGATCA
The DNA here is from genome assembly GCA_007115665.2 of Sequoiadendron giganteum. Taxonomy (NCBI): domain Eukaryota; kingdom Viridiplantae; phylum Streptophyta; class Pinopsida; order Cupressales; family Cupressaceae; genus Sequoiadendron; species Sequoiadendron giganteum. Next base: position 269,894,509 of record CM021106.1, read on the forward strand.
GGATAAAACAACATTCACATGTCCTTGGGGTACATATTTTTGGAACATAATGCCATTTGGATTGAAAAATGTAGGAGCTACCTACCAACGAGCAATGACAACATTTTTTCATGACATGATGCATACATTCATGGAGGATTATGTTGATGATTCATGGACACATCGAGATCTTATCTAAAATTTTCAAAAAGAATGGAACAATTCAAAGTAAGACTTAATCCTAAGAAATATGTTTTTGCAGTAAAATATGGAAAGTTATTAGGATATATTGTGTCAGAAATGGGAATTGAAGTGGATCCCACCAAGGTACAAGAAATTATTGATATGCCACCACCAAGGAACATCAATGAACTACATTCTTGTTAGGGACAGTTACAATCCATTCGAAGATTCATTGCTCAATTGGTAGATAAAAGTTTACCATTTACACATCTATTGCACAAGAATGTTCCATTCAAGTGGGAACGTTAATGTGAAGCAACATTTGATTAGATAAAGTAGTATCTCTTGAAGCCACCAGTGCTAACTCCACCAATATAGGGTGTACCTCTCATATTATATATTGGTGCCATGGAAGTATCTTTAGGAGCATTATTGGCACAAGAAGACAATGCAAGAAAAGAACGAGCTATTTATTACATCAGTCAAACGCTAACAAGTCATGAGCTCAATTACACCTTCATTGAAAAAGCTTGTTTAGCAGTAGTGTTCACTTCTCAAAAATTATGACACTACATGCTAACTCATATGGTAAAGCTTGTGGTTAAGATTGACCCACTCAAATATCTTCTAAGTAAGACAACCTTAACTGGAAGGTTGGCTAAGTGGGTTATGATCTTAAGCGAGTTTGATATTTAGTATGTGGATGGAAAAGCTATAAAGGGACAAGTAATCACAGATCAATTAGCAGAAGCACCAATGCCAGTGGAACATCCAATACATGTTGATTTTCCTGATGCTGACATTTTCACAGTAGATATCCAACAATCGTGGTCCCTTTATTTTGATGGTTCTTACACTCAACATGGTTCAGGAGCAGGAATTCCTTTCATTACACCTCAAGGACATACAATCCCAAAATCTTATCGGCTAATGTTTCCTTGCACAAACAACAGAGCTAAATATGAGGCATTGATAATCGACATGAGAATTGTAGTAGATTGGAAAATTGCAGAACTTCAAGTTTTTGGCAATTCGCAACTTGTCATAAATCAAATCAATGATGAATATCACACTAAAAATGACAATTTGATACCTTACAAAAGAATGGTGGAAGATCTCAAAGCATACTTTGTTAATATCTAGTTTGAACAGATTCCACACATTGATAATAAAGTAGCAAATGCTACGGCTACAATCGCCTCTCTACTCCAATTGTCAGAAAATAAAAAATGGTACAATTTCCTAGTGGAACAATTGTTTTCTCCCACCCATGACAATCCCGAAATGCAAATCATTTTCCATTTAACGAGCTATGACACTTTCTTATATGGCCAAATTTACACTTACTTAAAAGATACTACTTTACCCTTAGGCCTGTCTAGAAATCAAAAAAAAAAAATTCATTCGCCAATCATCCCGTTAGACCTTAATTGTTGATGTATTATACTGGCATGGTCTGGATGGTACCCTCCTTAGATGTCTTGAACGCGATGAATCGAAAAAAGCTTTACAAGAGGTTCATGGTGGAATTTGTGGGACACGTTCAAGTGGACTAACCTTAGCAAAGAAACTTGTAAGCTTAGGATACTACTAGCCAACTATGGATAAAGAATCCTTCGCTTTTGTGAAGAACTGTGCAAAATGTCAGATTCATGGGAATCTCATTCATGCTTCTACTCAGGAATTACAACCCTTCACCACAACATGGTCTTTTACTTAGTTGGGACTAGACTTAGTTGGCAAGATACATCCATCATCTTCAAATGGACATAAATTTATCATTACAGCCACTGAATATTTCACTAAGTGGATTGAAGTTGTTCCTCTAACAACTGTTACGGGCAAACAAATCTCTTCGTTCATCTTGAACTATATCATTTGCAGATATGGCATTCCTAACTCCATTATCACAGATAATGGTAGACCCTTTAAAAATCAAGATGTTGATGAACTATGTGAAATATTTCGCATCCAACACAGGTTCTCTACACCTTATTATCCATAGGGGAATGGTCTAGCCGAAGCTTCAAACAAAAAAATTCTAAAGATTTTGAAGAAAAAAGTGAATGAAGTGGGTTGTGATTGGCATGTCCAATTTAATCAGGCATTATGGGCTTACAGAGCAAGCATTCACACACCGATAGGAGCTACTCCTTATGCTCTGGTCTATGGAGCGGAAGCTATTCTACCACTGGAAGTTGAGATTCCTTCACTTCGAGTATCACTCAAAGGGCTAATCAATGACGAAGATTACAGAGTATCAAGATTAAAAGAGTTCGAACTGCTTGATGAACGACATCAAACTACAGTTAATCACTTGAAAGGATATCAACAAATCATGTCCCGCAGTTATAATCATAGAGTCAAACCATGAAGTTCTCAAGTGGGTGATTTGGTTCTCAAAGAAAACCCTCGAAATCAACAGGATCGTGAAAAGAAAGGCAAGTTTGAACCTAACTGGCTGGGCCCGTTCATTATCGTTGCAGCCTACAGATCGGGGGCATATCAGTTGTCAACAGAAGAAGGGAACCTATTTGAAGATCCAATCAACAGCATTCATCTGAAAAGGCTCTACACCTGAGAAAAAATTTAAAAACAATATAAAAATTCCTAAAAAAAATAAAATCAAAACATTGCCTTGATGAAAACCTGGCAAATAGGCATCTTGGTAATAACAAAAAAAATCATAAAATTAGGAAAAAGTGCAATAAAAATAAATGGTGAAAACCTGGCAAATAGGCATCATTTGTGATTTTATTTGGCTCTCTCATATATTAGGATTCATTCTGCATATGCATCCTTTTATCTACATCGCGCACACACCTCATCATTGCATTCACATTATATCATTCTCCTTGGAACAACAAGGATCTCATCATGGCTTGATGATTTAAGGATTATCCATCACAATAGTTGTGTCTAGCAAGAGTCAGAGTACAAGGTCATTAGGGGGCAGTTCGCTTCTTGAAGCTTTTCTAGCAGATAGTCGGCAGCATGTGTCTAGCATAAAAATGTCAGAAATAACAATCTTGTCCAATTAAACTGAGCTTACATAATTATCTTGACAGATGATTTAAAAAAAAATTGGATGATCCTAATCTAAATAAAATGAATACAAACTTAAAGCAATAAGTTGAAATTTTTTGTTTTGATATTTGATGACATCATATCTTTGGAGTGGTTCAATGATGTATTGAACTAGAATCACAAGGAAGAAGTATGATTTTTCTTTGATTGTTTTCTGTAAGTTAATCATTAGTATTGTGCAAATTAGTCGCAGGACATGCTCTACAATGTATCATTGATGACATTTCGGAATTTGTACAGGAAGATGGTTAACTTTTGTTTGTTTATGCAAGCAATACTCAGGTCATCTTGGTTTAATTATACCTCGATGCTTGTATTAACTTGCTACATTAAAACATTGTGGAAGTAGTACTCAGGTCATCATTGGTACTAACATACCCTTTGATGCTTGTACTAACTTTCAACATATCATAAAGCTCAATGATGACAACTAAACACAACAGGAAATGACAACAAGGAGAATGATTCATTATTTCATTTAGGATTGGATATTTCATCATTAGGACAGCATTATACATTTGCATTTCGAGGGCCTTTTCAATAGATTTTTGAGGGTTGATCACATTATTGAATATCTTTTTCAGACAATGGTTGAGTATGACTGGACATTTGTTACATCTCGTTATCATTATCATTGCACTTACATATTTACATCATGTCATTTCATTATCATATTCATTATCATATCAGTTTTTTTAATCATGATCATTATCCATCATTACACATCATAGGCATGGTTATTATTTTAATCATTCATCATTCATTAACATATACATTTGCATATTTACCACACATTCATAAGAAAAAGTTGCATTCATATTTTTCACATCATTACATCATATATCATAAGTTCATTACATGAGTGCATAATTCATTACATCATTATCATCATCATAAATCATAATCTCATTTAAAGCATTTACATCCTGCATCATACATTCATTGCATACATCATAAAAGAAAGAAAAATTCATTTAGATCATATCATCATTGCATCATCATCCATGACATAGTATATAAAAATCAAAACATACATGCATAACATGTGCATAAATCATCCATAACACGTGCATAATCAAATCACCACTGCATATCATAGATCTCATCAAAACAACTATCCAGGAATACAAGGCTATCAAATGTTCCAAAAAGATATATCGCATACAATGGCATATATGTGTATGACAAAATGCTCATCACTGAGGGGCATCTGGCTATGGATCATGGCTACTGATGCCTCTAGAGGTAGTCGGCCTCGATGGATCTCTACTCCCAAAGGCTTTGATCTCTCATCTGATCGGTTGACCCACACTCTTGGTCACACTCCTAGAGTGACTGCATGTGTGAGTCTAAGTCTGAGTAACTGATTGGGTAAAGGTTATCCACTGCTCATGTGGCACTGCCTTAAATTATCGCATCTTATAATACTCGGCCTCCCGAGTAGTCTCTAATCGCTTGGCTACAACCTCTCCAATAGAGGTCCTCTCCACTGATCTCAGTAGTCTCTTGGCTACCCCCTCAGCCTGTACACATATCTCTTGGAAGTTGTCCCTCTCGGCCATAAGTTGAGCTATATGTGAGTCAGGAGGTGGTGGTTGTGCTATATGTCCCTGCAGTTGACTGATGGTCACCTGGGCCTATGCTAACTGACTCCTAAGAGTATGAACCTCAACTTGAAAAGTATCCACCTGTCCCTATGATGGAGCTCTAATAGTGATACATGGCGCTGAAGTGCTGGCCAGACCCACCACTCTAGATGTTTGTGGCCTCATCCTGAAGGGAATATCAAAGAATAATCTCTACCTCCCACCACCCCCATCATCCCCATCATCCCCACTATCTGAATCATCTGACTCCTCACCACCTCCTCATCCTCAGAGCTCTCATCGTCCACCTCCATGGCCACCCTGTTGATATCTGCGGCTTGCTCTACCTGTACCTGTCCCTGATCCTATGGCTGCCCTGCTACTGGATGTCCATGTAGCTACTGTCGCCTTGCTTGGATAACTAGACCTCCCATCAATGGGGCAGGCTCATCTAGACTAGTAAATCAAGGAAATGGATGTGTATAGAAGTATGCAACATAGTCATTTTTCATCCCTGCATCTGTGACCTCTGGCCATATAGTCCAATCCTTTGGTTGTAGCTCAAAGTACTCCTCTCTGGCGGCCCCAATGGTCAAAACTGGCCCCCACTCTGGTACATCTCCTTGGCACTTAGCATAGTGTGTCACCCCCTGTGGCATCATCTGTACCCATCCAAATTGTCTCAGAACCCTCCAGCCTAGAAATCGCTCAATACTAAATGGGGTACGCCCAATCAAGTATCTGGACCTCATCACATATTGTAGCTCTCTATCATCTATCTGCCATGGGTCACAATCCACATATGGTCACTAGATGACCGTGTGCAATTCATCAAGTACTTGCCACCAGTACTCCAATTTTCCCAGCCTCAGCTAGACAAGGGGCCCGTTATACGCATAAGCATATGGGAATCCGATGGGGCAAACTCTCTTGACAATGGAGCATGTAATCGCAAAGTGCTCCCATGCGAATAACTGTAAAAGAGTCACCCCACAAGAGAGACTCTTCCCATCTGTGTACATGACCTGATGAAGGTCATGGTATAGATGGGAAAGCATGCATGACCCCCATGCATATCTGGTACGGTGGAGAAGCATGTCCTCCAAGATCCTTCCCCACCCAATGGATAGTCCCTTTGACTTGTGATCAGGACAAAGGAAACTGCCAATCATTCATGCTAAAATCGAAGGCAGTGGGGCATATCTCTTTCTCATCTCCTTCTAGGGAAGCTCATATCCGTAAACATGAGGATCCTGGAAGACCCATCTCAAAGCATCTATGCCCCCAATCTCCTTGTGATCATAAATCACAAGCTCTCCAACCACAAGAATACCTAAAATCCTATAAACATCCTCTGGGGTCACCAGGATCTCTCCTGTCGGCAAGTGGAAGGTGTTATGCTTGCTGTGCCACCACTCCGCTAAGGTAGTCAACAGTGCCCTATTGACCCGATACTGCAGGATACTCAACAGAGCTCTCAGGCCACACTAGTCTATCACTCCCAAATCCTCATGGGACAATTGGGGAATCATCTCCCATGTCTATGAAAATATCTCTTTGATCTGGAGGAGGTTAAATTCCTCCTTTACAATATCATCAAGCAAGCATGCAAATCAATTGGTAGTGGATATCATCAATCAAGCAAGTTCAAGTTCACGTCGATATTTTTTTTCATATCGCATGGAAACAAATTTAATAGTCATCATGACTCAATCTATTTGACTTTCAATTAGGAAAGAAAATCTATCACACCTATTTGTTTTTCATATCTCATGGAAACAAATTTAATAGTCATCGTGACTTAATCTATTTAACTTTCAATCAAGAAAGCAAATCTATCATTTCTATTTTTTTTTCATATCGCATGGAAGCAAAATTTATCAAACCTATTTGTTTTCAAACATGAAGACAAATTTATCAAATCTATTCATTGATGATATTCAAATGCGTAAAATCTGTTGTCTAATCTAGCAACAATCATCAAGCATGCATCAATTTTTCTTCAAAAATTGAAATTCGCCAAAAATCCATGGATATGCTAAAACAGTCAATCAATACGCTAAAACCATGGATGCGCTAAAACAGTCTATGGATGCACGATTTCATGAATGCGCTATTTCATCAAGCATATGCGCTATAATAGTTCATCTATGCGCTAAATCACCTATGTGCGACTATTTTTCATCTATGCGCAATTGTTTTGCACCTATGTGCCACTTTGGATGTGCTAATTTATCTACTGTATGTGCTAAAATACCTATCATATGCGCTAAAATAGAATTTTAAAAATTCAAAAAATTTGAAAAGGCATCCAAAAATGATTAAAGATTTTACGGAGAGGTTTGGATCGACTTACCGGAGGTCCATACATAGGTGGTCTTTGATGACGGCGACCTCACTTGAATCTGTGGTGCACATATGAGATCGACATTACTTTTATCTCTCTTAGATCTCCAAATTTTCTCAAATGTTACTGTTCAAATCAAAGTGACTTCTCACCTTTTTCACCTTTTAAAGGGGTAAAAATAGCATTAATTACTATGCAAAGTGCTATTTCGAGAGTTAAATCACCAATTTTTCTCTGAAACCATCTGAAAATCTTCCAAATCAGTCTCATAATCATTCTCATCATGCAATTTATCTCTCGAGGGGGCATATAACATCATCAGTAATTTTTCAAAGTCAGGGGAAAATTCTTTGAAGCAATGCATAAAACACTTCACTTCAAAGAGGGGCAAAATGTGAACATCTAAAAATGGTCACAGTTGATCAAACCTGTTAATTAATTAAATATGAATTATTTAATTAATGTTCTTAATTCATCTACATATAAATAAATTTAATTATTTATTTATATTGTTCATTTTCTAATTCTTCTAATTTAATTAAATAAATAAGTTTATTTAATTAATGCTACCTTCCTCTTAATTAATTAAATAGATTTTACAATTTATTTACATTAATTATCACAAGTTTAAATTCCAAATTTAATTCTTCATTCCACATTTAATTAAATACTTTCAATATTTAATTAAATCATTTTCCAGATTTCCCACTCTTCCAACAAAATTAAATATTCTTAATATTTAATTAAAAGGCTTTTTCTCTTCTCACATAATTAAATATTTTTAATATTTAATTAAATCCTTTTCATTTCTCTCACACATAATTAAATATTTATTTATTTAATTATGAGAGAAAACTTTCAATTATCTCTTCATTTCCATCTGTCTCTCAGAATTCCATCTCCTTTTCGAATTCTCGATCTCTCACCATTCATTTCAACAGATTTGAACTCGACCATCAATCTTGGCCAATCAAATTCCTACCTTCAAAAATCTATAAATACACCCCTTTCATGAGTTGACAAGGACCTCGAATCTCAGATTTTCATGTGTAGTTACTATAGTCGCATCTTAGCATTCATAGCATTTCAATTCAATAGTTTAATCTTTTAGATGCATATGCATTTTTATTAATCTCATTCTCTCAAGTTGCCATTCTACAAGCTGTTGTTTTAAACAATTGAGATCAAGCATCTTGAAGTGAATCCTTGGAGATAGAGGACAATGGGATGAATTTGAAGAAACTATGGTTTAGAGTTTGCATTCACTTTCTCTAATTAAATTTCTTCAATCTAATGTTTCATTGGTGTATTAGTTTAGATTCAATTTGATTGACACATTCTAACGTACACATTTTTGGTGCCCACCATGGGGCCAAGCCCCACATTTAATTTCTCTTTTTGTAGATTTTTCTGACAGGTGACGAACAAAAATCATGTTTTAGCACATACGAGTTGCGGTTCGGCGCATACAAAGACTGTTTCAGTGCATATGAAGACTATTTTGGCGCATACAAAGACTGTTTTAGCACATACGAAGACTATTTCGACACATATGATAACTATTTTGGTGCATACATGGCCTGTTTTAGTGCATGCATGAACTCTTTCAATGCACAGACACTCTATTTCAACGCATCCCTGTGAACTCTTTTGGCGCATACGACGACTGTCTCAATGCATCTACAAGACCTTTCGGCACATACATAACCTGTTTCAATGCCTACATAACCTATTTAAGCACATACATCTTCTCTTTCGGCACATACAGTTGTAAAAATTTAAAATTCTGATTCCGATGCAATCCACAAACAAGATTTTTCTGATGTTATTTTTAACAAAATGAACGAACCCTAGGATAGACATTTAAATCTGAATTAACCAATCCTAGGATAGTTACCAAACATAATTTTATTTTGGTTAAAATAAACCCCATGTTTTTAGTGAAGCAACATCTTCACTTAGAATAGAAAATTTGTCAATTTGGGATTTAAAATTGAACCAATATTTGTTTGTTGTGATTGTGGGTAATAGGTCTATCCTTTCCCCTTAACTGGGTGATCAAAATACCAAACTTACCTTTTATTTTCTGTAATTTAATGTTTTATTACATCCTTTAGAAGGCCTACTCTTGTGGGAAAAAGTACTTACCCAAGAGGAACGACCTAAGTGGGAACACCTAAATCCAAGGTTTCCAACCCACTTTAATCAAAAGCTAGTTGTTGATGAAAATCCAACTTGACAGTAGTGCATAGGATAACCATCCCCAAAACCTTTGTTCTAAAGGTTGGGTGGTCTCTTGAGGGAGTATATCTATTTTCCACACTGAACGGATACCCTTACTGTGAACCATAGTGTAGAAATCCAACTGTGTCAGTATCCAAACATCATTTTAATCACGGTGCAAGGGGAGGGAAGAATCTGCCCCCAAGACACTCACCATATAGTCGCCATGGATTTTTTGCTCAAGGGATTCGGTATCCACTTCTGTCACTTTGAGTACACACCTGGAAAAGACAAAAATATAGGTGCCCTCTAGGGGGTGACAAGGCTGTGTGAGTCAACACGGTTTTAAGTTGTGGGCTATGATTACTAGGATGACCTATCTGACAAATTAAGAGTGAGTTTCACTGAAGTGATTATCTTGTTCAAAACCTATGGAAATCTCAAGAACATACACTCTTTGTTTAGATTTTAGGATTAACAAAACAATTGTCTACTTCTATGTTGTGTTTTTCACATTTAAATTAGATTAAGGTCATCCAAAACAAGAAAATTTTATCAAACTGTCAAAACATGTCAGTCTCAGAGCTGCTTTAGCGCATTTGGTCTCTATTTTAGCACAGTTGTGCTCTATTGTAGCACATCTGTGCTTTATTTGAGTGCATTCGTGCTCCGTTTTAGCACATTTGTGCTTTATTGTAGCTCATCCATGCTCTGTTTTAGTGCATCTATGCTCTGTTTTAGCACATCCAGTCTCTATTTTGGTGCATATGTGCTATGTTTTAGTGCATCTGTGCTCTATTTCAGCGCATATGTGCTCTATTTCGACGCATTTGTGCTTTGTTTTAGTGCATCTGTACTCTATTTGAGCGCATATGTGCTCTGTTTTGGTGCATTCAGTCTCTGTTTTGGCGCATCTATTTTCCAAGCTTAAGTGATTTTCTAGTTTTCAGAAATCAAGTCATATTCGTCCTTCTTATTTTCCCCAACCTGCAATCACATACGCTACTCATCCAAATCAAATTCTGCAATAGAGAACTGAATCATATTAGGCATCTATAAAATTCATCTTGCTACAAAGCTAAGATCAAACTTCACAAAGTGCAAAATCACCTTTACTTTTCAATCTTTGGTTTAATTCCCACAAATAGGATTTTCATCCTTTCACTTAGGGAATCATGAGCTAAAGATTAAAAATCTTTTAAGTCATAGAATCTTCATTCTATCTTGAATTTCATCACCATTGCACTATTTCATTCCTTTGATCAAAGTTATTAGGATTTGAGTAAAGCTTATGCCTGTTACCACGAGATCTCGAAAGGACATAGAAAAATATGAAAGTACAGTGAGCAAAATGGGTGATAATAGTGAGAGGGAGGAAAACCTCCTTAACTCTTCAAATATGGAAGAATTAATGGAAGAGAAAATTCAAGAAGTAGAACAAGATCCTCAATTCCATACTCTTATTGAAAGGATTTTAGAAAGAAAAAAGGAAAGATACTTTCTTTCTTTAGTTATTCAAGGAGCTAAGTTACCTACTGATTTTGACATGGAAGGGATTAAAGAAAATCCTAAAGCTGCTCTTAACAATTTTAGTGCCCTTACTCAACAAATCAAAGAATTACAAGGGCAAATAAAAGAAATGCAAGGGGGAGCACCAAAGAAGTATGATTTGGAAGAAATCTGTCCTTATCCAGTCGATAGAAATCTTTGAATGATCCCTTTTCTAGAACATTGTGAAATTCCTAAGTTTGATAGGCATAATGGGAAAACTGACCCCATTGAGCATGTAAGGGATTTCCAAAATATGAGCTTAGAATTCGCTCATGAAGACACCTACTTAATGTGGTTGTTTCCATGAAGTCTGGGTGGACAATCCATGGAGCGGCTTTCAAAGATCACTCCCCCCATCAGAACCTTTGAAGAGTTGATAAATAAATTCATATCGCAATACTCTTACAACATCCAACACCAGATAACCATGCTTGATCTTTGTAAGATAAAACAAAAAGTAGGGGAATCTTTCACTACATTTTTGCAAAGATGGAGAAGGACGTTTGCTAGATACTCTCGTCCTATTCTTGAAAAGGAAAAAAATGGAAATCTTCATCGATAGTCTTAATCAATAAATGAGTTACAGACTAAACCTTCATTGTCCTTCATCATTTGAAAAATTGATTGAAAATGTGATTCTATTGAAGGTGCATTGATCAAGTGTGGAGTTCTAAAAGTTCATAAAGAGGGTTCAAATTTGTACAACAACAACAAAAACAACCACAATAACAACAATGACAAGTCACGATTTTGGACTCGAAATTAATTTTTTGGGAATGATGGGATAGTAGGTGCTAACAACATGAATATGAAGCCCGCTGTTCTTAATGTGTTAGGTGTTCAACGTAGCAATAATACTAGACTTTCTAGCACCCAAGGCAATGTTTCTAATCAAGGAAATACAACTAACACTCATGGAAATAATTTTGGCAATAATCAAAATTCAAATGTGCCCAGATCATCATACTTTTCAAGTCGACAAAGTTTCACTCCCTTGGGTCAATTTTTGGAATCCATTCTCAAAGGGTTATTGAATCAAAACACTATTACATTGCCACCACAAAGAGACTATGAACCTCGAGTTAAACCAACATCATGGAATCACTCACACTTCTGTGATTATCATAGATGCAAAGGTCATAAGACAAATAGTTGCCAAGGGTTAAAGAATATTGTGCAAGATTTGATTGATAATCATACCATCACAGTTGAGGGACATAATGTCAATAATGATCATCAAGCATTCAAGAATCCGCTCCCTAATTATCACAAAGGGGAATCCTCGAGTGATAAGTGTAAGAATGTTATTAACATTCATGACATTATTATCAATCATATCTATACTAATGACCCTCAAATCAATGCTATCAAAATCATGGGTAAGCCAGAATATCGAGAGGTCAATGTTACGATGAAGGGACAAGCCAAGATCATTGTCAAAGGTGGTTCATCTAAAGCAGCCATTCCCCCTCCAATTCAATACAATTTGGTTGATCAATTACAAAAAATTTCAGCCCAAATTTCTATCTTTGAACTTTTAAAGTTATCACTTGCACATAAAGAAATTATGGAAAAGGCTCTTGTCGATACAACTGTATCTCTTGATCTAGATACTGATAAATTCTAAGCCATGGTGGGACACTTTTCCTCCAACACATGTTTATCTTTTTTTGAAAGAGATGATTCATCCATAACCCATCTGCATAATTCATCACTCTATTTAGAAGTCATGGTTCACAAAGCCCACATTAGATGTGTCCTTATAGATGGGGGAGCTAGATTAGACATTTGTACTTTAAAATTGGTCCTAGCTTTGGGATATTCAACAGATTCTATATATCCATGGAGGAAAATTACAATCAAGGCCTATGATGATGAGGAAAGGACTTCAAAAGGTCTCATCATGTTACCAATCAGAGTGGGACCTATTGTGAAGAATACCTTTTGTCAGGTTCTCGATTAGGATTTAACCTATAACATACTATTGGGTCATCCATGGATGCATGAAAATGAAGCAGTCCCATCTACTTATCATCGATGTTTGAAGTTTCCATATGATGGACAGGAATTAACCATACCTGTTGATCACAGTAGCAGTCAAACTTGTTCTAACCTAAGAGTGGCTCAGGACACTTTTGTCCCACATAATAGAGAGGCTTTGGCCATCTCTACCTCCAAAAACAAAGAACAGTTGCAAGAAATGATAAGCAATTTTGGTAGCAAGCTAAAATTGAAAGATGATGGTGTGGGAGAATATTCTTTGTCTCTCTCTAAACTACCCCTATCCCCAAGATCCCATGGTTAGCCATCAACATCTACACAACAAGTTGTAGCAGATTTAGCCTCCACTTCAACCCCCATCACCAAGTTTAATGGGAAATTTATCAAAGAAACTGAAGGAGAAGATAGAGCTACTCTTGATTGGCTCTATAAAGATGAAGAAGAATCCGTACAACATATCAAGTTACATACACAACAATATGGAAAAGGTTATGCTATCATAGAATAGATGGGTTATGAAGGAAATGGCCCTCTAGGTAGAAGAAAACAAGGTATTATTGAACCTGTCCAACTAAAAACAATGCACCCAAAAGATAAGACTGGGTTGGGATATGGTGAAGATACTAAAGAAAAGGTAACACAAAGGCAATCTAATGAAGAGTTTGTTCAATCCATTCTAAAAATTCAAGTGAATAATTCTAAAACATACTCAAATGAATACGAATGGGATGACTTCTCAGATGATACTTTTGTCTTAGAGAAAAGAGTGGATGTGATACACAAATTCTCACCTACATTCTTACAAGGAGAAAGCTCAAGACCTTTGCTTGAATACGTCGTACAAAGCAATCATGACTCTAGTGAGACCAATTCAATTCAAAGCGAGATAGATCATTTTGCGGAGGATACCATCTTAGACTTCTCCCATGATAACATGGACAATAATATCATGACCCTCATAGCCAATGACCTTACTCATCCTAATGATCCATTACCTTTGGTTCATCCTGAACTCATTCATTGGGAACAAATCACACCCATTGATGTTCCAACTTTTCCAAATAATGAAACCATAATAAACTTTCTTTATTCATCCCATCCCAAAACAAGTTCCACTGGGGAATCCCAAGCTCAAAGTTTCTGATAGGAAAGTGTCAAGTTTCTCAGCTATGAAATAAATAACATAAAAAAAAGACCTAATGGTGAAAACCTAACAAAGGCAGTATTAGGTTAAGAAAAAAGAAAAATGAAAGAAAGATCTAATGGTGAAAACCTAACAAAGGCAGTATTAGATCAAGAAAAGAGAAAAATAAAAAGCGTGTCCAATGGTGAAAACCTTTCAAAGGCACCAGAGGATGGGAAACTTGACACTATTCTGGAGTATTATCAAGAAAGATCTTCCATTCTAATCGAACCAATAGAGGCACTCAATATAGGTACTACAGAAAAGCCTAAAGTTTTGCAATTGGCTGCATCCCTGATAGAAAAAGAAGTACCTAGATTCACAAAATTTCTCAAGGATAATCAAATCAGTTTTGCATGGTCCTACGCAGATATGCCTAGATTGGATCCATATCCCATCATGCATCATCTATCTATTACACCGAAGGCAAAGCCTGTAAAACAGAAACTCAGAAAAATGCATCCACATGTGGCATTGTTGGTCAAAGAGGAATTAAAGAAACTTTTAGACATTGGATTCATCTGATCCATAGATTATGCAGAATGTATCTCCAATATTTTACCTGTTTCAAAGCTAGATGGAAGGATAAGAATTTGCACATATTTCAGGGATTTGAATAAAGTGTGTCCTAAAGATGACTTTCCTTTACCAAGCATTGATATGATTGTGGATTCAACTATTGGACATGCAATGTACTCATTAATGGATGGATTTTTAGGATAAAACTAGATAAAGATTGCACCAGAAGATCAGGATAAAACAACATTCACATGTCCTTGGGGTACATATTGTTGGAATGTAATGCCATTTGGATTGAAAAATGTAGGAGCTACCTACCAACGTGCAATGACAACAATTTTTCATGACATGATGTATACATTCATGGAGGATTATGTTGATGATCTTCTTGCCAAATCTAACACTAGAGAAGGACACATCGAGATCTTATCTAAAATTTTCAAAAGAATGGAACAATTCAAAGTAAGACTTAATCCTAAGAAATGTGTTTTTGGAGTAAAATATGGAAAGTTTTTAGGATATATTGTGTCGAAAAAGGGAATTGAAGTGGATCCCGCCAAGGTACAAGAAATTATTGATATGCCACCACCAAGGAACATCAGTCAACTATGTTGTTTATAGGAACGGTTACAATCCATTCGAAGATTCATTGCTCAATTGGCAGATAAAAGTTTACCATTTACACATCTATTGCACAAGAATGTTCCATTCAAGTGGGAACATTAATGTGAAGCAGCATTTGATTAGATAAAGCAGTATCTCATGAATCCACCAGTGCTGACTCCACCAATATAGGGTGTACCTCTCATGTTATATATTGCTGCCACAAAGGTATCTTTAGGAGCATTATTGGCACAAGAAGACAACGCAGGAAAAGAATGAGCTATTTATTACATTAGCTGAACCCTAACAAGTCATGAGCTCAATTACACATTCTTTGAAAAATCTTGTTTAGTAGTAGTGTTCACTTCTCAAAAATTACAACGCTACATGTTAACTCATATGCTAAAGCTTGTGGCTAAGATTGACCCACTCAAATATCTTCTAAGTAAGGTAACCTTAACTGGCAGGTTGGCTAAATGGGTTATGATCTTAAGTGAGTTTGATATTTAGTATGTGGACCAAAAAACTATAAAGGGACAAGTAATCATAGATCAATTAGCAGAAGCACCAATGCCAGCGAAACATCCAATACATGTTGATTTTCCTGGTGCCGACATTTTCACAACAAATATCCAATAATCGTGGTCCCTCTATTTTGATGGTTCTTACACTCAACGTGGTTTAGGAGCAGGAATTCTTTTCATTACACCTCAAGGACATACAATCCCAAAATCTTATTAGCTAATGTTTGCTTGCACAAACAATATAGCTGAATATGAGGCATTGATAATCAGGATGAGAATTGTAGTAGATTGGAAAATCGTAGAACTTCAAGTTTTTGGTGATTCACAACTTGTCATAAATCAAATCAATGATGAATATCACACTAAAGATGACAAGTTGATACCTTACAAAAAAATGGTGGAAGATATCAAAGCATACTTTTTTAATATCAAGTTCAAACTGATTCCACACATTGATAATAAAGTAGGAGACACTATGGCTACAATCGCCTCTCTACTCCAATTGTCAAAAAATAATTAATGCTACGATTTCCTGGTGGAACAATTGTTTTCTCCTACCCATGACAATCCTAAAACGCAAATCATTTGCCATTTAATGAGTTGTGACTCTTCCTTATATGGCCAAATTTACACTTACTTAAAAGATACTACTTTACCCTTAGGCCTGTCTAGAAATCAAAAATGAAATTTCATTCGCCAATCATCCCATTACACCTTAATTGTTGACGTCTTATATCGGTGTGGTCTAGATGGTACCCTCCTTAGATGTCTTGAACACGATGAATCGGAAAAATATTTACAAGAGGTTCATGGTGGAATTTGTGGGACACATTCAAGTGGACTAACCTTAGCAAAGAAACTTGTAACATTAGGATACTACTAGCCAACTATGGAGAAAGAATCCTTCGCTTTTGTGAAGAAATGTGCAAAATGTCAGATTCATGGGAACCTCATTCATGTTGCTGCTTAGGAATTGCAACCCTTCACAACAACATGGCCTTTCGCTCAGTGGGGACTTGAATTAGTTGGCAAGATATATCCATCATCTTCAAATGGACATAAATTTATCATTACAACCACTGAATATTTCACTAAGTGGATTGAAGTTGTTCCTCTAACAACTATTACAAGAAAACAAATCTCTTTGTTCATCTTGAATTATATCATTTGTAGATATGGCATTCCTAAATCCATTATCACAGATAATGGTAGACCCTTTAAAAATCAAGATGTTGATGAACTATGTGAAAGATTTCGCATCCAACACAAGTTCTCTACACCTTATTATCCATAGGGGAATGGTCAAGCTGAAGCTTCAAACAAAAAAATTCTAAATATTTTGAAGAAAACAATGAATGAAGCAAGTTGTGATTGGCATGTCCAATTGAATCCAACATTATGGGATTATAGAACAAGCATTCACACACTGATAGGAGGTACTCCTTATGCTTTTTTCTATGGAGTAGAAGCTATTCTACCACTCGAAGTTGAGATTCCTTCACTTCAGGTATCACTCAAAGGGCTAATCAATGATGAAGATTACAAAGTATCAAGATTACAAGAGTTAGAACTGCTTGATGAACGGCGTCAAACTGCAGTTAATCACTTGAAGGGATATCAACAAATCATGTCCCACAATTGTAATCACAGAGTCAAACCACAAATTTTTCAAGTGGGTGATTTGGTTCTTAGAGAAAACCCTCAAAATCAACAGGATTGAGAAAAGAAAGGCAAGTTTGAACCTAATTGGTTGGGCACGCTCGTTATCGTTGCAGCCTATGGATCAGGGGCATATCAGTTGTCAACAACAGAAGGGGACCTGTTTGAAGATCCAATCAACAACATTCATCTGAAAAGGTTCTACACTTGAGAAAAAATTAAAAAACAATATAAAAAGTCCTGAAAAAAAATAAAAAATAAAAACATTGCCTTGATGAATCTTGCACATCCTTAATGACCTTACAAGATGAGTTAGTAGAGTCGATATTAGGAGATACATATCCTAGCCTCAGGCAAGTGTGATGGAAGGATGATGATTAGATATCCTCAATGAAATATTGATCAAAGAGAGGGTTATCGTAGATATCTTGGTCAAATATGGGATTGTCATAGACATGAAATGCTTGAGTGGAAGCTAGTATGGAAAATTTTGATGTATCATTAGGGTCCCAAAAGGTTTCAATCCAAGCTCAACCATATTTTTGTGTTCCCTCTATTACTATCTTTACATCAACACTAGAATTATGAACCTTATTAGTGGCATTATCATTATCTTGTGTCGATAAATTATCCATATGATATTATCCACATCCCATATCCTGGATCTAAATATTTGGATAAGTGGATTGAATGGTGGATGTGAAGGATTTAGTCAAAGTGGATGGATCCACATAACTGGATGGAGAAGGTGTTGTAGCTTAAGGATTTATAGACACTTGATGATCAAGGACCTATCTCAAGTTATTGCAATACTAAAAGGGGACAAGATCGCCAATGTTTGTGATTTTGGTGTCATTGTAAGGAAACTATAGACATTAATGGTCTGTGGAGGGGAAAAATTTCATGGCATGAATTCATGGTCAACCCAAGACTAGGTTGTATGGTACTTCAAGATTCAGGACTTGGAATGTGGTATCTAGCAATGCAAGCCCAATCCTGATATGCAATGTGATAACACCGTCAGAATAATTTTCTTCATCATCATAGGCTTTGATGACAATGATTTTTTTTGTATCCACACATGTTTTAGAGAGGCCCAATTCTTTATTTAGTTTTAGAGTACAAATGTTCAATCTGGCTCAACCATCTAGTAAAACTCATATTACCTTCTGTCTGTGGATGAATACCTTAAGGTGTAAGGGTCATTATGGTTTGACCTAGATGTAGAGTAATACTTGTCCGGAAAAGAGACATGATGGTAGTTAGCCAAATATCCAACCATGACTTCAAATTGGTTGACATCAAGGTAACTAGGAACATAGGTTTATTTATCCTTATCAAGAATAGCTTTATGTGTGAGAGATATGCATAAAAGCTCAATAATAGAAATATGTGTAGGTGTCTTGCCCAATTTATCAAGAAGGTTGTACTGGGCTTTAGATTGTGATTGTTTAGGAGGAGGACCAAACATGGTAATCTTAGCTCTGTGGGTGTTAATGGAAATTCTAGGTTGCTTCTTAATGGTGATTGTATTAACACGATCATCAACAAATCAGAGGTTGTTAATAATTTTTTATTCAAAAGAGGCATTAGTATAATTTCCATGGTTTTCTATCTTTTGACCTTGACTAGAGGCTTTTCCATGGTTTTGCAATGGATTATCGAAAATTGTATGGTCTTTATTGGAAGTTTGTTGTTTTCCCTCGACCTTTGTTGTGAGATTTTCAATTACGTCTTGAATCATGTTCTTCAAATGACAACATGATGAGGTCTTATGTCCTTTTATATGGTGGTATTCACAATAGGCATTTTCATCCCACCAGGAGGGTTTGAACTATCCTAGATCATATGGTTTGGGCTCTAGGAGTTGTACGACATTTGATTGTACTAGCTTCTTTAGGACAAATTCAATTGGTTCTGGTAAAAGAGTGTAATGTCTCTATGGGTATTTCCTTGGTTGTCTTAGGGGTACCCATCCTTGGTTATTTTGTATCACATTAGTTGTTTGGTTGGAAACATTAATATTCATGTAAGGCACTTTAAGATTTAATGTGGGACCTATTTTATTCAAAACATTTTCATCTATGACTCCATCATTTATTACATTCTTATGGTGAGACCAAAATTTTATTTTGTCATTAGAGGTGTGTTGGTTGTGTGTATTTTTGCTGCCATGTGTGAGTTCACCTTGGAATACTAGGATTTTTTCCAATGTCATACCTTTTTCCACCAAGTCTGAAAAGTTTGTACAACAATGTACTTACAATGGATGTTTTAATTTGCATATGAGATTCTCGAAAAACATCTCAACATTTTTTTTCAAGAATTTCAATAGGACATCTACTTTCCATGCTACACCATCTTTGGAAAAAATTGATGAAATTTTCACCCTCGTCTTGTGTCATGTGGCATAGGGTGGATATTGTGATATTGTTCTCGATGTATTAGGCATACTTTTCCAAAAACTTGTTGGCTAATTCATCCCATGATTTCATATATCCTTTATGTAGTAATGCAAACCATTCAAGTGCAAGATTAACAAGACTTCTAGGAAACAATCCCATCGAGTGAGTGTATTCATAGGCCACATCTACACACATCGTGGTAGATTACCTTATGTGTTCAAGCAGATTTTTCTTTCCCTTATATTTAGTGTCTAGTTAGGTATGATGTACCCATTAGCGAAAGGTGGCATGAAAATGCTAGGATCATATGGATATGGATGTAAGTCATGGGATGTGTATATTTTTTTGTTTGATAGTTGCATTCCTTCCACTTGTTTTTGTAAAGTAGCCACTTGAGAGATCGAGGCATCTATTATAGGATTTTGCGTCAAATTATGTTGAAGTGTCATGTTTGTATTATGCTAAGATGACATGTGGCACATGTGGGGTGGATTTTGACCATGGCCATAGGTATGAATGTGTGAAGTGGTTGTGTTGTATTGTATTTGTTGATTTTGATCTCCAAAAGAGGATCCATATGATATGTTGAAAGGGTTTGGTGTTTGGGTCATTGGTGATCCTTATCCTTGTTGAAAAGAGTTATGGCCATGTGAAAGCTTTATGTTTTGAATAGATGGAATGTTCATGTTTTTCCCTTGCAAGGTGTTGGTGTTAACAAGAATACCTTGTGATGTGACATTTGTATTCGATTGAGATCCTTGGATAATAACCTTTCTTGGCTTAGGTTTTCTAAGGATGTTAGATGTGGATGCCCCTATGGCCTAAGATGATGACCCACATGAAGTAAATGTTGAGCCCAAGGGTTGTGTCATGAATAATGGTTGTGATGTGGTTTTTTTCATGGATTGTGACATAAATTGTGTTGTTGGGATGGATGAAGTGTTGTTGGTTATGGTATTTTGGCTTGTCGCTTTAATAGGTATGGAAACTATAAGTTGTGATGAATATTGTCCTTGGGTTGTTTTTATGTTGTCCTTTGGTGGTGTTGCAGCACATAAGGTATTGATATCCAATCCTTGGGGTAATTTGAATCCTTCATGCAATAGTTTAGCCAAAAATATTTAAGGGTCTAGCATGGCAATTTCATCCACAGTGGCCTCTACCTCTTCTATGTATACATTTTGTTGGGAAACTAATGCCTCAACTTTTTGGATCCCTTTCAGACTTGGTTGTTTTCTCCATATTTTTGGCATTTACCACTTTACCGTTGCAAGCTTTCCTTGCTGGGATGGTTGAGCAGTTTACCCCTTTATCGCACCACTCTACTTGGTTTGGTAGTTGGGTAATGTTATGGCTTTACCATGATAGTCTCTTCCCTACTTAGTAGTGGCATGATGAAGGTTTGATGGTCTATGTGGCTATTACCTCCTTACCATGGGGTCTCTGTCTGGTGGTGGATGTAGGGTAGTGAGCGGCATGAGAGTGGTCATTGGCAGAGGAAGGCTAGTGGTTATGTTTGGCAGTTACTACCTTACTATGGGTGGTGAGAAGTCTCACCATGGTGGCCATGGTAGGATCGTTGGTGGTCTTCCAAGTGGTCACTGCCCTACCATGGGGTGGCTTGGAGGCCTCCATGGTAGCATGGTTGTTACCACTAGCGGTCTTCCTAGTGGTCACCGCCTTGTCGTGGGGTGGCCTGGTAGCCTCCGTGGTAGCACATTTGACCACAGTGGTGATGCTAGGTGGTTACCTCCTTACCATGACTAGCATGTTAGAGCTCAATGAGAGCATGGGAATGGCTGAGAGTAGGTCGAGTGGGCTCACCGCCATACCACGGTGGATGTTTGGAATTGGAGTGGTTGCGTGGGGGAAGCCAGTGTAAGCTCAGAGCTTGGTTAGTCAATCTTGATTGAGCTTGACCAAAAGTCAAAGTTGCGCACAAATGGGAAAGTGACACGTGGCAAGCTCTTTAAGATCTGGTTGGTCGAAAGATTATTTTCTGATTGTGATAGGCTACATTATTAGAATTTAGATTGATGGACATGTATCTACAACTGATTTAATATTGCATGACTCGATGCACCTGGCTGAATTAGCAGTGCACGTTATCAGAGAAGGATGGAAGCTTGTAAGTGGGATAATTAATTACCCTATTGACTATTGATTGCTTGAATGGGAAGAAGAGGTAGGCACACAATTAGAGATTATAAAGTAATATCATGTGCAAGATCAAGGATGATGAGAAAAAGAGAGAGAGATTGAGAGTATTCAATTGGTTTTGCATATTGCAGTAACCATGAACACTTAGACTCTCATATCAGAAAAGATGTGAATCTGTGGAGGCCTAGAGGTTAGGTTGGCCATGAGGCTAGCTGAGACAGTCAACTGAGGAGCTGAATGGAATCTACATAGTGTGTCATTTGAAGACTGTAACTGTGTGAAGATTTTGTATATTGTTGTTGCATGCATTCTCCAGATACACAAGATGTAATCTTCTGAAGAGCATAGCTCTGAGATTGTATTGCAACTATTTGTTGCTGAGTAATACAATTTAAGCTGAGTGTTTTGGAGGGTGGGGTTTTTTACCTGAAATTTTTTTCCCCACATATATCTATGTGTCTACATTTTTTTCTTTCAAGGTTGTTTTATTCTGCAATCTAAATCTATTCTTGGTTGAGTTTTTATTTTTGTTAGGCATTTACTTTTCTCAAAAAGATCAATGGGGGATCCACTATGCCTATTTCTGATTTATGGCATAGTTTGTGTCTTTGATATGATTTGAAGAAATGAAAATCACTAAGTCACTACTGTTTTAGACATTTGTTCTATGATGATAGACCCTCTGTATCCCCAACAAATTTCCATCCTTATCCCTAATGAGGAATTGTTCAAAAAGGTTTGTTGTCTTTGGTTGCTCATGAGGTGAAGGTCCCAAATTTTTGTTGTGTTTTCTGCCAAAGATATTGTCATGTGGATCCTTAGATGTGTTTTCAAGATTGAAAGTGGTAGTGTAGTTGTAAATTTCTTCATCATCATGAAATAAATCCATGGCCCTATGTTTCTTTTGTAATCGAATTTCTACGATAAAAAAATTTTCTCAAAATGGGGAATGCAAATGATATGAGATTAAGACTATGTTTTTGGTATTTTTGGAATAAGATATGCCTAAATGAGGTTAAATAAAATGCCACTATAATACAAAGGATGATCAAGTCTAAAAGGGGAATGATGCTAATGTAAAGCGTTTAGAAAAATATGATATGTAGTTGAGATGACTATGATATCAACTATGCACCATTATTGTGAAACTTAAGGTTTTAGTAGCCAACCTAGGATATTTTAATATTTCCAAATGAAATTATCAATGACCTCAGGGAGAGTGGATGACAAGTGACAAGTTTGACAAGGTGAGCCTTAAACTAGACTAATGTGAAAAATGATAAGGTCAATGATAAAGTTTCTTTGTAGTAACGGGCCTATGACAAGATATGGTATGTTTCCCTATTCCAAAAATTTCAAAAAGATATAGCCAACCTAAGATTTTCTTAAGTGATTAAAGGAATTCACCCGAAGATGTGAAAGTAATCTAAATAAATGAGATGGAATGGTGGGAATGAAATGAGAAATTCTTTGGTCTAAACAACTTGTTTGGAAAATGTTGGCTTAGTTTGTGTCAAAGTTGAAATGTTATCAGATTTTTGTATGGTGTTTGACTTTTTTGACAATGTTTTGAATACACACACACAAGACACCATAGACATAAAGTTTTTTGATGTTTTTTTTTATCATGAATGTTCTTTGATTTTAGAAATACAAGCACAAATCCTGAGTTTGGCAAGAATAATAATATTTTTTGGGTTCCCACTTGGATTTATCTAGCCACTCTTATTCTTAGCAAATGAATTAGAAGCTTGGCCATATTGGCTCCCCCAACACAACAATCACTTCTCAGATCAACCAAGCTTTGAGTTCGCATGAATCTCTCATGACAAACTCTTCATCTCTACTAAGAACCATGAGTATGTGGGATGGCTTTTGGCAACTATAAAAAGAGTTTTCTAATTAAGGCATCCATTCAAGTGGTTATACATGAGGAAATATTAGCTCCAACAAGGAGGACTCCCAACCTTTAGAGGTTATTATCTACAGGTTTTAACATACCACATAGGTACTGAGGGAATCACTTGTCTGCATAACACATGCACAATTATTGATAGCTAAATTTAATTAGGAATCACATTTATTTATAGTGGCTAGAAGGGCTTATCTTTATCCTATTACTACTTTGGGTCATTCCCTTGGGGTGAGTACTTTTTCCCACCAAGATACACCCTCTAAGGGGAAAACACATAAAAATATGGGTATGGATTTCTGATCACTGAGTTTTCACAAGGTGAGAGCATAATACCTACCATCTTTCAAGCATAGCAAATAGAAGTTTGTTACCCCCTAGTTAATTCTATGTGAAAACAGATAATTATTATTTTTAAACACCAAACATTCGAAATATGTTCTAAGATATGTAGACAATCAATTTCAAAATCAAGTCTTTGATGAACGTCCTCCATCAAAATATTATTAGTAATTTCATGCCTCCTTTCTTTTACAATCATATGTTTTGATTTCAAATCTTTGTCAAACGAACCCATAGAAAATAAATTGTTGTCTAAACTAAAGAAAATAGTTTTTTTTCAAAATTTGCATGATATGTTTTTACTGATCCATTCACATCCTAATTAAGACTATATAAGGCTAATTCCACTTTAATTTGAAAGGATTTGATGAATTTAATCCATGATTAAATGCAAATGCAAAGGTAAAGTGTGTCAAGTTGTCACTGATTCTAGTTCTCAAGATAATATGGTTTCTAGGGAGATGGTAGATTTGTTAAGCTTGGAAAATATACCTCATATACAACCCCATAGAGTTTCTAGGGTGAATGATAGTCAAACACTACTGGTGAATGAGAAATCCTATGTGGATTTCCAGATTGGGGAATACAAAGATAGGGTCTGTGTGATATATTGCCAATGGATTGTTGCCATTTTCTCTTGGGGAGATCATGGAAATTTGATAGAAGGTCTATGTATGATGGTAGGGAGAACACCTACACCATCAAGAAGGATAATTAGAGTTTCAAACTAACTCCTTTATAAGGAAAAGAGAAGGATAAAGGTAAGTCTAAAGTGTTGATTCTTGGCAAGAAGGAGCCTTTAAGGCTTCAGGATAGGGAAAATAATTTTTTTCCTTGTATGGAACATGTTGATGATGATGGAACAATAGGTGAAGAGAAAATGAGTAATTCTAGGAAAGTGGGTAAGAAGGACAGGTGTGGTTTGAAATAATATATAGAGAAACATGCCTTTGTATGGTAGAGGAAAAGGAATGACAAGGTGACTCAGACTGGTAAAGGGTAGAGTGAGAGGGAAGAGCCTTTTGAAAAGAAAAAAGACAGTGATAGTGTGCTAGTAGGGACAGTCAAGTGCCTGATGGAGTTGAATCAAGTAGGAAAAAATTCAAATGGTGTTAGGAAAGATCTTGGTGAGGGTAATGAGATGGTAAAAAATAAGACAATGAGTCACAATATTGGAAGGGAAAAGGACACAAAGAATGAAGGTCTGATCACAATGAGGAAAGGATAGCACGAGAAAAGGAACAAAGGTCTGATGACACTGATGAGAGGGTAGGGTATGCAAGGAATGGTTGGGAGTTACAAGTGTATAGATGTAACAAAGAAGGTGAAAGATGTAGAAATGGTTGATTATTTTTTGTTTGCAGGTATGAGACCTAGAGAAAAACCAAGATTTGTTACAGGGATAAGGACAAGGCAGACATTGGGTCTGAATATGCATGGAGAAACAATGTGGAGACAAGGAGAAAGATTATACTCTTGGGACAAGAGTCTTTTCTATGGGGGGTGTATGATGCAAGGGAACCTGCACATTAGGTTGAAAGTAAAATGAGTCTTGAAGGCTCAATAGTTTGATTTGAAATGTATTTTGATCAATGAGCAATGAGGAAGTTGCAAAATATATTGAACTATAAAAGTTGTCAATCAATGTCAATGATGAAAAATGAGGTCCAGGTGGATGGAGTATGGTATAGAGTTGATATTTAGTGTTTTCCTTCATGAATAAGGTCTCAATGACCATTTAATATGTATTTGAAATCTTTTGGGGTTTTAGGAAGACAATTAAGGGGAAATTGAAAAATAAAGTTGTAAATGGTGATTAAGAACAAAGGTTGTCAAATTGCAATTTAAGAGTCAATAGAGTCCAAAATGTGGCTAAGGGATAGTTAGTTGGTTTTTTGGGGTGGTTTGAAGTTGGATAAAATATAAAATGATGTAATTCCTTTGTGGAAAGGTTTTTGTTTAGATTGGGGAAGAAGAAAACAACATTTACAATCACTAATCTTTGTATTTTCTCTATTTTTCTAAACTTTCCTTTCTTTGTACGGACCCGTATAAGTCTGTCATGGCCCAAAAACTTCTGAGGTTGAAGTTATATGTGTTTTTTCTCATTTAATGTTTATTTCAAGGTTTAATTCATTATTGTGTGTGAGAAATCAAAAGGAACTCAAGAACTACCCTATTTTTCCAAGGTAAGGGTTTTGAGGGTAATAAAATGTTGATCTAGCCAATCCATCTACTATATTGGTCATGTGGCTTAGTGAATTGGCTTATAGGATGTTATTTTAGTTTTTTCTATGCTCTAGAATTTTAGGAAGTGAAGAAATTTTTTGGTGGTGTGATGCCTCGGGTTGGTCAGTGTTGAATTTAACATGAAAATGAGGAACCAAGAAGATGTCTTGGAGAACCAATGAATTGAAGGGAAATGTGAGTGTTTAATAAGTTTGTGTAGGTGTTTATGAGATATTTTGAGGATTTTCTTGATTTCCTAAGCCTTGGAGTTGTGAATTTCAATAAACCCTATATTTTTGCATGAGAAATGGAGGGTTTCATGGGGCAGTGTGGTAGTGACCCTGTAGGTGAGAACTAGTCATGAATTTTGTTGTTTTGGAACATATCTAATGACTATTTGAGGTGATTGAGTGGAAAGCAGGTGTTTGGAAGGAATCCTCTTTTAAAAAGTTGGCTAATTCACTACTTCTAGTTAAGTGTGGGTTATTGGATCTCATATTTGGTCCAAAGGAGTAAATATTGTTTTTTACATATGTTGTATAACCCTGAAAAGGGTATTTGATCCTCTGATTTATTTGTCAATATTTTTGGAAAAATTTGGTGAAAAATATCTTGAACTGGGTTTCCTATGCTATAAGGGAAAGTTTGGTAGAAGTTGGGATTTTGAGTTGAACATCTGATTTTGCTTTGGAATCTAATTGATTCTCATTGATTTAGTATATTGAATGGTTTCCCCATCCCTCTCTACATCAATGTGGTATAAGAGAAAGGAAGTAGGTTTTCTATGAAAGAAGGTTGAAGTTTTTGTGTGAGAAGAAGAGGGTAGTTGGAGGAATCAAAATGCCTCCTAAGGGTAATGTTGTTGCACGGAAGATTGAAAATCATGACAAGGAGATAGAATCCCTAAAGTAGGAGATTGTTGGGATAAAAGCTAAAGGTAGGGTCGTTTTGGAAGAAATTAAGTCTGAAGAGGAAGAGACCTCTAGTGAAGAAGAGGAGATGGATCCAAAAGATGTGAGGACGATGGAACTTTTGAAGGCTATGAAGAAGAATGGAAATTGTAAAATGGATGTGTCTATGTATGGAGGGAAACTTGACAGTGAAGAGCTCCTAGATTGGATTGGAGCACTGGAGAACTATTTTGACAGTGAAGAGGTTTATGAAGGGCATAAGGTGAAAAGGGTAAAAAAAAAAGTAAAAGGACATGCTTTGTTATGGTGGAATTTTGTGCAAGAGGAGAGAGAGAAAAAAGGAAAAATCAAGATCACTTCTTGGGATAAAATGAAAACAAAAATCAAAGGTAAGTTCCTTCCTTGGGACTATAATTTTCAATTGCTTAAGAAGTTGCAAAATCCTAGACCAAAGGAATTAGATGTGCAATCATATACTAAAGAATTTTATAAAATAAGTATAAGGACTAAACATGAAGAAGATGAGGAAGAAATGGTTGCTACGTACTTGAATGGCCTGAGGTATAAAATTTAGGATGACATAAGCTTGTTGGAACCAAAATCAGTTGAACAATGTTTTCAAATGGAAATGAGGGCAGAAGAAAAACTAAAGAGGAGACAAGAGAAGGTAGCAAGAGGAAAAGGCAAAACTTCTAGAGGAAGATGATTTAATCCTAATTCAAAGATAAACAATGAGATTCAAGGAGATTTCAAGGAGTAAGAGCAATCTAATTTTAGAGGTGGATGGAGAGGTACAAGAGGCAGATTTGGTGGAGGAAGAAATGCAAACACCTTTTCAGGGAGATGCTACAATTCTCAAGAATTCGGACACCCATTTTTCAAGTGTCCACAAAACCAAGTTTCAATATCAAGTGGTGATAGGAAGAGTGAAAGAAGAACACAACTAGTCCAAGAAGAAGAGTGTGAAAGTTCAAGAAAATATTCTGATCCAAAAGAGGGAGAAGAACTTATCGTAAGTACTTTGTTGCAGGAACCTAAGCGGGGAGTCATAAGTCACAAAAGGAGCATCTTTAGAAATTCATGAAAATGCAAAGGTAAAGTGTGTTAAGTTGTCATTGATTTTTTTTCTCAAGATAATATGGTTTCTAGGGAGCTAATAGATAAGTTAATCATGGAAAAGATACCTCATATGGAAAGTCTATAGAGTTTCTTGGGTGAATGATAGTCAAACACTAGTGGTGAATGAGCAAGCCTATGTGGATTTCCAGATTGGGGAGTACAAAGATAGGGTCTTGTGTGATATATTTCCAATGGATTGTTTCCATTTTCTCTTGGGGAGACCATGTTAGTTTGATAGAAGGTCTATGTATGATGGTAGGGATAACACCTACACCATCAAGAAGGATGATCAGAGTTTCAAACTAACTCCTTTGAAGGGAAAATAGAAAGATAAAGGTAAGTCTAAGGTGGCGATTCTTTCCAAGAAGGAGCCTTTGGGGCTTGGGGATAGTGAATATAAAATGTTTGCAGGTATCAAGCATGCTAATGATGATGGAACAACAGGTGAAGTGAAAATGAGTAATGTTAGGACAATGGATTAGAAGGATAGGTGTGGTTTGTAAGAATATAGAGAGAAGCATACCTTTGTATGAAAGAGGGAAAGGAATGGAAAGGTGAATCAGATTGGTAAAGGGTAGAGTGAGAGGGAATAGCCTTTGGAAAAGAAAAAAGATAGTGATAGTGTGCTAGTAGGGACAGTCAAGTGCTCGATGGAGTTGAATCAAGTAAGAAAAAATTTAAATGGTGTCAGGATAGATCTTGGTGAGGGTAATGAGATGGTAAACAGGAGGATAGTGAGTCACAATATTGGAAGGAAAAAGGACACAAATAATGAAGGTCTGATTACAATGATGAAAGGACAGTGCGAGCAAAGGAACAAAGATCTAATGACAATAAAGAGAAGGCAAAGTATGCAAGGAATGGTTGGGAGTTACAAG
Source organism: Sequoiadendron giganteum (assembly GCA_007115665.2). Taxonomy (NCBI): domain Eukaryota; kingdom Viridiplantae; phylum Streptophyta; class Pinopsida; order Cupressales; family Cupressaceae; genus Sequoiadendron; species Sequoiadendron giganteum. Next base: position 269,923,910 of record CM021106.1, read on the forward strand.
TGTATAGATGCAACAAAGAAGGTGGAATATGCAAATATGGCTGATGATTGTTTTTTTGCAGTTATGAGACCTAGAGAAACACCAATTTTTGATCCAAGGATAAGGAGAAGGCAAACATCAGGTCTGAAGATGCATGGAGCAGCAATGTGGAGACAAGGAGCAATATTTTACTCTTGGGACAATAGTCTTTTCTATGGGGGGGTGTATGGTGCAGGGGATCCTACACCTTGGGTCGATAGTAACATGATTATTGAAGTCTCAATAGTTTGATTTGAAATTTCTTTTGATCAATGAGCAATGAGGAAGTTACAAAATATATTGAATTGTAAAAGTTGTCAATGATGACAAATGAAGTCTAGGTGGATGGAGTATGTTATAGAGTTGATATTTAGTGTTTTCATTCATGAATAAGGTCTCAATGACCATTTAATATGTATTTGAAAGCTTTTGGGGTCTTACGAGGGTGATCCACAATTGTGGTTTACAATTTTTGGGCAAACTGGACACTGCAATTATTATTTTTAACTAAATCTTCACTTTCGGGCTCTTGTAGCAGCTAAACCATGAGGAATTTGGGAATGATGCAAACTAGAGTCCCATCACATTTTGTCTCTATATTCTAAAAATATTTTTTTCAAAAATTTTGGAATCAGATTGCACTTTTTTTTCCATCTCCCATGAAAACTGGTTTTTTCAGAAAACAACGTTTTTAAAAAGTGACGCTCACCGTATACAACATAAATTTTTTTGTATGAAGGATAAAATTCTAATTTTTTTGAATTTAGATTTTTTACTATGGTATCTAGAACTTTAATTTGGTCTTATATTTTTTTATTGAATATTTTTTCCTTAATCAAGTTTCAAAGTCAAACCAATTGCAATTCAGACATAGGCGGACTGTATACAACATAACATTTTATGTATGAATCGAAATTCAATTTTATTTTTTTTAATGGAACAAGGACATCAACACCCAACGTCAGCATATTTTAAAAAAAATTATTTTGATAATTTTCTATTTTTCCACATGTGCAGACCATAGATTTTAATTTTCAGTGAAAAACCTATGTTTAATAAAACTAAAAAATAAAATACATAAAAAAAGAAAATCATTTTAAAATTATATTCGATGGATAGCTCATTCTAAGGACTATCATTATCTAGTTGGGTTTCTAAATTTTTCTACATCTTCACTTTCAAATTGAGCTTCGAACAATAATTTTTTACAAAAAAAAATCATTTTTTTTCTAGGAGATAGGGGAAAAAGGGTGTTCAGCCGAACCTAGGTTCGACTGAACCTCTTAAAGGGGTTCGATCGAACCTATTTACATTAAAATAATAAAAAAATTCACGGGGTTCGGGAAAATGATGGGGTTTTTTCAAAAAAAATCCTTATTAAAGGGGGTTCGACCAAACCCTAGTTCACTCGAACCCCTTTATTTTAATATTTCCGCTCACATCTCAAAGGGGTTCGAGCGAACAATTTGGTTCAGCCGAACCCCTTCACTTTGTGTAGAGGGAAAAAATGACTTTTCCCTTCCTCCACAAAAGTGTTCACCACTTATGTCGGTTGACCCAGGAAGTTAATTAAGGGGAAATTGCAAAACAAAGTTGTAAATGGTGATTAAGAACAAAGGTTTCCAAATTCCAATTTAAGAGTCAATAGAGTCTAAAAGGTGGTTAAGGGGTAGTTGGTCAGTTTTTGGGTGTGGTTTGAAGTTCTAGAAAATATAAAATGATGTAATTCCTTCATGGAAAGGTTTTTGTCTAGATTGGGGAAGAAGAAAACAACATTTACAATCATTGATCTTTGTATTTTATTCGTTCTTTTGAACTTTCCTTCCTTGGTACAAACTTGTACAAGTTTTTCATGGGTTGAAAACTTTTGAGGTCGAAGTTATATGTGTTTTTTCTCATTTAAATCTGATTTGAAGATTTAATTCATTATTGTGTGTGAGCAACCAAAAGCAACCCAAGAACTGCCCTATGTTTTTGAGTTAAGGGTTTTGAGGGTAATGAAATGTTGATCTAACCAATCCACCTACTGTATTGGTCATTTGGCTCAGTGGATTGGCTTGTAGGATGTTATTTTAGTTGTTTCAATGCTCTATAATTTTAGGAAGTGAAGAAATTTATTGGTGGTGTGATGCATCAAGCTGGTTAGTGTTGAATTTAACATAAAAATGAGGAACCAAGAGGGTGTATTGGAGAACCAATGAAGTTAAGGGAAATGTGAGTGTTTAATAAGTTTGTGCAAGTATTTTATGATATTTTTGAAACATTTTCTTTATTTTCCTTGGAGTTCTGAATTTCAATAAACCCTATATTTTTGCATGAGAAATGGAGGGTTTCATGGGGTAGCGTGGTAATGACCTTGTAGGTGAAAACTAGTCATGATTTTTTCTATTTTGGAACATATATAATGAATGTTTGAGGTGATTGAGTGGAGATCAGGTATTTGGAAGGAATCCTCTTTGAAAAAGTGAGCTAATTCACTAGTTCTAGTTAAGTGTGGGTTATTGGATTTCATATCTAGTCCAAAGGAGTAGATATTGATTTTTACATATGTTGTATAAACCTGAAAAGGGTATTTGATCCTTTGATTTATTTTTCAATTGTTTTGGAAAAATTTGGTGAAAAATCTCTTGAACTGGGTTGCATATGCTACAAGGGAAAGCTTGGTAGAAGTTGGGATTTTGAGTTGAACATCTTATTTTTCTTTGAAATATGATTGATTCTCATTGATTTAGTGTATTGAATGGTTTCCCCATCCCTATCTACATCATTTAAGCATACATGATATCACAAAGCTGAGAACATGAAGCAAATACCATGAAATAAAACCCTAATACATCAACAAAATTGTGAGAATGAAATGCATAAAGAAAGAAATGGAAATGCAAACCCTCATTATGTGCTTCTCTCATCCATTTTTTTTCCTTCTTATTCCTTCAATAAATTTGATGTGTAGCTCTCAAATGTGATCAAATGCACTAAATATTGAAAGTAATTTGACGGAATGGTCGCAAGGAAATCGAAGATGTGGTCACTGTAAATTGAGAAATAAGTCCTCAATTTATAGATTTTGAAAAAATAATTGAATGGACAAGATTGAATGCAAGGATAAGTTAGAAATGGAACTTTCATTTAAAAATGGAGGAAAAAATGAGTTAATTGAAAATAAATAAATAAAGTATTTATTTTCATCAAAATATACTTTCTTGAAAGTGGAGGAATGAAAGAGTGAAGCATTAGTTAAATTGAGAAAGAGAAAAGTTAATTGAAAATAAATAAGGAAACTATTTATTTTCAACTAAAATTTGTCATTTCGAAAGTTGGGAGTGGATTTGGAAAATAAGAATCATGAGTGGAAAGGGGAAAGAGTTAAGTGAGAGAAAGTGGGAGAGATAAGTGGGAATGAAATCTACGTGAGGATAATTAAATATTTAATAATTAAATAAGATGAATTATCCTCACCAAGTTCAAAATTAGCAAGTTAGAAGGATAAATGCAATAAATTAATAAATTTAATTTATTAATCTATGAGCCCATGTTAAGTAATTAAATAAAACAAATTTATTTAATTACAAAGAAGATAAAAGGGAATAAATAAATAAATGTTATTTATTTATCACACTAGGATATGGGGGGAAATTAATCAAATAATTATTTCCCTTAGGACATGTAAATGTTGAAAGGGTTAGTCGATGGAACAAATTAATCAATTGGACTGATGACATGGATGATTGAAATTGAAGACAAACTAAATAATTAATGCATTATTTAATTTGAGAGGAGAGATTAAATAAGGGATTAAATAATTAAAGAATTATTTAATCTAAGAGGAATAGTTAGGAAGAAATAGTGATGAACATTAATTAAATAATAAAAATTATTTAATTAATGGTTTAGAAGAATAATAATTAAATAAGTAAAAAATATTTAATTATAGGGAATTAAAATAATAATATTAGCGCTAATTAAATAATAAATTATTTAATCAATTTTAGACGAAAAATTAGTGAAAAGTTTCATCAAAGACCTAGGACAATTTTTAGTGTCTGCAGATAGATTACCATTACTATCAATGGCACTAGATACATGAATATGCCTAAGTTTTACCAAATCTCTAAGTGCCACAAACTACTTAATCACTTATGTTCTTTGATTCTATAGGGAAAATATTTTTTCCTATAGTTGCACAATGTAGGACCATCTTTGATTGTATCTATCATCTACCAATTTATACACATTTTCCTAAGTACTCAATTGAATTTTATTATTTTTATTTCATCTCTTGCATTTAATGTCCTATTGGACCAATTTAAGTAGAAAGATATTAACTCTTGAGCTTCTTTCTTACAATCTTGAATGTCTTTTAATTCCTTCACAATCCTGTGATGTGCATCTGCACATTTCTTCTTGATGTCTTGTAGATTTCTTTTGCATACCTATTTCCTATTTGTACTTCCAATCTGGAGATGTATGCTTTCAGAGAGTTAATCATTCACCTGAGATTTTTTATAATGGATATAGATGAACTAAAGCTAACACTAAGAATCACTTCCTATAACTCTTTTAATGCTTCTCAAATATTTTCACTTTCATGCTCATGTTGAACTCTCTCAAATTCACTTCCTTCTAGTTTTGTTATTTCTTGCCAAGATAATAACACCTTTTCTCTTTCTTGTTTCTTTTACACTTCTGAAGGCTTCAGTTATAGAAATTTATTATACATCTGTCCTATTAGGGTTCTTGGGGCATTCTAGAAGAAATTTTACATAGTAATCAATTTCTTCCCTAGTTACTTGATAATTCAATTCAAAAATCCACACAAGTCTGGATTTAATTTCTTCCATATAAAAAATTATGTAGAGACTAGGAAATTGATATTTTTGGAGTATTTTTCAACCATATTTTCTTGAATTATTTTTATTTTATTCATTCTCATTTAAAATGTTCCAAAGAATGCTACAAGAGAAATTTATTGAGCATCTGAACCATCAAATTTTTCATGAGATTCCTAATTTGGTGTGCAACTAGTTCTGTGTTTGTCCATTCTATCCTTCCAAATATCAGTAACTCTTTCAAATAGCAAAAGACTAAGAAAACTATTAAAGTACCATACTCGAATGTACTTTTCTTATTATTATTTATTTCTTTCAAATTGTTCAATAGATGTAGTTGAAGTAGCTCACAAAGATCATAATCAGTACCATTCTTGACCATATCAAATGCAGTGTATGCGAAAGTAGTAGGAATTGTGTAATCATTGCTCGATAAGAAATTTTTTTGTCCAATAATTATTCAACATACCAAATAAGCTAATCTTCAATTATACTCAAAATGAGTTATTTTCCTTCAAGATTCACACCTATCATCTATATTATCTCTTGATTATTGATAGTCTTTCATCTCGAAACTAATCTAAAGAAACACAAACCAGTCGTGCATCTCTTATAGCTTCTTTGGTTATTAACTATGTTTCATCAATTTCCAAATAGATACACTATGAATCCTGCTTAGTGGCATTTGTATGCACCTCTTATCCAATTCAAACAACAAGAATTTTTTTCATACATGTAATTTATTTTCAACTAAGATTTTATATGCATCATAATTTTCATCCAATTCATTATTCCACAAAATACTTAATTGAACCAGCGAAATTTCCTCAAATTTTCCATAAATATATGCATAAATTTCTTCAGTAGGTAATACTCTTAAGAGGAATGTTAGAAAATGCACCCATTGATTCTTCCGACAAATTTTTCAGAGAATACTTCCTAAATTTTATTTTCAATTTGTCTAGAACATTCACTACCTTTGAATTGTCCATTGCATAAAATTGAAAGATTCTAGGAAATTGTTTAAGAAGAATACCTCTGTAATTTTCTTAATGAAGAATAGTGTTTGATGTTTATCTTCTAGAGCACACTTCAAGTTCACTTTATCTTCTTTGATTTCCTCTTTCTTTCCTACAAAAATCAAATTGTGAAACATTGTTGTATGTAATTGCTCTAGTTTCTTCAAGCTTCCTTTGCATGCTTCTCCTTTTCACATATTCTTTTTTCTTAATGCATTTTCCTTAATATTTATAAACTTATTTCTTTCATTCCAAATGCTTCTACAATAAATTCTTCAAACTAAAATTAAATCACCTCGATATTTGTGTACACTTCCATCCTTAAATCAAGTTCTGTGAACTTTATTCTTCACATATGTGTGTCTGAAAATTCCTTTTGCATGAGATCTTGAATTCATAACCTTATTAAATGCACTTCTATCATGGTATAATATCATATGTCGAAGAGGGGTTAGTTAAATTTTCTAATTATTTCCCCCCCTTAGGCATTGCCTGGATTAATTTTTGATGGGTGTATCTACACCTGAGGGTAGCACAAATAAAATTGATAGTTCTAATCCCCCTTGTTTAAATTCTCCTTACCTTCTCCAAATTATTTTCATTTCATTTCTAACTTCTTCTAAATCCATGATTGGTTCATATCCCTTTGTCAGATTATCATTTTTCAAATTTCTATTTTTGCAGTATTTGGTAAAGTGTCTTGATTTGTTGCAATCATAAATGATATTATTCCATTTGAGTTGTATTTACTCAATCTATATTTTCACTAGTTAGCCTTGTGTCCAAATAAGTTCAATGCTAACAGTAGCCATTAAATGAATAAAATGCCTTGTTCAACTTCTAAATTTTATGATCAATCCTTTTGTATTCAAAACATTGACCATAGAGAGATAATGTTCATTCATTCTAATTTTGTAATATTGTGGCCTATGTCCAAATCTATTGGAGGAATAAAATATACCATTGAAAGATAAGTACCTTTGAGCATTCAATCGTTTAATAAGAGTCCTTCTAGCACTACTTCCTAGATCCTTAAATTGTCCATCATTGCACTAAGTATTCATGTTCAGGGATTGATTCACTTTGAACTTTGTCCTTCTTCAAATCCTAAACCACTTTTATCCATAGTGGGTCTCTGAAAGGAAATAAAATCATCAAGCATTGCAGTGCTTTCCTTGAATTTATCCTCATATCTTTTTGCCTTTTTCCAAATCTGGTTTCAGAATTACCACTTCTTGCTCAAGCTTTGTACATTCACCCATCTTCCTTTGAATTTCAGCTTTCTAATAGTCTTCAATTTTTCTCTTTTCTTCCAATTGTTCTAGAAATCTAGTAATATCTTCATATTCCTTCTTTAATTGATTAATGACTTCACAATAATTTTATTTTAGCTTCTTAATGCACTCATTTCTTCTTTTATCTTAACCTCCAAATCTTCATTTTCTTGTGTATGCTTAGTAAAGATTTATTTCAGAGGAATAATAAATCTTTTAATATCTTCCATGTATTCAAATTTTGAGACCTTCCTCAAGCTATTAGACTTATTTAGAGAAACCAAGCTTTGATACCAATTGTTGATTATCTATAATATTGAAAGGGGTGAATCACTATTCCATAATACCATTCATCTGTAGACCGTCCAATTATTGAAGAAATTATGATTGCAAACAATAATGAAGACATTGAAATAAACATGACACCACAAAACACATGAACACCATATTTCTATATGGAAAACCTTAAATGGGAAAAATCATAGTGAGGATTAGCTCACAATATATGATATATGGATACAATATATTACAGGGGATCACTATCAAGACTTGCTATCCTTAAAAGTCTCATAACTAGAATACAAAATAAAATGGCTAACTACCAAGGTACAATAAGATATGGATCATTGCCAAAGGTATGAACTGATGGAACACACCTTATTTGTGTTGAGTTCAGCTCTAATGAGGCTCTGAATGTGAAATATTTCTCTGCCTAGTAGTTTCATAATGATTATGCTTTGATCATTGACGTCTCCCACAATACATTACTCGCATCTGATAAATAATTTAATCTCACACATTCTCAATATTTTTCACATCACTTCACACACATCACTCTCACCGTACACTTTTCTACTCCAAAAAGTCTCATGTATATATTTACAAATATATTTCATACATCAATTAGGTTGACCTAATTAGATGTAAACAAACTAATCAAAAAATAACTCTTGTTGGCACTATATAAGGTTTAAAACATCTTTTTATTCATGTGGTGCATCATTTCAAGTTGACATAGATCTATAAGGGATCAAACTAACACTTAAAAAGTATATTTAATATTCTTAATAAATTTGTCATATATTAGATCAGCCAAGAATAGGACCTAATCACAAAATTCCAAACCAATTGTACACTTCTCAAAGTAAACACCTTCCAAATCCGATATTGCTTCAATTTCTCATCACATTAGCATAAAAGATACTTCCATTAGAATAGTAGCTTCAAAACGTCCTTCTTAAGAGAATGTGAAGTCTCCCACACTAGTACACTGAACATAGAGACAACTGTAGTGTACAGAGTTGAACTTTGTCAGTGATAATTTTTTGTACACAACACAAAGCTTCTCAAGATCCTAGATATAGTTGTATGAATTAGTCATAATGTTAAGATTAAGGGAGTAGAGACATATCTCTTCTTGTGGTGAATTACAGGCTAAAAAAAATGCACTAGACCATAACATTATCAGTAAAGAACACTTCTGGAATAGATTAGCTTCTGATATACATGACCCTATATACCAAATATGCTTCCTACAATGTTGCCACAATATTGACATCAATGACAAAACTAGAATAGTGGAATCAACCTATATACACTTCATGCTCATGTTGCTAGGCTCCCATTTTTCCAACATTTCAGTCTAAGGGGGTTCTATAATTTCCAAGTCTTGAGTATTATAATTATGTACATGATTGTCTCTAGAATAGGATTTCTTCAAATTTCAAGGTCCAATATTGTAATTCATTTTGTAATAGAAAGAAAATCATTTTGTAGATTATGATGAACTATGTCATACTACAATGTCACCATAATGTATTTATTATATTTTAAATCAAATTAATCAAGGATTATGATGGTTTTGTTGCACATTTTTTGTATTAGGTATGTGGATAAATGTATCTTATTCAAATAATAGGTTAAAGTGTGCTCTCATTTAAATGTTGAATATATTGTGTTGCACTCACGATCTATAAGAATTTTGTAGATGTTTCCTAATGGGACCTCATTATTGTAATGCAATTAGTATTTAGTGGTCACTCATTTTGTATTTGGGCTATTACCAAATGGGTTATTTCATTTTTTATCTATTATGGATAAGGCATTGGTCTAGTATGCATATTTTGTGTAAAAATTTGAAGGAATCGCCATTTAAAATCTTAAAGAATCTTTATCATTTTCATGTTTAACTTATTTTGGTTTTTTGTATCTTCATGGAGATTAAAGAAAATAAGGCTTGTGCTTGGGAATGATCTATTTGCAACTCATTTGTGTATTTGACATGAATATTTCTCTTAATTTAATTGTTCTTAGTTTTGATTCAAGGTGCAAAGGTATTATGCCTAAATGTAATCCAATGTAAAACATGCCCTTTATACATTTATCTAAGAACCATCCACATGTTAGAAATATGTACTATGTTATCTATTGCAAGTCATATTATATGTGTAGATATTTGAATAGGAACACCCTCCTGAGTCTGGTGGACCTCAAAGTGTAGAAGTCTAAATATAGTCTGGTTTGTTGGCCTTTCTTGTCCTTGATGTGTTGATAGTGCAAGACCTTTGTCTTAACCTCTCAATCCTTTGGCTTAGGCATTTTGATTTTCTTTAGGATTGGGGTTTGTAAGAAAAAATAGGAACACCCCTATACATCATGACCATTTCCCTTCTTTCTTGGGTGTATATTGCAAATCTAAAGAGAGTTTGGAGAGGATTGAAGACCTAATTGTTCATTTAAGCATTCAAGACCTACAATTCAATAAATTAGGGAAGATGGATTTTATCAGTGATAGATGAAGGTCTGACACTAATTCCAAAGAAGGAGAACCTACATGCAGAGGGAAATTGAGATCTAAAATCTAGTTCTAGGTGGGTATGTGCAGAATCATCATGGAAAAAGCAGGCCCTTAAGTGGCAATGAAAATCAAAAAAATCAGAGTTAGGCAACTTGACGTAAAAAATTGAATAATCTATCTATATTATTTAAAAAATGTGTACAAATAGAATCTGTAGAAAAATGAATGTAGTTTCTAAACTACTATATATATATATTTTAAATCTATTTGGTGAAAATTTGAAATTTCAATGTAGTAGTACTTCAATTTCAGGGAAAAAATAAGAAGTAGGTGTCTGTTTGACCACCCTAACCACAATAAAATGATAATATTCTTAAATAATATTTTAGATATAAGTAGAGGACTCATGTCTCGATGTGATGCATATTTGTTTGTATTTTTTTTCCAAGTAAATAATTAATTATGAATTTTTTATTACAACTTTTATAACATATAAAAAACTCGTATGTCTGACCACCTTAACTTGGTCAAAACTTCATGAAATTCAATTTTTTTTTCTTTTATACAATAGTATGTGAAGCATAGAATATGATGCGTGTTTTGGATTCAAAAAATATGATACGGTTTGAAAGATATAGATTTTTTTCAATCAGCCTATCAATCAGGACTTTAGTTGTAATTGAAATAGAAATGGAATAATAATTATTTATTAAATTCAAAATAAATCCTAATTTATATTGGTAGAAAGCTGAGAATCTTCTTTAAAAACCCTTTTTGTTTCATCAATTTAAGGTAAAAAAAAAAGTCGTCAGCCACATGGGCGAAGTCTAGAAAAACAAGGTAAGCTGTTAAACACGTTTTTTGTGTTGACTTCTTAGGATTGGCATGTCCTAGCCAAATTCTGAAGAAAACCCGAGGCTAATCCCTAGGTAGTAGGTTTTGTGTCAGACATATCAGATATCTGATTCAAATCGGATATCCGATCCAAATCAAATATCCAATTTTTTTTATATTTAATTTTTAAAAATCTAATATAGTTTTTAATATATGATTTAAAAAATTGAAATTTTCAAATCAAATATCCGATTTGAATCAAATATCCGATTTATTTTATATATAATTTTAAAAAATCTTATATAGTTTTTAATATATGATTTAAAAAATTACAATAAATAATTTATAGTTTATTTTAATATATCTAGTTGAGAATATTCAATACAGTTTATAATTCAATATATAATTTATAATTTATAATAATCTCTTACAGAATTATGTCTAATATATAACATATTGAATACTATTATGTATAATATTTATATATTATTTATATATTCTAGTTAATGTATAAATATTTATAAATATATATACATTAAGTTAATATAAAAAAATATTATATAACTAATTAATATTACTAATATATTAAATATTTAAATATTCTATCTTTCCCCCCCTCTCTCCTTCTCTCTCTCTCCTCCTTTTCCCCCTCTCCCTTCCCCCTCTCTCTCTCTCTCTCTCTCTCCCTCCCTCTCCTAAATCTCTCCCCTCCTTCCCTCTCCCTTCTACCTCCAATTCTCTCTCTATCCCTTTCCCTCTCTCATTCCAACTCTTTATCTCTCCCTTTATCTCCCCTTCTTCCCTCTCCCACCCCTCCCTCTCTCTCTCTCTCTCTCTCTTCCTCTACCTTCCCCCTCCTAATTATCTCTCTCTATCTCTCCCTTTCCCTCTATCTTTCCCTCTCTCTATCTCTCCCTCTCTTCATCTCTATCCCCTTCTTCCACTCTTCCCCTCTCCCTTCTCCTTCCTAATTCTCTCTCTCTTTTTATCCTCTTCTTCCTATCTTCCCCTATCCCTTCCCCTCCTAATTCTCTCTCCTCTCCTTCTTCCCCCTCTCCCTTCCCCCATCTAATTCTCATCTCTCTCTCTCTCTCTCTCTCTTCCCCTCTTCCCCTCTACCTCCCCCCTCCTAATTATCTCTCCATTTCCCTCTATATTTCCCTCTCTCTATATATCTCTCTCTATATCTCCCTCTCACCATCTCTCTCCCCTTCTTCCACTCTTCCCCTCTCCCTGTCTCAATCTCTCTCCCCTTCTTCCCTCTTTCCCCCTCTCTTTCCCCTCATAGTTCTCTCTCTCTCTCTCTCTCTCTCTCTCCCTTGGACCCCCTCCTAATTCTCTCTCTCTCCCCACTTCTTCCCCTCTTTTGGTCTCCCTTCCCCCTCCAAATTCTCTCTCTCTCTCTCTCTCCTCTTCTTACCCTCTTCCTTTCTAACTTCCCCCTCCTGATTGTCTCTCCCTCTCGCTCTCCCCTTCTTCCCCTCCTAATTCTCTCTCCCTCTCTCTCCCCTTCTTCCCCTTCTTCCCCCCTCTCTCTCTCCCCATTTCCCCCTCCTCATTCTCTCTCTCTCCCTCTATGTCACTCTCTATCTCCCTCTGTCTCCCCTTCTTCCCCCCTTCCCCCTCCTAATTCTCTCTCTTTCTCTCTCTCTCTCTCCCCTTCTCTCCCCTTCTTCCCCTATTTGAATTGAATGACTTTAAAATGAACTTTTTTGGATTTATATTAGCTGATCCAAATCGGATATCCAATTTATTTTACTCTAAGTTAATATATAAAATATTATATAAGTAATTAATATTACTAATATATAAAATATTTAAATAATATCTCTTTCCCCCTCTCCCTCTCCCTCTCCCTCTCCCTCTCCCTCTCTCTCTCTCTCTCTCTCCTTCCCCTCTCCCTTCCCCCTCCTAATTCTCTCTCTCCTTCTCTTTCCCCTTCCCCCCCCCTCTCTCTCTCTCTCTCTCTCTCTCTCTCTCCTTCTTCCCCTGTTCCCATCTCCCTTACCATTCCTTCTTCTCCCTCCCCCTCTCTCTCTCTATCTCTTTTCCACCCTACACCTCCTAATTACTCTTAGGTCTATGTGTGCTACAAATCTGACATCCGTTTCAAATCGGATATCAAATTTTTGAAACCAAAATTTTATCGCCATAATACATTTTTAAATGTTTTCAAATATCGGATATCCAATTTTTTTTAATTTTAAAAAGTGGATATCCAATTTGTAAAACTTAGGCTTGGGCATTGCTATGGAGCAATGTACTAACATGCAACCCAAAATAAAGTCAACTCGAGATTTCCACATTTTTTGGCGAGTGAAAAATGCTACTTTTTCCTATTGCCACTTTTTGGCCCATCATGATCCTGCACATGCCCAGGTATTGTAATTTCAATTCTAGGGTGCCTAGCACCCTTGTCAAATCAACTCAAGCTTAGATTAATATGATAGGTTCCTCAATATTTTCCCTCTACTCTTCTAAGTTGTGTTTCTAGTTGTCAATTCAATATTTTCAAGAAATCATATTAGTTATTGCATTTTCATAGTTAACTTAGGTACATCTTTGCATTATTAAATTAAATTATTTAACAATAAATTAATCAGGTTATCATCATCACATATCATCAAAGGACAAAAACCTTGATCCATCATTCTAACTCTTTCATTGAGGCTAGTAGCCAAGTCCATGTTTCATATCAATTTTAGTCCTTTCCTTTGTGAGATGGGAAGAAGTGTGATTTAGAATCTAGATCCCTTTTTCCCACATCACAACAAGGTGAAAATAGGTGATTAGAGTACAACTTCGAATTTTATTTTCCTCTATGCATATGTTAATTAATATAAATGTAATTTTTTATAATTTATAATTTCATTTAAGAGATTAAAATTAATGCAAATAATTATTGTAGTCCAATACCATCTAGATTTATCCCCAATTGATAGGAAAGACTCTACACCATTTTGTACACTAGAGGCTTTGACCTTACCCTTTTTGATCATTTTATAATTCCTTTTTGTATTGTAGATTTGGTTTTCTTTTCCTTCTTATTATTACATGCCTCATAGTCCTCCAAAAATCTAGCATAAATCCTCCAACTCATAATAAATTTGAAACTCTTTTTTTTTTGTCCTTTGTTAGCTTTTACCTTTTCCTTTGTCTTGTTTTTTCTTCCATCCTAGTTATCCCATTTCTTACATTATGAAAAAAATACATCTTTGCATCACATCCATAAACATAACTACCCATTTGATCATCAAAAATCTTCTCATAAGGTATACATTCCCATCATCTAAGATGATCTTATACCAAACTAATGGAAATACTTCCCTAATACTGCAAGTTAGATTGTAATATTTTTTTTTTACATTTTAATGCTCAAAATGAATAATTTCAAACAATTTCAATTCAAGATAGAAAGAATCTATAACAAATATGACACAATATAATAATACATACCACTTTTATAGCTAATGTAGACACCTTCCTAAAATTTCATATGAGGCTCCGAAAAATGTCTTATTTCTATCTTTCAATAATGAACAATTTCAAATGACAAAAGGTTGCAAAATAAATAATTACATTCAATTCAAGGATAAAAAGACTCTAGAATTCTAATATTCTCATGAGAATTGAAATAAGACAACTTAAACACATTGGTATTTTATCATTAACATAATAATATAATACATACATTTTTTCTATTGTTCTATTTGGCTTTTGTCTTGAATCATTCCTTATCCCTACCTTTATTCTAAAACCTCTATCTAAATAATGTAAATTTACCTTTGTAAACCTATCTTACAACTTGATCAACCCTCATTTATTTTCTAATCCTAATATAGTGTAGAAAAATGGATCCCTTTTCCTTGCTTCATTTGGGAATAATTAATGATGAATCAGACTTGATATTGCCACAAGATCTAGTGTTGTGATGAATTTTACCCATCCACATTAGGTTTTAGGCCCTTCTAAGATAAATAAACTTAAATTTTCGCTAATTTAATGTTGTAAAATATTTGTATTCACATATTCACATTGAATTTAAGAGGCTTATAAACTAAGTGGACTTAATCTAGTGTTGTAATGTGTTTTACGCATTCACATGGGATTTAGGGTTCCTCTAAGCTAAATAAATCCATTTTTCTTAATTTAATGTTGTAAAGTGTATTTATTTGCACTTTCACATTGGATTTTGGGCCCTCTTACATTTATGACCTTTAAATCATCATTAATAGGCCCCTATGACCCCATATTGTACATCCCAAGGCATATTTTAACTAAAAGCCTGACAAGATCAACATATAAACCTAATTCCTTGATTCCCCAACACTTTAGGACCAAAAATAGACCCTATGGGACCCATTCACCACCTTGGGTGAATGAGTTCCATCTAGGTGGAACTCATTCACCTATGATGGAGAATGAGTCCCATTTGGCCTAGGTTTGATGTTCTGAGCAGGAAAAGTGGGGTTTTAATTCAAATTTCTTCCATGTCGGCCTTGAGGATCAAATTAAAGGTCATTTGAGTGCATTGTGTATATAAAAGAGATTTCAAATCATTATTTCATCTAAGCAACACATGCCTTCATGTTATCAAGTCAAGCATTCAAGAGTTAAACATTCCAAGTATTTACAAGCTCATCAAGATAGCATTCAAGATCAATTCTAAGGCATTCAAGGGTAGAATTCTTCATCCATTATTGCAAAAATTCAAGGTCTATCATCATGTCAAGCATATAAAGAACCAAGCATGTTAGTGAGCTAGTGTTGTGATGTATCATTGAAGATCCAAGATCAAACATTATTCTACACCTATTGTCAAAGATCAAGTTCTACATCCTTCATGACCATTTCATGTTGACTTGTAAATTTACAAAGAATCATTTACAAGACATCATTCAAGGTATCATTGTTCATGTTTTATATCTTATGTTTCATGTTTCATGTCCTTATTTCATTGTTTCATCATTTGGTTTAATTACCTAAAAGGGGTTTGACCAAGGCAAATCCCTATTCCCTAACAATCAACACTTTTGCTCTCTTTCTTTGTGTAATTGAGAATCTAAGTGCTTTGAAGACTTGAAGATCATTGAAGATTAAGTTACAATATTATTGGAGTTGTATCCCCATTTGCAAGGTCAGGATCTTAACTAAAAGGTCATCTACAAATCCAAAATCAAAGTTTCAAATCTGAGAACCTGGAGGACCAAATTGAGCAGAATGAGAAGATCAGATACAAACTTTGAATTTCTAGAAAATCCAAACTGGACTCATTTACCACAAGTGGTGAATAAGTCCCACTGTAGGATTTTTTCAGAGATCTTTGCGGATTTGGATACCCATTTGCCTAAAAATTGCTCCTATACATAAATCTAGATCTAGGACTAATTCACCTAGAATGGTGAATGAGTCCTAGTAGACCAAAATTTCAAGTTCAACAACATTTCTAGTCTCTACAAGTTCCCAGGTGCACACATTCTATTTTGCAACTTTTTATTTTGTTTTACATACTTTTCTAGGTCATTTTGTAAGTCATTGCATCAAACTAGGGTTTAGTGTTGCATCTTGCATGACATTAGTCTTTCCAAGTTCTTACTTGGTAGTGAACCCCACTTGTAATTTGAATTCATATCCTAAGATACCCTATTGTCAAATCTCTTCCTTCATTCTTCATTGGGTTGAGATCTCTAGGACAACCTTAAATGTTAGTTGGAGAAAAGTGATGTTATATGTCCTAAACCATAAGAGCACCCATTTTTCCACTAATCACCTAAAAATAAAAGTACTTTATTATTGTTTCCTAGATTCATCCAAAAAAATAAAACACTTGAACAAACTATTAAATAAAATAAAAGTAAATCTTAAAAATACTAAATAGCAAACACAACAAATAAAATGTGGAGAGAACATTTAAGACAAATGCTCAACATCAAAATCATATTTTCTATTACATTTTCTTATATAATCATTGAAATTTTTCTTAAAAGTTCATATTATTTAATATTAATAATTGTTTGAATAAATTACTTATTAAGAAACACGTTTTTCATACACCAGCCGTTGCAGCCAACTTCAACCGTCCACACCGCTCATACTATACCTACATACAATAAATACTGAAACAAACTCCTTGCTACAGTTTGTATTCAATTAATTGCATTTCACCTATAAATTAGATACTTGAGCCTGTAATCTTAGCGCTCCAAATCCTACTTTGTTTTATGTCTTTCATTTTATATTTTGTTGTGTGTCTATCTATTCTGTTTTTTCATGGTATCAGAGCCATGTCTGTTATGTGAATTTTCTCATGGATGTTTGATCCAACAGTGAGCTATGCATGATCTTGTAGTGAAAGCAAAGACTCAGGTGAAGGCGTCCAACAGAGAGAGAAAGTGCAGATCCGCTTGGAGAATGAAGTGAGACGTTAGAAGAAAGAGAGGCAGCTAGTTGAATCGAAGGTTTCAAAGATAGGCTAGTGCTGAGGAGTTTAGGAAGAAAGTTATTTGCAACAAATATAGAGGCGACCATCGAAGGAATCGCTGCCAAACTTCTTAGCTGCATTGTGGATTTGTGTGGTGGTTTAATTTTTTTTTAGATATGTGATTTAGCTGTGGGGAATGTATGTCGTGCCCTTCGCTCTAACTGGGACTATCACTTGCAACTTCTTTAGTTTAGATATGTATTTTCAGCATATTAATTAACATACTATAAAGTATTTTTTTAAAGTATGTTACACTTGTAGATCAGGGGCATATTTAATTCATTATGTGGAGTTGTTTCTGCTTCTATTGATGTTGATTGTAGCAGCCGAGAAGCCATAAAGCTATTTTCTAATTGGCCTTTCTCATAGCAGAGCATGAGAAACTGGAACCAGCGGTAGAAGCTGATTTTGTTGGAGAAAGTAGTTGTTGGTGAGGAGTGAAGGCTGTGTAATAGAAGATCAAGTCAACATTTTTTTTGTTTATGGAGCTTTTGTCTTAATCTTTGGTTTTCTTTGTGAACAGTATTAAGCGTATGTGGAGAGGCTTGCATGAATAGAGGTTGTTGCCCTTGTGTGTTGCAAGCAGCTCAACACATGAATTTTTCCTAATCTCACGTGGGAATTCTATGTCATGCATTTTTTTCATGGGTGAGAAAATTTTAAAACTTGAAATTATTTCTCTATAAAGGGACGGTAAAATTATCATATTTGACAATTCTTGTTGAAGTGAAGAGATTCATGTTTGTAAGTCACAAATTTGCAAAAGTCCTTGTTTGTTTGGTTCATAAGAACATCAATATGAAGGCACAATAATACAAACATTTCATTGTGTGTTGGTAGGGGCTTTATTTTTTAAGCCCTTGTGTTTGTGTGTCTGGAGAGTTTATTTTCTTGCTATGGCTACCTCTAAGATCTCTAATATTGTGGTTAGTGCAAAATTAGATGGTTCTAACTATGCAAGTTGGAAATGTGAGATGGAATTGATTTTATAAATGAAAGGCTTATGGGAGCTAGCAGTAGAAGACAAACCTACAAATGAAAGTAAGCATTAAAAATGGAATAAAATGGATATGAATGCACGGGCTACTATTTAATGGAAAATTAGTCCAAGGATAAGGTCTCATGTTCAAGATTTGAAAACAAAAAAGAAAATATGAGAAACTTTACAAACAATGTATGGAAGAACTAGAAAATTTAAATGAATGGACATCAAAAGGCAATTAACTCATTTAAAAATGAAGGGAGGAGATAGCATGAATGATCATATTGCAAAATTGAAAAACTTAAGAAATCAACTTGCAATGATGAAGGTTGAATATGAAGACTCTGAAATTATATATTTTTTAATTGAAAGTCTCTTCTACATGAGTATCATAACTTCATCCACACATTAGAGATTACTGGGAAATTTGAGGATATTACACTAGAAGAAGTGTATGGAGCTTTTTTGAATGAAGAGGAGAGGATTAAAAATTTCACAGGTGAGTCTAGCAAGAGTTCTCAAGCATTTATGGCAAGAGGCAAATATAAGAACTATAATCAAAATAAATCATATCAAAATCAAGGGAATCAACATATAAATAATCAAAGGCAATGGAATAAATCAAGGGATAATCAATAGAGGAATAGTTTTTAAAAGATACAAAATGGATGGAGAAACAACAAAGATCATTTTAAAAGAGAAAAATCTATCCAATGTTATAATTGTGGAGAAGAAGGGCATAAAATTGATCAATGTCAGAGGAAATCATATACAGGAGGTCAAAGAAAATTTCATCAAAGAAGGTAATCAATTTTTTCTCAAGATGGTGATCATAATATAATGATAGCCTCTTAGACTACTCAAGGAAATTCAAGTAGCACATGGTATATTGATTTAGGATCTAGCCAACATATGACATATAATAAAAACTTCTTTAATTATTTAGAAGAAACAAAAGGTGCAAGCATATTTATTCGGGATGATAGTTCACATGCAATTGAAGGAATAGGTTCAATTTCAATGAAAGAAAATGATGGTAAGAAGTTGGAAGTAACAAATGTGAATCTTGTACCCAAGTTTAAAAAAATATCTTCTTTCAGTGCGTCAAATAACTCAACATCGTTATAAGGTGGAGTTTGGTGCAGGAGCACCTTAAGGTCTTTTGGAGAGATCTTTCAAAATTTTGGCTTCTAGGTGGTTCTAGCCAACCACCAAGGTAACAAGGACTAGGTTATAAATTCCCAAGGTTGAATTGATGTGTGTGTTGTGGTAAATTTAGGTTAGTTTAGAGCCTTGAGGTTTGGGGAAGGCTTAATGAGGACATTAGGCAAATCTTGACAATGTTGTCTTGGCAATCTATCCTAATAGTTTGAAAATGGCATTAATGATGTTCTAAGCCTAACCTAAGAGTCCTAACATGTGGGCATAAGGTATATAAGGTTAGAAAAACCCTAATATGACATATGGGAAAGCTATTGTACAGATTGAGATTTGGGAAGAACGTTTTGTGACTTGGAAAAGTGCAAATTTGTTTGGATTTTTGTGACAGAGCCTTCATCCAGTCAATTAATGGATTGAAAGGACTGAAATTATGCTTTTATTCTTTCATTTGTGACCTATTCCTGCCTTGTGCAGCATTGGTTTAGTCATTTAGTTCGACTCATTAAGGTTTTGCAAGTTCTTTTGGTTCTTGATTTCATTGCCCGGTTCAGGGATAGTTTTGTAAATAATGCTCCCCACTTAAATTCCCATGGAAAAGCTTCTATGGCCACTTGGAATCAAGTACGGGACTGTGTACATAGTGTAGATATAGTTTTTTGGAGTCTTTGTGTGCAGGGGAGTTGATGTAACCATCAAGCTCTAGGCAAGTGCAGAGGCATTCTGGCTAAATGCTTGGACATAATAGCAGCAAGAAGACTTGCTAAATGGATTGGTTTATGCTAATCCATGGTGTAGGGGTGTAGGGGTATGTGTCTTCGATATGTGTATGCAAGGAGAAGTGCAGAGGAGGCCATAAGAGCCCTCAAGAAACTGGACTGTGTTACATACCCTAGAAACCCTTGAAAATAGGGGTTTGGTGAAAGGCCTATGTACGGACACTAAGGGAGTCTCAAACCTATGAAATATCAAAGCCTAGGAGGTCTATAGGGAGAATAACTAAAGAGTTTGGGTGTTTGTTAAGGGAGTCTTGGAGTTATGGCAAGAATACTAGTCTTAGGAGGCCTAATTGACCAAAAAGGCTACAAGGCCTAAAACCTAAGTTTCTTGAATTCGATGGATAAATGAGAAATGAATCCAAGAAGATGGACTGGAGTGGAGTAAGAACAACCTAGGAATAGTTAGAAGACCTATTCTTAGCCCCAAGAATGGCTTGGGGAACATTGTGGCACAGTTGAACCAAAGGTGCTTAGTAGGGGTGTGAGAGTGAAGGTGAGTGTTTGAAATTGGTGGAGAGTTCTATAAGGAGCTAGGGGTCTTAAGAGTGACCTCTGAGTAGGGTAGAGAATAATACCCTAGTAATACCAAAGAATAGGTCTTAGGAAGAGCAAAAGTTCTCTTGAGAGATAGCACTCCCCACCAAATTGGTATCAGAGCCATAAAAAGGCTTGGGAATTGAGAGGTGAATGTCAAAGAGAAGTGAGTCCATAGGAGAAAGCACCATGGTGACTAATGTAGAGCTAGCTATAAATTTGATAGAGCAACAAGAAAATAATAGATGAATTGAAGAAGATGTGGAGGAGATGAAGCAAAAACTAGAAGAGGTTGCAAAGTCAGCAAGCAGGATGAAAGTGCAGCTAGTAGGGGACAAAGACAAGGGTAAGGAAAAAGTTGAGGAAGACATAGAACCAAAACCTAACCCTCCATTAGCAGAGGAAACCTTCCTCAAAGCATTGAAGGCATTAAGTGGCAAGGAACTAGAAGGCATGCCTGGGGCTGATGCAAGAAGTTGGGTCCACAAAAAGCTCAAAAAGTGGAAGTGTTTTTGTTGTTTTTCATAATTTGTCACACTTGGACTGAAACTTTGAGGCACTTACACAATGAATTTTTAAAAAAATCAGTAATATGAAAGTTTAAATTTTAAATCTAGTTTCTAAATATGTAAATTATTCAAATACCCAAATTGTAGAAATTAAATTCTGATAGGGATTTATAAAAACCACTTTTTAAAAGTCCCTGTTTTTTTACCATACCATGCACGTGTACGGACACCACTTTTTGACCCAAATAAAAGTATTTTGCTAATTCCTTTTGAGGAAAGAGAGCTAACAACATGAAGATTGATGAGGAATTTTTTTTGTAATTTTTTGTTGAATATTTTTTTTTTTATTAAATTTTTATTGGCCTTAATTGTTGTTTTTAAAAATCAACGTGTACGGACAACATAATTTGACCTAAACTAAACATTTTTTGAATTTTTTTTTTTTCATTCTGTAAAGAATTGTCTAAAGATTGATGTCATATATTTTTTTTTACAAGAAACTTCACCAAAAAAAAGTTATTGAAAAACAAAAAAAGTCTGATATTTCATGTTTAAGGACTAGTTTGCCTTGAAATTAATTTAAAAATATCAAATATAATCCAATATTAATAAAAGTTATATATTTGGAAACTAGAAATCGTGTTTTGTAATGGGTTTTAATTTTATAGATTGCTTCACAAGAAAAAGTCCATCAACCATATTGTCAAAGATGGACATTCTTCTTCAATCTGCCTTAGTTTTTTAGTTGTAGGTCAAAGGCTAAGGCTCGGATTGCCAAGCCTTTCTCGAGCCTAAAACCAAGGCTGCAAGTGGGTTGGAGATTCAAGTTTTTAATAACACATATGCGTTTTTAAAAATGCGTACGCGTTACAAAACGCATATGCGCTCTTTATTTGTTTGATTATTTTTTTTTTTAAAATATTTTTTAGAAACGCGTACGCGTTTTGAAAAGACAAACACGTACGCGTTTTAAAACGCGTACACATTTCTAAAAAGAAAAACGTGTAGGCATTTTAAAACGCGTACGCGTTTCTAAAAAGCATTTTTTAAAACATAAATGATTTGTATGCACTCAAAAACGCGTATGCGTTTTATAATGCGTACGCGTTTTATAATGCATACGCATTTTTTTAGGCTCGGGTACCCAATGCATAACGCATACGCGTTTTTTAATAACGCGTACATGTTTTTTGCGAGATTTTTTTTTTGGCCGAAACTTCCCCTCTTCGTGGACCCAACTTCTTGCACTTACCCCTTGTTTTCACAAGAAGAATGGACGCAGAGTTAGTTATGGAATGGATTGAGGGAATGGAAAATCACTTTGAATGTGATGGGATTACAGAGGCACAAAAGGTGAAGATAGCCAAATCAAGGTTAAGAGGACAAGCATTAACTTGGTGGATGTTATTGCAAGAAGAAAGAGGGAAGGAAGGAAAGAAGCCAATAGGAAATTGGAAAATAGTGGTGGCTAAAGTAAAGGAAAACTATCTACCTGAGGACTATGACATCCAATTGCATAAGAAGAGGTAAAATCTCATACAAAGAGAATTAGATGTAGCTGCCTACATAGAAGAGTTCCAAAAGCTAAGCCTTAGGTCTAGAGTGTAGGAAATTGTAAGCATTAAGGTTGCTAGGTATCTGAACGGCCTTAGATGGAACATACAAGAGGAGTTGAGTCTCCTCACACTTACCACCCTCCATATCTGCTATTAGTTGGCTATTAAAGTGGAAGAGAAACTGAAAAAAAAGCAAGATTCTAATACCAAGGGTAAAGGAAGAGGCAAAGACCTTAGAGGTGGACATAGAGGAGGTTTTGGTGGAAGGAGCAATGAGAATAGAAGCCAAGGAGATTCTAAGGTGGGTGAACAATTCTAGGAGACAAATAGTAGAGGGGGATACACAGGTAGAAGCTCTAACAATGGTGGAAGAGGTAGATCAAGAGGATTTGAGAGAAGTTCTCATTTTGCTTCCATGAAGTGTTACAATTGTGGACAGTTGGGTCATCCGGCTTATAGGTGTCTTGACAAGCTAGCATCTTCACAAGGGGAGAAAAGGGTTTCTTATGTCCAAGATGAGGATTGTTGCAAACATTCAGAGGTGAGTTTAGATTCAGAGAAAGGAGAGAGTCTCATGTTGATAAGGATCTTGATCAAAGCACCTACCGAGGATGAACACAAACAAAGGAGAGCTCTTTTTAGAGTCAAGTGCAAGATACTAGATAAGGTCTACAAGGTCATCATTGACTCAAGATCTACTGATAATGTCATATCAGAGGAGGTAGTACAAAAGTTGAACCACATCAAGATACACCATGTGTGTCCTTACAAGGTTACCTAGTTGAATAAGGGGCATAATATATTGGTCAATGAACAAGTATGGGTTGAGTTTGCTATAGGGAAGTATCAAGATAGGATACTACTATGTGATGTGTTACCAATGGATCCAAGCCATCTATTGCTTGGTAGACCATGGCAATATGATAGGGAGGCAGTACACCATAGCAAGGAGAACAAGTACTCATTCAAGAAGGATGGAGTGACTTACAAAATCCAGTCTTTGATAGAAGAAGGCAGAATCCAGTGCACTTTTGATGAGTGGAAAGGAATTCCTAAAATGCATGAAGGAGGAAGAAGGAGTTGTCTATGCAATCATGTTGAAGCAAGAGGAGGAGGAGTCACCTAGTTGGCTACCTATGATAGCAGAAATGAAGCAACTATTGGACCAGTTCAGGGATATCATTTGTGAAGGCACACCAGCTACACTACCACCTAAGAGGGCAATTATTCATCAAATAGACTTTGTACCAGGAGCAACATTTCCTAACAAGGCTGCATACAAGATGACATCGGAGCAGAACAAAGAGATAGCAAGGAAAGTACAAGAACTCTTGGACCAAGGATTGATCAAAAAAAGCATAAGCCCATGTGTTGTTCCAATGGTGTTGGCACCTAAGAAGGGAGATAAGTGGAGAATATGTACTGATTCTAGGGCAATAAATAGGATAACCATTAGATATAGGTTTCCTATTCCTAAGATAGAAGACTTAATGGATTGTTTAGGTGGTGCTAAGTACTATTCCAAGATTGATTTGAAAAGATGCTACTATCAAATTAGGATGAAAGAGGGAGAAGAATGGAAGTCAACTTTTAAAATCACAGAGGGGTTATATGAGTGGTTAGTAATGCCATTTGGGCTTACAAATGCACCTAGCACTTTTATGACAATGATGAATGAGGTCTTGAAGGACTATATAGGAGTCTTTGTGGTAGTCTACCTAGATGATATCCTCATCTTTAGCAAAACAAAAGAAGAACATATGAAGCACCTAGAACTTGTGTTGAAGAAACTTCAAGAGGAGAAGCTCACCATAAATCTTGAGAAGAGTGAGTTTATGAAGCAAGAGCTAGTCTACCTAGGATTTGTAGTATCTCAAGGGAACTTGAAGATGGACAAGAGTAAGGTTGAAGCCATTCTCAGTTGGCCTCCTCCCAAGATAGGGACTGAAGTTAGGAGTTTCCATGGATTAGCTCAATTCTATAGGAAGTTTGTTAGAAGGTTTAGTGAAATCTGTGCACCGGTCGTTGACACCATCAAAGGAGGACTGAAAACAAAGTTTGTGTGGACCAAAGAATCGAATGAAGGATTTGAAAGATTGAAGAGGGAGATAGCTACCTAACCAATCCTAGTTTTACCAAGTTTTGAGAAACCATTCATAGTGGAATGTGATGCATGTAACATAGCAGTGGGTACAGTCCTAAGCCAAGAAGGCAGGCCAGTGGCATTCTTTAGTGAAAGGTTAAATGAAGCAAATTCTAGGTACTCATCCTATGACTTAGAGTTGTATGCTTTAGTACAAACTCTTAAAAAGTGGAGGCACTACCTATTGCCAAAAGAACTTGTGGTATACACCAATAATTAGGCCTTAAGCTACATCAATACTCAAGAGAAGCTCAGTTTGAGGTGCACATAAAATGCATGGAGTTTTTGTAGTCATACACCTTTACTATCAAGCACAAGAAAAGGGTTAGCAACAAGGTTGCAGATGCCCTTAGTAGGAGATTGCTTACCATTCAAGAGATATAGCTACAGAGCACAGGGGTTGAAGGATTCAAAGAACTATATGAAGGAGATTCTGATTTCTCAGTGATCTACAAGGTATGTACTAATTTTGAAAACCATTTTCACAATGAATATGCAGATTATACTTTGCAGAATGGTCTACTTTTTAGAGGGAAAAAACTATGTGTTCTGAGAGGTTCCATGAGGGAGAATATTATCCAAGAAAAGCACAATGGTAGTTTGAGTGGACACTTTGGATTGAACAAGACCCTAGACTTAGTGGAGAGATTCTATTGGTGGCCTAAGATGCAAAAAAATGTAAGAAGGTATGTGGAGCAATGTGGAATGTGTCAAAAGTTAAAGGGGACATCAACAAATGCACGTCTTTATCAGCCATTACCCATCCCAAATAGACCATGGGAATGCATAAGCATGGACTTCATAGTAGGACTACCTAGGACATCGATTGGTTTTGATAGTGTGTTTGTGGTAGTGTACAGATTCAGGAAGATGAGCCATTTCATCCCATGCAAAAAAACACATGATGCTAGTCACATAACCCATCTATTCTTAATGGAGGTAGTAAGGATACATGGGTTTCCAAAGAGCATAGTTGCAGACAAAGATGTGAAGTTTATGGGATATTTTTGGAAAACTCTTTGGAGGAGGTTAGGAACCAACTTGTCTCATAGTTCAACATATCATCCTCAAACGAATGGACAGACAGAGGTGATAAATAGGGTACTTGGTAACTTGTTGAGGTGTCTAACTAAGGAGTATGGAAAAGGATGGGAACAAGTCATTTCACAGGCATAATTTGCCTATAATGATAGCACAAACAGGTCTACTGGTAAGAGTCCATTTGAAATTGTATATGGGTTACATCCAAGAGGTGTACTTGAGTTGAGAGACCTAAAAGGTTATGAAGGAATCAGTGGACATGCTGATGATTTTGCTTAGTCAATGAGAGAGGTTCATGAACAGGTAAATAAGACATTAATGGAGGCTAACCAAAAGTTGAAAGCTAAAAGACATGAAGAGAAGAGAGATCTACAATTTGAAATAGGTGATTTGGTGATGGTATACTTGAACAAGGCAAGACTATAGAAAGGTATACCAAGTAAGCTGCAGATGAAAAGGATAGGGCCATGTAAAGTATTGGCTAAGTATGGATCAAATGCATACAAGGTGGAGTTATCCAAGGAGATGTCCATTTCGTCTATCTTCAATGTGAAGGACTTGGTGAGGTATAAAGGACTAGAAATGAATGAGGAATAGTATAGTGTTGAGGTGAGTAAGGATGTGGAAGGACTCAAGGTACCTAATCCGATCAGACCACAGGTTGACAAGATTCTTGATTCAAGGGTGAAGAAGAAGACTAGGCACAAAACATACATGGAGCACCTAGTGAAGTGGAGTCACCAACCAAAGTTAGAGGCTACGTGGATAGCAGAGAGTGATTTCAAGAAGCATGTTATCAGTGAGAAGTTATTAACACCATAGGTCCCTTAACTTCTTTGTTTAGAGCCTTGAGGTTTGGGGAAGGCTTAATGAGGAGATTAGGCAAATCTTGACAATGTTGTCTTGGCAATTTGTCCTAATAGTTTGAAAATGGCATTAATGATGTTCTAAGCCTGACCTAAGGGTCCTACATGTGGGCATAAGGTATATAAGGTTAGAAAAACCCTAATATGACATATGGGAAAGCTATTGTACGGATTGAGATTTGGGAAGAAGGTTTTGTGACTTGGAAAAGTGCAAATTTGTTTGGATTTCTATGACAGAGCCTTCATCCAGTCAATTAATGGATTGAAAGGACTAAACCTATGCTTTGAGTCTTTCATTTCTGACCTGTTCCTGCCTTGTGCAACATTGGTTTAGTCATTTAGTTCGACTGGTTAAGGTTTTGCAAGTTCTTTTGGGTCTTGATTTCACTGCCCAGTTCAGGGACATTTTTGTAAATAATGCTCCCCACTTGACTTCATGTGGAAAAGCTTCCATAGCCACTTGGAATCAACTAGGGGACTATGTACATAATGTATATAGTTTTTTTGGAGTCTTTGTGTGCAGGGGAGTTGATGTAACCATCAAGCTCTAGGCGAGTGCTGAGGCATTCTAGCTAGATGCTTGGACAAAACAATAGCAAGAAGACTTGCTAAATGGATTGGTTTGTGCCAATCCATGGTGTAGGGGTGTAGTGGTATGTTTCTTGAATATGTGTATGAAATGATAAGTGCAGAGGAGGCCATAAGAGCCCTCAATTAAGCTAAAGAAACCGGACTGTGTTACATACCCTAGAAACCCTTGAAAACAGGGGTTTGGTGAAAGGCCTATGTATGGACACTAAGGGAGTCTCAAACCTAGGAAGTATTGAAGCCTAGGAGGTCTATAGGGAGAATCCCTAAAGATTTTGGGTGTTTGTTAAGGGAGTCTTGGAGTTATGGCAAGAATACTAGTCTTAGGAGGCCTAATTGACCAAAAAGGCTACAAGGCCTAAAACCTAAGTTTCTTGAATTCGATGGATAAATGAGAAAAGAATCCAAGAAGATGGACTAGAGTGGAGTAAGAACACCCTAGGAATAGTTAGAAGACCTATTCCTAGCCCCAAGAATGGCTTGGGGAACGTTGTGGCACAGTTGAACCAAAGGTGCTTAGTAGGGGTGTGAGAGTGAAGGTGAGCATTTGAGATTGGTGGAGAGTTCTATAAGGAGTTAGGGGTCTTAGGAGTGACCTTTGAGTAGGGTAGAGAAGAATACCCTAGTAAGACCAAAGAATAGGTCTTAGGAAGAGCAAAAGTTCTCTTGAGAGATAGCACTCCCCACTAGAGTTTTATTCAGATAAGTATGTAATCAAGAACATTAATGATGGATTCAAAATTATGGCTATAGGGGTTGAGAGTGATGGCATCTACAAATTTTTAGCATTCATTGATAAGAAATATTAAATTACTATAAGTTCCTCCATAAGTGAGTTGTGGCATCAAAGTTTTGGTTACTTAAACTATCAAAGTTTTTCTATGCCTTTAAAAATGAATATGGTTGATGGGCTACCATAGATAAAGGTAAACAAAAATGCGTGTACATGATGCATGATTGGAAA
Organism: Sequoiadendron giganteum; assembly: GCA_007115665.2. Classification (NCBI taxonomy): domain Eukaryota; kingdom Viridiplantae; phylum Streptophyta; class Pinopsida; order Cupressales; family Cupressaceae; genus Sequoiadendron; species Sequoiadendron giganteum. Next base: position 269,952,282 of record CM021106.1, read on the forward strand.
GCAACATAGAGACAAGTTTGAAAGGTCTAGTGTAGTTGAAGAATGTAGTCCACCTCCAAATACCAAGAGTATTTAAGAATTTTTTCAAAAGACTCAAAAAATTAATTATGTTCTAATGACCACCATAATGAAGACCAATGATCCTCGAACATATGATGAGGCTAAAGGAAAACATGAATGCGAACAAGCTATGTAGAATGAATATGACTCTTTGATCAAGAATAGAACATGGGAATTGGTGGACTTGACCAAGGGCAAGAATGTGGTCAACAATAATTGGGTGTATAAGACTAAGTTCAAGTCAAATGGGAGCATTGAAAAACATGAGGCAAGACTAGTGGACAAAGGGTATTCACTGAAAGAGGGAATTGACTACACATAATTTTTTTCTCTAGTAGTGAAGATCGGTACTGTCAAGACTATTATAGCTTTGGCATCACCTTTCAAGTGGATCTTAAATTTTAGGACAAGAACACTTAGTTTGCAAGTTAAAGAAATCATTATATTGCTTGAAACAAGCTCTAAGGGCTTGGTATGGTAAGATTGATGAGTATTTCCAAACTCAAGGCTTTCATAATAGTCCTCATGATCCAAACTTGAATGTGAAGGAATTTGATGATGGTGGAATAATCATTGTTGTACTCTAAGCTAATGATCTTGTTATCACAGGACATAACATGAATTAGATCAGTTAGATAAACATAAAACTACAAGCTACATTTGAGATGATAAATCTTGGTTTTCTACACTAATTTCTTGGCATCCAAGTATGGAAGAAAGATGATGGAATTTACCTCTCTCAAACCATGTATGCTTTAGAATTGTTGAGAAATTTTAGGATGGAAGATTGCACAGGTGTATCTACTCCAATTTCTCTAGGATTGAAGCTGACTAAGGATATGGGTGGTGAGGATGTTGATCCTACCTTATCCAAGCAACTTGTTGGTAGTCTTGTGTACTTGAATCACACTTGACCAGATATTTCTTTTGCAGTAGGTGTGGTTTCAAGGTTTTTGAGTTCTCCTAAGGCTCCACATTGGATGAGAACAAAAAGAATATTGAGATATGTAAAAGGAACTTTGAATATGGGTTTTTATTATTCTTCTCATGGAGATCTACAACTTGTTGGGTATTCTGATTCAAATTGGGTAGATTGTGCAGATGATCGCAAGTCAACTATAGGTTATGTTATCTGTTTGGGTTTTGGTCCCATTAAATGGTGCAGTAAGAAGCAAAGTACCATTTCTTTATCAACTAAAGAGGTTGAATATACTGCAATGAATGAGGTAGCTAAAGAAATAGCTTGGTTGTGAGCTATTCTTACAGTACTCAAACATCATCAAACATGGCCTTTTATACTTCATTGTGACAATCAAAGTGCCATTATGTTGTCCAAGAATCTAGTGTTTCATGCTCAAACAAAACATATAGATGTCTATCACCATTATATCAGGAATCTCATCGAACAATAGGTGATTCATCTTCAGTATTATAAATAAGAGGATCAAATAGTTGATCTCTTTACCAAGGCTTTATGTGCACCTTAGTTTGTATATCTTAGAGGTCTTTTAGGCTTACGAGAAGCTATATGAATCTTTGATGGTAAGAATTCAGGGGGGATTATTGTCGATGCCTACCATCATATTAGTGAATAATTATAAATGGGTACCTAACAAGGCTTTAGGCCAACACCCATATATTTTAGATTATGGGGGGATATTTCAAGGTAATCAATATAATTAATTTATGAGGGGATGCTAGAATAAATTAATTATTAAGCAACACGTTTATCATACACTAGCGATTGTAGCTGACTTCAACCGTCCACGCCGATCATGCTACACCTACATACAATAAATATTGCAACAAGCTCCTTGCTACAATTTGTATTCAATTAATTGCATTTTACCTATAAATCAAATACCTGAACCTATAATCTTAGTGCTCCAAATCTTGCTCTATTTTGTGTCTTTCATTCTATATTTTTTTATGTGTTTATCTATTCTTTTTTTCAATAACAACACCCAAATATACTTTTAAATGATAAATAAACACAAATATTTATAATTGTACTTATGAAATACTATATGAAAAAATGATAAACATAAACATGTACCTCACTTTCAACCAAATACTACACAATAATTATTAATATAAACATATACACTCTTTTTTTTTTTTGATGGAGGGTTTAGACCTGCGAGGCAGCCCAGCGAGGCACGAAGCCTGCGAGCTACCAATCAGCGAAGGCCACCATGTAGACGTTTTAGGAACCGGAGACGGGCCCACACGTGCCAGAAACCTCTTCGACTTAGAGCCAAGGACTGAGGGGCATCCATGCCGCCAAATTTGCCTAGGACACGATCCTAGCCTCACCCCTTATGATGTCGGAGCCCTGCACTCAGCAATACTTGATCCCTGGTGGGCTCATTTCGAACCTTTCAACTTCACCAGTAGACCAAGGGCCCATTGACCATATACACTCTTTTTACTATAAAACAATAAATATTCAAATCTACCTACCCTTTAAGAGCATCTAGCAGTTTTGTTACTGGCGATAATGTCCTTAGAAATTCGAAACATCTTCCACCTCAATATGGTCTAACAGCTTTCGGATTATTATCTGATTATTGGTGAGGACTACACATAATTGGAAATCCATAAACATTGCTAGTAATTTCGAGACAATTTACATGGTTGTAAAAACATAAACATTGCTAGTAATTTTTGACACAATTGAAGATCGTGGAACACGTGATCGAAGTCTACGTGTTAGAATTTTATTATTCTTTGTGCGTACGTTAACTAACAGAAATAGAATTCGATTTGGAATTCGAAATTGATGCAAACAATTGTTACAGGAATGTCATAGATTCATCCCAGACTAATATTCAAGACTCTACACCGATCCGTACACTGGAGGCTTTGATTTTGATCTTTTTAATTAATTTTTTATTCCATTCTTATCCCTGGTATTTTCATGTTCCAGATCAATTATTTTTCTGCCCACGGAATTCAGAAATTCAGTTGAAGACGGAAACAGTGGTATAACAGCTGTCTAAATTGACGACTCTGATGTTAAAGGGTTGTTAGGCATTACCATTAGTCAATCGATTTAAAGCTCGTTCTGTACTGGAAATGGTATGCTGAAAACGAATATATAATAATAATAGAGCTTTACAGTAGAGAGTTTAAAGAAAACTATTATGGAATAAATTAAAGTAAAGTAGAGGAGAATAAAGATAAAATTAATAGACAAATGACAATTAACTGTTGATGAAGAATAATATAATGGAAAGGACAGGAAAAATATAAATATAATACAGTAGGTAACAGATTTCATATTCAAACATAGATATACATTAAGAGAGGTAGCCATCTCCACAGCGCACGAGAATCTTTCCAAACGTTTTCTTGCGGAGGCTTTCAAAGCTTATGTTTACACGCTTCTCAACTCAGATAGTTATTATTATCCATTGGGACGTTCAGCCAATAGCAGGAAGCAAAAGGAAGGCGCGTGGAACAGGCCGGTTTTTACGTGTTTGAATGGTAGAGAGCCTCCTCATATATGCACGCAAAAAAATTCCGTCTACATCCAAGCTGGGCGGGCGTTTGCAGTTACCAACCAGGTTAGACTACAGTTTAACAACTCCTTCTGATCAACGTGGCATTTTAAATCTTCATGGACCGCCGTCATCATTGAGTTGAGATATTCTTGTTCTGCGTGTATAAATAAGCTTAATGGCATTGGGGGAAGAGCAAAATCTGTCTGCCATTATCATTTAGTGCGAAAAGTTCAAGAGCAAGACCAAGCACGGGATGGGGACAATGATTGAATTAGTGTTTTGCGCGGTGTTGTTATGGGGTGTGTCGGGTGGTGGAGCTGTGGACGTGAAGGCCGGGTCATGGCAGCTGGTCGTTAGCAATGGCGGGGTGTCGGCCATGCACATGACCACGACTCACAAAGACACTGTTGTTATGTTCGATCGCACGGACTACGGTGCTTCTCAGCTGCGTCTCGATAATGGGCGATGCAGAGATGATGCCAACGATTTGGCGCTGAAGCACGACTGCTGGGCGCACTCCATAGAGTATAACATTGCTTCCGATACTGTGCGGCCTCTCATGGTCATGACCGACACGTGGTGCTCCTCTGGATCGTTTGCGGCCAACGGTGACTTGGTAAGCACCGGCGGATACAACGACGGCGGCAAGGCCGTCCGTTATTTCGTGCCCTGCGATAATTCAGCATGCGACTGGGACGAATCGCAGTCCGCTAAGCTTGCGGATAATCGGTGGTATGCAACGAATCAGATCCTTCCTGATAACAGAGTCATCGTTGTGGGTGGCAGACGGGCTTTCTCCTACGAATTCGTGCCTAAGAATTCTGGACAAGGGAACTACAAGCTGCCATTTTTAACGCAGACCAATGTGAAGGACGTGGAAAACAATCTCTATCCTTTTCTTCATCTTTCCTCCGATGGAAATCTGTTCGTCTTTGCGAACAAAGACTCAATTTTGCTCGATTATAAAAACAACCGTGTGGTGAAGACATTTCCCACGATGTCAGGCGGGGCGAGGAATTACCCGTCATCTGGATCATCTGCAATGCTGGCATTGGCGGCCTCTGACGGGTTTAAAAGAGTTGAAATTCTTGTCTGTGGCGGTGCTCCTGACAACGGCTTCACGTCTGCAAACGCTGGGAATTTTCTCGCTGCACTTCAGAGCTGCGGAAGAATTGTAATTACAGACTCGAACCCTGCTTGGGCAATGGAGAACATGCCTGCCCCGAGAGTGATGGGTGACATGCTCATCTTGCCCACCGGTGAGATTCTCATTATAAATGGAGCAGAGAAAGGAACCGCCGGATGGGAGCTTGGTTCGAATCCGGCGCTCGCTCCATTCCTGTACAGGCCTAATTCATCGCCCGGTGATAGATTCTCCACGCTTGCACCCTCCACCATTCCAAGAATGTATCATTCCAGTGCAAATGTTTTGCCTGATGGACGAATCTTCGTCGGGGGTTCGAATCCCCACGTTGGGTACGTTCTCTCAGGAACAACTTATCCCACAGAGCTCCGCCTGGAAGCATACAGTCCCTATTATTTAGACACAGCCTATCAGATCTATAGGCCTTCCATAGCCGCCTTATCTTCTTCTTCACTAAATTATGGCAAAACCGTCACTGTCCAGTTTACTGTTTCCAATTACACTCCCCAGAACATTGAGTTCCATTTGTACGCACCTTCCTTCACAACTCACTCGTTTTCAATGAACCAGAGGCTGCTCATTCTGGCTTCAAATTCTCCGAATTCTGTAAGAGGAATATACTATGCAGTTGTGACGGCGCCTCCAAATTCCGTGACGGCTCCAGCGGGTTACTACATGCTGTTCGTGGTCAACAACGGAATTCCAAGCATCGCCAAGTGGATTCATCTGTCTTAGAAGCTCTATTTTCTATTTTAGGGCGAAGCCATACATTATATAGAGGGATGGGAACTTATATTGTTAGGCTTTCTCTAGTTCTGAGTACAAAATGTACTCATATACCACATTGAAATTCAATTGCTAATCTTTAATACTTTCTGTATGATATCAAATAAAACTGCAGATAGAGCAGGCCTGGCAATTCTTTATAAATAAAATTTCTTTCCACTGCATATTCCTTTTTTCTGTACCGGATTTCGATCACTTGTTCTTGTTATTACGAATTGTTATTGTCTACTGTGAAAGAAAAACAATAAGACGTACTAAGTCGAAACATTTTTGCTATCTGAGCTCAGTTGAATTGGCAATTGTGATGTCAAAACATTTAACAATTCCTCGTAAAAAAAGGATACACAATTAGAAAGATACCGGTGACGATAAACAATTCGTTGACGATAGGTTTGATGGTGAAACCAGAATAATCAAGACTTGAATTATTTAAGTCGGTAGGTTTATTTAAAATAAAAGCCTATTAAAATTTTACAGAACATCTACGTCAAAAATAAGGAAGAAGCATGTCAGACAGCTTTACAATGGATTAATTCCATATTAAATTAATTTCCTGGGCCCCTGATATCATCACATCTGCACGAAAAAACCTTTGAAAAAGACAAATAAAAGAGGAAACCGTGCTCGCTGCGCTAGTTGATCGTTACTGAACAAAACTATCTAATAAATTGAAGTAGAAAGTTTATGGAAAATCACAAGAGGATTTTTCAGAGCCACATAGGGGAAAATTTGTCACCTTTTTTTCTAGAAGTTTTTTTTAATTCAACTATTATGGACGATAGAAAAACAATAATAATTTTCATCAAATAAATTATCATGATTTAAATTATGAATATAATTAATTATAATATAAATTAAAGTAAAATGTTTCAAGTTATGCAAGTAAAAAGAAAAAGAAAATAAAAAATGGATAAATTTATATCAGCAAGTAAAAACAAAAACCACATAAATAAAAGTAAAGGATAGTTAAAAAAAATTACTTATAAAATATTAAATTATAAAGAAAAATAAAATAAGAGATGGTAAATTAAGAATAGTTAGGTGATTAAATTAATAATTTTAGTTAAGTCAGTAAGTTCAAATAAATTTACAAAGTACAAAGCATAAAAATATAGAATTAAGAAGATAAAATTTTCTTTTTTAAAAGTAAAATATATTTATTTTTATTTTTAACATTATATATGTAAAAGAAAATTTTTTAGAATATTATTTATTATTATGGAAATACTATTTGATACAATCATGAAACATGGTAATTTTATCATGAAATAATGAAGAACTTGTAATAGTCAATCATTTTGTTAGGACACATATATATATATGACATACTTCTTATTATGAATAAATTTTAATTAGTTAGCACATTATAATTTTCTATTAGTAAAAATAAAATCAAGAGAAAGTTGTTAACATTCATATTCACATGTAGAAGAAAGTCAATGAAACCAAAAACTAAAAATTGTAAAATTGAATTATTTTGCATAGTCAACAAGTCAAAGTATTAATTATTTATGTAAGAGCCTCATTATATAAAATACAATAATATATATCTATTTACAAATAATATAACAAAACAAAATTAAGGAAGAAAATTCCATATAGTTTAAATGTATAATTAAATATTATAATCCATCACAATATATCTGTTGAGAAATATGTCTCAACCTTGCAAGCCTTTTCGAGGAAAATTACAGAGTTTGTTTGTGGCAGTTTTCCACATGTTTATGCATTGGAAAAAGGTGTATGAGTTGTTAAAAGGTGCCTTGTCCTTAGTAGAATATAGGAGGGCCTTTTTTAGAGCACAGTTAATTTGTTTTATGTCTTTTATGGGGGTCTAAACTAGAGGACAAAATTATGGACGGCATTACTATTTTAACATGGTTGTTTTTCCATCTTGGAAATGTAAATGTCAAAAATGGGCAACATGTGGCATGGTGGTTAAGCCCATGGTTTTGTAAAACCACAAATGGTTTCTAGGTTGTAAATCACTATATAAGGAGGGCTTGGGGAGGAGTTTGGATAATGGAGTTTTGTTTGCAAGGCTGGGTGCTAGAAGGATGCTAGTGATATCTCTCCAAGCTTGAGTTGAGGTGATGCTCTTGTAAGAACTTGCATTGCAAGTGTATTGTAATCTTCTTTGATTTGATAATACATTATGCAGGTTCCAGAGGGTGGGGTTTTTCTCCCGTAAGGGTTTTCCCCACGATAATCATTGTGTTATGTGTTCATTGTTTTATTCATGTTTTTGTATGTTTCTTGAGATTCCTGTAATTAGTTAAGTTGAAATTTGCATAATTGTTCTCTCAAGATTAGCGTAGGAAGCGATTCCGCACACCTTTGCTTCCTTACAATATCTAAATATCTATACTTATATAATATACTAATATAATAGTATGAATTATGATGTTACACTTTACCTATTTATATAATTGACACTACTTAATCCATTACCTAGATAAAGTAAGTGAAATGAATCATTTTCCTATTAAATGTTGGAATTGTGAATATAACTACCTCTATTAACAAAGTTATCTTCATTATTATTTTCAAGTATGAAAAATTCTCTATAATAATATTTATTTCATTCTCAGATGGATGTATTTTTATTAGAAGTTAGTGATATATAATATTAGAAGAATGCATATAAATAATAGTCTTTCCATTTACATTGACATGGAAAAGTGTATAAATAATTTTTATGCCATCATTTACATCAAAATAATTATGGTGTCTCAATGTTAATATAGTACTTATAAAATTAGTTCTATTTTTCATGTTTAAGAGGGAAAAGTGCATATAAATAATAATCATTACATTCATAAATGTAGGAGAAAAGTGCAAATTTCGCTCAATTTTGTGAATTCTATATTTATTTTAGGATTTTCATAAAATATATTATTCTAGCATTCAATTTGAATTTGTGAACATATAAATCAACCAAAAATAAAATTAATCTATGGTAAATTTACGTTAATTTGGACTCTACCTATTCTTCTTTTATCCATTTCTACATCTTGAACAACATCATAGAATTGATGTCACCTTTTGATAGAAACATATAAAAGGTTTTATCCTCTAATTTCAAATGTCTATTCTCTCTTTGTTAAGTCGACCCTTTCAATAATTATGATCATTACATATCATCTCATGCCAAATAGTTTAAATACAATATCTATGATTATTTATTTAAGTACAAGTATTGTATCATTGATTATCATCATAAAAAATAAAATAACTCTCTCAAAGAATTAGCAACTAGTGATCTCAACCATTACATCATCATTGATAAATACTACAATTAAAATGTATTTTGTAGACTTTATTGTATTATGTCTTTGAAATTATACATCTAGTGGGATGGACTTGAATAAAAATGAGGAATTTCAAATGATTCATATTGTTTGATAGTAAGCTCCTCAAGGTCGTTCTTAGCTTCATCATGTCTGTGAAAAATCTATTGCAGTTACTGATTATTAATCTCCTATATATAAAGATTATTTGACTCCTGAAAATTAATTCACAGCAAATACTAAAAAATAATACAACTGCAACTTCACAAATAAAACTCACAGGAATAGAGAAGAAAACATGCAAAATAATAAACACAATATTTTTGGACAAATTATCCCTGGAAAAACCCCGGAGGGAAAACCAGTACTGCAAATGAGGAATTATATTAATCTTCAGCAAATCAAGAGATACAAAAGAAACTGCTTGCCTCTTACTGACAAAGCTCCGACAATATTCTTCACCGGATATTCTTCTCTCAATTTCTCCTGCTGAAATTCCATTGCTGTTGCCTCTAATGCTATTATTGCGCCCTTGCTATCACTGCAAGACTATTTGCTATCATTGCAAATATTTCTCCAACTTGTGTCTATCAGTATGTTCTCCAAATGCCCAATGACCCCCTTTAAACTATTCTCATTAGAAAACCAATGGCCATGAGTTAATCTCAATCAATGGCTAAGATTAATCAGACTCTAACAAACCCTAACTAACTGGTTTCTAGAAGTCTCTAGAGGAATCAATTATTTAATTAAATAATTAAATATCTGGACCTAACTAACTTCTATCTAGAAGTCTCAAGAATCAAATACTAATTCTTGGAATTGGAGAAACAACTGTTTGAGCTACAATATTAAATTAACACTCCCTCTTAGCAAGGAAGGTGTTCTACATAACACCCAACATATCTCTGAAGAAGATGAATTTCACCTTCCCCAAAGCCTTTGTCATAATGTCTGCTACCTGCTGATCTATAGGTATATAATGTAATTGAATAATCCCCCATTGCACACAATCCCTGATGAAATGATACTTGATGTCTATATGCTTAGACCTATCATGAAACACCAGATTCTCAGACAACTTGATGCAACTCTGATTTTCGCAGTGTACCATCGTAGTCTCAACCCTCTAACCTAACAAGGTTATCAACAACTTTCGAAGCCATATCACCTCACATGTCGCCATGCTAGCTGCTATGTATTTTGCCTCTACAGAACTCAGAGCCACAGACTTTTTCTTCCTGCTATACCATGAGACAACTCTTGATCCCAAGCTAAAGCAACACCCTGAAGTGTTTTTCCTATCCATTGTACTACCTGCCCAATCTGCGTCAGTATAGCCTATCAACTTGATACCATCATCTCGAGCATATTTGATCCCATACTCGATTGTACCACACAAATATCACAACGCATGCTTTGTTGTTGTCCAATGCACTCTCTTCAGCTCACCATGAACTGACTAAGAGAATTTACTACAAAGGATATATCTGGTCTGGTGTTGACCAAATACATGAGAGATCCAATCAACTGTCTGTATAAGGTGGGGTCTACATCCTTCTCACTGGATGAGTCTACCTTCTTCCAATTCATGGCCATACGAGTAGACATGGCTCTGCAATCCTCCATCTTGAACCTCCTCAAGATTTCAATGCAGTATTTCCCTTGACCAAGGAAAATCTCACCATCTGTCTGCCATACCTCCATGCCTAGAAAGTAGTGCATAAGCCCCAAATCCTTCATCTCGAACTCTGCTGCAAGGTCCCTCTTGCACTCCTCTATGAGCCCTAGTGAACCTGTTAAAAAAAAGTCATCCACATGTAGAACAAGAATGAGAACCTCACCCCCAACCACCAAGTAGTAGAGATTAGCATCCGCTTCACTCTTCATAAAGCCCAATACCTGCAAGTAATTATCAATGCACTCATACCACGCTCTACGAGCCTACTTGAGTCCATACAAAGCTCTCTTTAATCTGCAAATGTGGGTTTCACTACTATGTGCTACAAAGCCCTCTAGTTGTTCTATGTATACTTCCTCTTTCAATTCACCATTAAGAAACACTGTCTTGACATCCATTTGATGGATCTGCCATCCCATCTGTGCTACAAGAGAAATCACAGCTCGTATAGAAGTATACCTGGCCACTGGAGTGAATGTCTCCTCATAGTCTATTCCCTCCTTCTGAGAGAAACCCTTGGCCATAAACCTTGCCTTGTATTTCTCGATGCTACCATCTGCACCGTGCTTGATCTTATAGATCCAGCGAGATCCAACCACTGCCCTATTTGTCGGTCTAGGCATAACCTCCCACACATCATTCTACACTATTGAGGTATATTCCTCAACCAGTGCATCTCACCACACCTGTTGCTTGGTGGCCTCTTGATAACTGGAAGGTTCACTATCTACCAACTGACTAGCTAAAGCCATATAGTCATTATACCTAGCTAGTTGTCTTCGCTTCCTATTGCTCATCCTAGGAGCTCCCACAAACTCTTGAGTATCTTGTTGGTTACTGCTACCAACTATAGAGGATGAAATATCAACCCCCATGTGTTCCTGATGCATCTCTTAGATCTGCTGCATCTGTTGCTCCATACTCTGTGAACTCTTAGCATCTGAGCCTGTGCTTGTACTAGTCACTATACTTGAGCTTCGCTATCCCTGATCTGATTGCTCGATCCTTGGAGCTTCTGCTAGCTGCTCACTCTGATCATCTGCTAACAAATCTTTAGACCTTCTAAATGCCTTGTCCTCCATGAACTTGACATCACGCCTAACTATAATCCTTCTAGCCCCTGGAATAAGTATCTGATATGCCTTTGAGGTCTCGTTGTACCCCACAAAGTACCCTCTCTTTGAAGTCTTATCTAACTTGGAACATGTAGCACCTAGAATGTGACAATATGCCAAACTCCCAAATATCTTGAAGTGGCTAACATCTGGCTTCTTCCCTGAAAATGCCTGCTCTGGTGTCATCTTGCCCAATACCTTATGTGGAACCCTATTCTGTATGTATACTATTGTACTGCATGCCTCTACCCATAAGTAATGTGGCATATCCTAGTCATACAACATAGCCCTTGCCACCTCTGATATAGACTGATTCTTCCTTTCAACAACCCCATTCTGCTATGGGTTGTAAGGAACAATCCACTCTCTCTTGATTCCTTCCCTGGTACAGAACTCCTGGAACTCTTTCCCTTTGTACTCACCTCCATTGTCTGATCGAAGAACCTTTATCTTCCTACCTATCGAATTCTTCACAAGAGCTTTGAACTCTTTGAAACGACTGAAAACGTCATCCTTGGTCTTCAAGAAGTATATCGAGGTCTTCCTGGAGAAATCATCAATAAAAGTAATAAAGTACTCGTATCCTCTGAGAGACTTCGTCGACATTGGTCAACATATATCTGAATGTACTAGATCAAGAACACCCTTGAATCTGGTGTCACTCCTTGGAAAAAATGCTTTCATAAACTTCCCCAACACACATCCCTTACATACATCATCATGCTATGTGCTCACCTCTGGAACACTTGTCATTGTCTCACGAAACATTTGAAGTGCTCCATGATGTATATGGCCCATCCTCCTATGCTATAGCTCTCCTTGATCTCTAGAATTACCGCTACTCATCAGTGCCTTATGAGTATCAAACTGCAACCTATAAAGTCGGTCACTCCTAACTCCAATAGTTATGGGTGATTTCCAATCCTTGTGCTTGATTAACACATTTTCCCCTCTAAAGAGTACATTGTAGCCTTTATCCTGAAGGACAGATACGGAAATAAGATTCATACCCAAGCCTGGCACATGCAACACATCATGAATGGGAATCGGCTTGCCATTCTCCCTCTGAAATAGAACAGTCCCTTTTCCAACTAGATTTAGTTTGGACATGTTTCCCATAGAAATCTGGATTATGATGTCCTACTCCTTATAACTGGAGAAGTATTTTCTAACTCCTGTCATATGAAATGATGCCCCACTATCTATATACCAAACACCCTGTGTGGTTGAGCTAACCATACAAGCTATGAGTGCAAACTCATCTTCCATTCTGCTAGAGAGCTCATATGCACTTGCTAAATCTGTCGCCTACTACTTGCCTTTCTTCTTTTGTGGGCAATTGCTGACATAGTGGCCAAACTCGTGACAGCTGTAGCACTTGACTTTAGACAAGTCCTTCTTCTCGCCTTTAAGATTTGATCCTTTGCTAGACCCCTTCTTTGCTTTACCTTTTCTTGCTAGGGCAACGTTTTCCTGTTCTGCCTCACTTTTTTGACTCTTACTGCTAGCACCACTGACAAGGGTTAGTCTAAGCTCCTCTTGAGTGAAGTCACTCCATAGTCGATCCCAACTTGGTAAGGTGTCTCATCCATTAATAACTTGAACAAAGACATCCCACTGCTTAGTAAACCCATTTAGGGCTATCCGTACTAGCTCTTCATCATCTGGTTTATCTCCAAAAGCTGCCAACTCATCCTTGACAAGTCTAAGTCTAGCAAGGTAACTTGTAATGTCTTCTCCCTTGTTCATCTTCGTATTCCTCAAATTTTCTCTGAGAATCAGCTTCCTGTTAGTGGTAGCATTCTGGTACAGATTCAAAATGGCATCCCACATCATCTTCGCTGTATCCAACTCTGCGATATGTGGAACAATATGATCCTTAACACCATCGAGAATCATCCTCCTTGCCTTGGCATCTTCCTTCTTATATGCTAAGAGTTGCATTGGATCTATAGGTACAGCTACAACACTGGTAACATATTTCTTGATACCATTCTCTTCCAGCAATAAAGAAAATCTAGCTCTCTAGACACCAAAATTTGAGGCTCCATCCAATATGTCCTGATCTCTTAAACTTGCTGAGGCCATCTCAAACAAAAAATAGTAATAACAAAAATGATAATATTGAAGAGGTAGAACTGGGTTTTATAGACCCTCTATTTTTCTTTTTTGTGCCTGCGCTGAGCTCCTTTTTCCCTTAGATCTGCTCTGATACCATGTGAAAAATCTATTGCAGTTACTGATTATTAATCTCCTATCTATAAAGATTATTTGACTACTGAAAATTAATTCACAACAAATACTAAAAAATAATACAACTGCAACTTCACAAATAAAACTCACATGAATAGAGAAGAAAACATGCAAAATAATAAACACAGTATTTTTGGACAAATTGTCCCTGGAAAAACCCCGGAGGGAAAACCAGTACTGCAGATGAGGAATTATATTAATCTTCAACAAATCAAGAGATACAAAAGAAACTGCTTGCCTCTTACTGACAAAGCTCCGACAATATTCTTCACCGGATATTCTTCTCTCAATTTCTCCTGCTGAAATTCCACTACTGTTGCCTCCAATACTATTACTGCGCCCTTGCTATCACTGCAAATATTTCTCCAACTTGTTTCTATCAGTATGTTCTCCAAATGCCCAATGACCCCTTTTAAACTATTCTCATTGGAAAACCAATGGCCATGATTTAATCTCAATCAATGGCTAAGATTAATCAGACTCTAATAAACCCTAACTAACTGGTTTCTAGAAGTCTCTAGAGGAATCAATTATTTAATTAAATAATTAAATATCTGGACCTAACTAACTTCTATCTAGAAGTCTCAAGAATTAAATACTAATTCTTGGAATTGGAGAAACAACTGTCTGAGCTACAATATTAAATTAACAATGTCCCATAACTCGATGTTTTTGCAATTGCATAGGTTGTAATAGTCTATGGCACTAAAGGGTCAAATCATGTTAAGTGAAAAAATTGCATAAATGAGAGTAAAAATCACATTTGTCTTCCTCTCTTAATCGTGAATAAAATTTAGAGGTAGGACTATTATAGTTCCACACTAGATATCTAATACCATACTATTAAATTTGATCATATATTAATTATAGATCTTATTTTTTTCCAGCTACCTCTTATTGTTGAATAAAGTTGAGCATTTCTAATCTTTTCATGTACACTATCAATCTATAAGTTGTATTTTCATCTAATTTAATAAATATCGCAATGATAAAATATGAATGATAATTTTATATTTTATCCACACTAAAAAAATAATAAATATTTATTCTATTTTCATTGATCAAACTTAATTATTAATTTACATTTTTTGGGTCTATTAAGATGGGAGTGAGGGTATAATCATGATCAACGCTCTTAAATGAAGAGTGTAAACATTTTTTTTTTTTTAAAATCAAAATTAATTATTAAAGTAAATTATATTTAAAAAGTTCATGATAAAGACATAATACATTTTGTTGGTCCATTAAGATGGAAGTGGAGACAAAATCCTTATTCCAGCATGCCCATCGATTAAATCTTCAAGCATAAGTGTATGTCTAATTTTTGCCGGATTTGAGAGACCGAATTTTCTTTTGTCTAGAGAATTTACTAGTATAGTTGGGAAGTACCTATTTATTAATTAAATATATTAAAGGAAGTATAACTTTCCACGTTTACGCGTGCAATCCTATCAAAGATGTGGAGAAGATCCTTGATACGATAGGCCATGTATATCCGTCTTAGGTATGCCGTAAGAATTTGGTAGAATGGGTGAATTGAAGCATTTAAGCTCTCTCAAACAATAGGCATCATGACGTTAGCGTCTTAACAATTTTAGTCCATTTCCAAGATTTATTGTCATTGACATTAGCCATAACAGATCAAATTAAAAATATCAAATCATAGGAGTCGGTTATGGAAATTAGTAATAAAATTAAATGGTTGTAGTTTAGTTGGTTTAGTATTATTAAGAATGGAGAGGGGATTTTTTTTTTATTATTTTTTTATGAAAATTTAGATTTATTAGAGGCGTAAGAAATACGTGATGATATTAAAATTGTGTTTTAGACAATTTTAATTAAACATACTTTTCAATTGTCATTTATTTGAAATGATTTCAATTTAAGACTTGTAGTTACGTATAAAATAATAAAATAAAAATATAATATCACTTATGTGTTTTTAATGTCAATTTATAATTATTAAGAAAGGTGGATAATCACTCTCATACTTTCTTTCTTTTCAATATTTTATTGTACTTAATTGTGACAAAGTTTTTTGTTTTATTTATTTATGTGTATACAATACTTTTGTGAAATTCAATGAACGCCATGTGATTAAGAATGCACCATAGTCATCTCAATACTTTTCTTCTTTTAAACTTTTTTATTGTACTTAATTGTGATTTTTTTTTGTTGTATTTGTTTAGTGTATATGACACTTTTGTGAGATTCAACGTGTATCATATGATTAAGAATGCATGATAATCATCCCAATACTTTTCTTCTATTTAACTTTTTTATTGTATATAATTGTGGAAAAGTTTTTTATTTTATTTGTTTATTTGTATATGACACTTTTGTGAGATTCAAAGTGTATTATGTGAATTTTAGTGATTTACTGAACTTGCTTTGATGATTGATTTTTTACAAGTACTTACTTTCTCTGTTTAAATTTTGTATTAATTTTTAATACTTATAATTATTTTAGTAAAGTAAATTTATAAAGAACTAAAATATTCTTTTCTCCTATTTTTCTTATTCGTAAAATAAACTAACAAAGATAAGTAAATAATTTTAAGAGTAAGAGTTCATAAAATAATATTATCAAATATGTTTTATGACATAAAAAATAAGGGAATATGATTTTTTTTAATTGAGGTATTATAGTTATTTGTTGAATATTGTCTTCAATGATTTCAATTTTTTTTTTATCAAGCTTTAAAATAAAAGTTATGTGAGAATGTTTTCTATAAGTGTTTTGATGCGAGTCATTTTGTGTTGCAAAAAAAATCCATGTTTTTGGAAATGAACTTGGTCTATTAATTTCTACAATACATTTCTCTAGTGACATAAATTAATTGTTCTAGTTAGCTAGGTATTTAATTCTTCTTTAGCGATATACATTACTTTGATAATAATGGTTTCAATGCCTTTTTGTTGCACACATTTCTTAGTATTTAGTTCTACCTTTTGTTTGAAAAAATGAGGTGTATATAAAAGCTATGTTTTGATAACACTTGATTTTGTCGATGATTATTGTTTTTGATTAAAAAATTAAGAGTTAGGGCCCTAATCTCGAACAAAGCATCTAAATTTAGGTCATCAAGCCAGAAAGTCCAACCACAACACAACAACATAAAAAAAAGGCGAACAATGCCAGATCAACCAACAAGACCAAGAGTAGCCAAGACACATATAACTAAGACTAGAAATACAAAATATATAAGAACTAAGATCAAAACATTGGACACAAAATAGGAAATAAAAACAATACATAAACCAAAAAATAGGAAACAAAAAACTAATCCTTCTGGCTATTAATCAACTCCCATTCTTGTGTGAGTGCTTCTATCTCCTTAGTCCATGGGTCTTTGCCATCCTTATCCACTTTGTCCACTTTCTTGTCTTCTTCCTCAGAAGGTGCCAATCTGCACCTTTTTTTCTTGATCTTTTCACTACCATTCAAAGTTCCAAAGATAGCCTTCTCCATAATTTTGTAGGTTACAACAATTAGCCTTCTAAAGGCCTCATAAAAACTATTGATTTTGTCCAACGGAGCTAATATCTCATCATTTTTGGATTTTCTATCAACCATCTCCCCTTCCTCCTCCAAATTTTCTAACACTAGAATATTAACAACATCATGCTCCCTTTCCTTGTCCACAACAATTTCCTCATATTCTTCTAAGTCTTTAACCACACCCTATTCAATCCTACAATCCACTTCCTCCTCTTCAGAATTCGATATGTCATCTTCCTTAGCCACACCAAACACCATGTCCAACTTAGGTCAACTCAAATCTAAAGGCTCTTCTTGGTTTGTAATGAATTCCTCATCCAAGGGATCTTCCTCCTCTTCCTCATATGAAAGAAAATTCCCTTTTGCATTAACACTCATCAACTAGGTAGATCTTCTCTCCCTCTCCCCACTGCTTGAATCCTCAACATTCCCTTACTCCCCTTTGTCTAGAATGTCAATAGTAACTTTTCTATCTACTCTAGGTTCCTCTGATGTGATATTATTATGTCTAGTGCTAGAGGGTTTAGCTAGGAGTTTCTTCTAAATGGTGGTATGACTAGGAAGGTCCTCAACTATAGTTTTTTTTTTGGAGGCCAAGGGTTTAGTTTTAGTGCTCATTAGCTATTTAGGGGTGAGGATTGTTCTATGACATCAAGTCTGTCAAGAGGGGGCAGGAATAGAGGAAACCTCTTTAATCACAACAAAAGATTTAGGGATGGGATGGGAGGACATTTCCTTAATCACCACATGAGAATTAGTTGTTCTAGATTTGATTCTTTTGCTAGAGATGGGGTTAGCTTCTAGAAAACTAGTTGGTTATTCAACATCTTAACCAAGAGAGGTTTCACAAAATTATCTGGCCAAAGGTGGTTAGAGCAAAGACATTATATAATATTTGGATCAAATCTTGGTGTATGGGCAAGGATGCTCCTTTCACTTTACACTTTGGTAGAGATGTAAGCAAGAAATAAGGAATACTAATCCTTTCATTCCTTCTAATGTGATTCAAGAATGGGAAATGATAACCATGCATAGTTGTATAGTGACCTTCAAGAGTAAAATATTTCATTATATGTATGCTTACTAGGATGAAAGGTGCATGGATTTTTCTCTATTGTATCCATTATGGTACCACACGATATTTTCATCCCTTCCCAAGAAACTATCAATGAATCTTTGGTTATTTCCATTGCTAATATTTGACACTTTGAGACCTTGGAAATCAAGCCCAGTGATATCTGCGATGAGTTTAGGCATAACAACAAATCTTACACTTCCAATTTTTACCTTTCTCTCCCTCCGAGGGGTATAAATTTTTGAAGTTAAGTCATCATTATATCCCTTCATCACCAAGAAGAAGGGGGCCATACCAACATCCTCAGACAATTTCCATAGGTCCATGTTTTTCCTTAGGGGGATAGACATTAGAGGCTTTGATCACTTTCTTAGACCCCCATATCTATTATGTGAATTTCCTCCTAAAAATTAGTTGTCACAACCCTAGACCTATTCTCTCCTAGTTGATTCCACCAATGGCCAGAGTAGTTCTCAATATTTCTTAAAATGAGAAAGACAATACTAAAACTTATATCTTTGATAGGAAGGAGAAAGGTAATAACCCTCATCCTTCACGGGGAAAATGTGACCCTTCGTAATTTTCATATCCATACCCAAGATTAATTGAATTTTAGGCTAGTGTGATTTTATATTGATATAAGACCTATAGCTCATGTGAGCCTGCCTCCCTTCAAACCTATTGAACAAGTAATTAATTTTATAATTATTGTTATGGGTATCTAGAGAGTTCAATCTATCAGTTTCTTTCATTAAAATCTTGTGGGTGTTCTCACAATAGTTCCACATGTAGTCGATGAGGCCAAAATTATATTTTAACTCATGATTAATATTTGTATTTGTCAAATCAACACCCTTTCCAACTTTAAAATACATGGGCTGAAAGTAATTTTTGACTAAATTATTGTTTATCGCCGTTGGCATGCCAATATGGTCCCTTTAATTTATATTCCCCTCTACCACATAATTATTAAAATGGGTGAAGGTGGATTCAATATTACATTCTCTTTCCATCTCCAAATTTTAAAAATCCAACCATAGATGATTATTGTTATAACACATGGTTTTGTAGGGTGTAAAAACTCCTTAATCTAACAAATTATATTGTATTATATTTATAATACTTTCAAACATTTAAAAATTATGAAATTAACTTATGACACTATATTATGTAGTTTAACATAGTTATATCACATAGTGACATAAGACTATTATAGTCAAGGGAAAAAAGTAGGATAAAAAATTACATCTCACAATTTCTACTATATACATTGCACTCAGTTTTGTGTATATTTTAATAAAAAAATTAGTTTACATGAAGCCTACATCTTAATCCTTTTCCCCTATTATATTTTTCTAACTTTTATCTTTGATTATATATTCACATACTTTTATGATAAGTTGATGTTTTCTTTGTGGTTAAAATAATCTATAAATTTAAAGCCACCTCTCTAATTATAGATTCATCCCTAACAATCAAAAAATTTAAATGAATTTTTAATTTTATTTTTGATGACTCAAACTATAATGCCATATTTCCCCTCACTAATAATTATTATTTTATCTACAAAAGACTCCTAGGGATCCATTAAACCTCTTAAAAATATTCCATCAAATTATTATTTTTTAATCCTTTATTGATCAATTTTATTTTTGTATTTATCCATTTTCCACCATCTTGGATATTATTTGGATTATCACTTGTCCATTTTATAATGATTTCTCCACTTATTTTTCTTTAATTCTTATTTTATGAAGGGGAAACCATCCCTAAAGAAACCTTACATAGAAAATAACATTCAAGAACAACAAACATGCAACTTTATTACATTCTCAAAAATCATCTACATACATGCAAAAAAAATGCATCACAACTATCTAGTCACAAGAACACTATTACATAAATCTAGGCTGCAAATACATACACAAGATCAGACATGCAAGTCTGCTAATGGCAATTTTGGCCACTAAAACCTCAACCTTTGTTTACTGCTAAAAAGCAAGAATTTCATCTATCTTCTCATCCAGAATGAATCCCTCTTCCTTTGTAACCACTTTATAAGAATTTTTCACTTTCCAATGAACTATCACTTCTATTTTTGGCACCCAATATATTTAGTTATCCTTTTTTTCCAAATTTAGAAAATTCCTAAATTTTAGTCCGATCTTTTGGGAGCCATAACTTTTGACTCGAGTGTCAAATTCAAAAACCATATGTGTCGCTGGAAATATCTCATTGAGCACAAGGGCTAAAATAATATATTTCCAATATACCTTGTTTTTCAACCACTTTTCAGGCCCATCCAGAACCTCTAGGTACCTCAAAATTGACTTTGAATATTTTCAAAGGGATATTTAAGACAAAAATTAATATCTCATAAATGATAAATGGTATTAGAGTGATTATTCACCATTGTATTCATTTCACCATTTTTGATCCCTATGTAATATTTCATGTTTATACATGCATAAATGCAAACTTACTAAAAATAGAAACCCTACAATTTTTAGCCTGACTAAAAAAGTAAAATAATAAAACTATTTTATTGAGGGGGAATGAAAGATTTCTCTTACACCCTAGATGCTCTGACATTAGACACTCGGGGTAATTTGAGAAGTGACCTTGTCAAATCTCATGTATTCTGAGGCAAACCAAGATGGTTAACCTCTGCCTTAGATAGCCCTAATTAATCTTCAATATGCCTTCCTTTCAATTTAACCAAATATTCTTCATAATGAATGCTTCTTGTACTTCTACACATACAACTATCCAGGATCTCTTCTATCTTCTTCTCTGAAGTAGGTGCAAAAATATTCCACTATTATTTTATTGGTCCATCCTCCATATCTCCCTCATAATATTGTATTAAATTAATAATGTTGAACACATGAGAGATGTTTATCCCACTCAAAAACTCTACCTCATAAGAATTTATTGAATCATGCTTCTTCAGGATCTTACATGGTCCAAATTTCTTCATTTTTAATTTATTATACATTCCCATTAGGAACCTTTCTTTGCTCAAGTGAACCATGACTTCATCTCAAATCTAAAATTCCTTGTATCTTCACTTCTTATTTTCCTTACCTTTATGTTTAGAATTAATCTTAAGGATATGGTTTCTTACCTCTTCTACAAGATCTTCAGATTTTCTACAAAATCTTCAGCCTCAACACTCATTTTATCTCCTTTATCAATATTTCTTAATTCAAAAGAACTTCTCAGACTAATGCCATATACAATATTGAATGGATATTTTCTGGTACTTCTATTGATAGAATTATTATATGCAAACTATGCCTATGGAAAAAAAAATCCCATCCCTTGTGCTTATCCCCTACTAAGCATCTCTGCAAATTTCCCAAACTCCTATTTACCACCTCTATTTTCCCATCAGTTTGTGGATGGTGTGCAAAACTAAACTTTAAATTAGTCTTCAATTTCTTCCATAGTGTTCTTGATAAATACCCAACAAATTTGGTCTTTATCCAGGACTATACTCTTTGGTAGACCATGTAGTCTAACCACTTCTCTAAAAAATAACTTTGTGATGTGAACATCACTAGTCTTATGACACAAAATGAAATGTTCCATCTCTAAAAATCTATCCACCACCACAAATATTAAGTCATGTCCTCTCTATGTTCTCATTTTTACCATAATGAACTCCATGCTAATATCCTCCCATAGCTTCTTTGTTATAGGTAATGGCTTATACAAACTTGTATTCTGACTTACTCCTTTAGCCATCTAGCATAATCTACAACTCCGCACAAAATTCTTCACATCTCCATGCAACTACGACTAATATTAATTCTCATTTAGAAGAGAAATGGTCTTATCTCGACTAAATTGTCCTGCCAATCCTCCACTATGCTTTTCCTTAATCACGTTCTCTCTCATAGAACTTTGTGGAATACACAACTAGCTTCCTCTAAACAACATACAATCTTGGATAATGAAATCCAACCATCTTTTCCTATCTAATGAAATAGGTTCCAAACAAGCCTTCCAAGGCTCTACAAAGTCTAGATCTCTAGGATATAAATTTTGGAGTTCATTATCAAACCCAACAAATTCTATCTTCATCTTTTTCAATAAATTTTACCTTCTACTCAAGGCATCTACAATTTTTTTTGACTTCCCACTTATACATTTCAAAATAAATGTATAACTTTGTAAAAGCTCAACCCATATTAACTTCCTTTGGTTTAACTTTCCTTGACTTCTAAGGTACTATAAGGATTGATGATCATTATATAAAACAAATAATTTTTGCAACAATTAGTGCCTTCATTTATTGAAAACATAAACTATTGTATAAAATTATTGATCACAAACATAATATTTTCTCTTGGCATCATTCAATTTCTCACTAAAATAGGCAACAAGCTTACCTTCTTGACTCAAAACAACTCCTATGGCACTACCACTAGCATCACAATCTACTTGAACCACCTTATTGGAATTTGGAAGTGCCAAAATAGGTTGCTCTATAATTTTCTTCTTTAACAAATCAAAACTCTTAGTTGCTCCAATTTCCCATTTATACTATTTTCTATCCCCTCTCATTGTCTTTGTTAGGGGTGTGCATATATACTACTAAAAGTCTTAATAAATTTTCTATAAAAACTTGCAAGACCATGAAATGATCTTACCTCTATAACACTCCTTGGTGTAGGCCACTCAATGATAGCCTTTATTTTCTATGGTTCCATCTTAAGACCTTCATTTGAGACTATAAATCTCAAATATAACAACTCATTCTTTAAAAAATTGCATTTCTTGAGCTTAATCAATAATTTATCTTCCCTCAACTTCTCAAAAACTGTATGAATATTCTCCAAGTGCTCTTGTAGTGTCTTACTAAAAATTAAAATTCCATCCAAGTAAACAATGATAAATTCACTCAAAAAATATTTTATTACCTCATTAATGAGCCACATGAATATGCTCGTTGTATTGGCTAGCCCAAATGGAATGACTAACCACTCATATAATCCCTCCTTGGTTTTGAAGGTTTTCTTCTATTCATCTCCCTTTTTGATCCAGATCTGATGATATCCACTCTTCAATTCAATATTTATAAATTACCTACACCCACTCAAGAAATCTATAATATCATCCATCCTATGCAAGGGAAATCTATACTTGATTGTAATCTTGTTAATGGCTTGAGATTCTACACATTCTTCACTCTCCATCCTTCTTTGGTGCTAGTATGATAGGTACTACACATGGAGTCAGGCTATCATGGATCAATCATTTTCTCAACAACTCGTGGGCATGTCTATTCATATCCTCATTCTCTATAGGAGTCATTCTATGGGTTTCCTTGTTTGGAAAACTAGCTCTTGGTATCCAATCCATCTAGTGACTAATAATTCTCATTGGTGGAAAACCTTTAGGTACATTATCTGACATAATGTCTTGGAATTCTCCTAGCAAATCTAAAACTTCTACTAATAGTTCTTCCCTTTTCTTACCCTAGGAATTAATGCAAAGCACACATGCTTGTGCTTCATAACATCTAAATTTTTTGTACCATATACCAAAAAAAATCTTGCATTACTACATACATTTTCTCCTACCTCTTTTAGGGGTTGCAACTTATGATGAACTCCATCCTTTGTCAAGGAATAAGTGTTAACATGGCCATCATTGACAACACGTTGATCAAATTGTATCACCAAAAAGTGTAGCCTTTGACACTTTTCACTCATTTGGACCCTTGCCTATAGATTTTGGACCTAAATAACCCCTTTTCATCATCATTTATAGGCCCCTATGACCCCTTATTGTGCATCCCAAGGCTTAATTTGATCAAATATCTGATAAAATCATCATAAAAACCTAATTTCTTCACTCTTGGACAATCCAATTGGAAAAGGGCCCCTATAGGACTAGGTCACCCATCTGGGTGAATTAGTCCTATCCAGGATGGATAGGTCACCCAAGGTGGAGACTAGTCCCATTTGAGCCATTTTAAAGGTTTTGAGTAGGGAAAGTTAGGGTTTTGATTCATTTCTTCTTCATATCAGCCTTGAGGATCAAATAACATATGTTTTTAGCTGCATTGCCTATAAATAATCCTATATAACCTAATTTCTCATAAGAGACACTCACTATTCATAACTCTCTACTCCTCATCCACTATTCTTCTCAAGCAAGCTAGGGTTTGCACCCTACGTCATCAGGACATCTTTGTTGAAGCATTTAAGGGTTGAACCTTTGTAGAAACTCAAGATCTATCTCCATGGAAAGGCACTAAATCTACTATTCAATATTTAATGCTTTCTTTTCTTATTTCAGCATTTGATCTGATTATCTATAAAGGGGTTTGACCAAGGCAAACCCCTATATCCTAACATCCAAAATTTTCTTCTTCCTTCTTTGTGTGTTTGCAGATTTAGGTATTTTGCAAGTTTGGAGGTCATTCAAGGATGGGTTGAAGACTTGTTAGGGAATCTCCTTGAAAAATAGGGCAAAGCATTCAATAAAAGACGCCTACAAATCAAAAAACAAGGTTTCTAGTTCAAACATTTGGAGGAGCAGAAAGTGTAGATCAAGAACTCATGTTTCCACCTTCAAGATATTTAGAAAAGGAAAAAGGGACATTCCCACAAGTTGTGGCGACCTAGTCCCAGTGTGCCTATTTTCTAGAGATTTTTGCAGATCCGAATACCCATTTGGTTGAAACATGCCTCTAACAAGTTTCTCGAAATCACCCCAAAAAAGGACTAGGTCACCCAAATTGGAACAAGTGTCCCGTCAAACATAAAAAATCAAAATATTTAGAATTTTAGAGTTCCTTCAAGTTTACAACACACTTCCAGGTACACATTTCTATTTTTACAATTTCCTATCTTTTTTAATAAGCTTTCTTAGATCATTTAATATAAAGTCTGCATAGCTCAATATGTTTTCAAAAAATTTCCATTTTCTAGGTTTACATTAGCATGTAGTTTCTTTTATCCAGTTCCAACACTTAGAATATTTCATTTAGAGATAAAAACACACAACACAACCCCTATCTTTGAATGAACTCACCCAAAAAAGATACCATTAGGTGAAAGAGAGTCATTTCCTAATCAAGAGCTTTTGGGTGATAAACCCTAGGGGCCTAATTTGGGAAATAGTCTTTCCCTTCTATTATTTGTTTTTGGTGGTTCGTTTTGGTGAAATCAACTTTCAAATCCCATTGTCTTTGAATTGGAGTACATCCTCATCCTAGGTTTGCATAAAATTTCATTATTGCATTGTTTAATTTGTATTCCAGGGTTTTAAAAAAATTCATTAGTGAAAAGTGCATTTAGGTTGCATTTTTGCATATTAAATCATTCAAACTCATCAAAATTTTGTATTATTATTTTAGGTCTACATCATACAGCCTAAAAACCACCTGAATCCATCCAAGTATTCTAAAATTTTTCAAAATTATCACCGGGTGGACTAGGTTGCCACCCTAGGCGACCTAGTCCCTTTCCACCCCTGAAACAACCTTTTACAGAGATGAAAACTCTATTTTTAGGCTTTTGTGTTCTCCCATTATCTATCTGTATTAGTTGGTTGAGTTTTTGTTACATGCATTTTACTCAATCTAGCTTAAATTGGTCCATTTCATGCATTTCTTAAATACCATTTTGCATTCACAACATTTTATTTCCAGTATATTTAGTCAATTACATTGTTTGAAATCTAAAACTTGCATTGCATTCTATGTCTTTAGATTACATTTTTAATTTTACATAGATTCTATTATATTTCATTTCATGGCACTAATGGATAGTATTATAATTCTACAATTTTCATTTTCAACATTATTTCCTAGTTCATTTAGATCAAATTCATTACAAAATGAAAATAACAATTTACAAATATCACAAGCACCCACTCACACCCTTCTTCAGCCCTTTAGTAGAGATGACTTGGATATGTTAGATGAAGCCCTTGAGGACTTCATCTCTCCTCGCTCATCCACAAAAATTTTGCCACAAGAGTTTGCAAACATTGATAATCATGATAATCATAATTGTTCTTCTCCTAATATCTCTCCCATTGGCAACAAAGGTATCTTGTGGAAAGAAGACACAATCATTGAAGATCATTATGGTATTTCTTGTCTTCCTCCTCCTCCCCCTTGCAAGGACCTTATAAGACACGAAGATAACATCATGGTTACTACCTTACCTAGTCTTCAATCATCTCTCAACACCTCCACTATTTGTGATAATGATTTAATAACTACGACTATGTTGGTATCAACCAACCCAATAATTAAGAGTTATAGCATTATTTCTCTCCTTCCTAATATTCCTCACATTTGGAAGGGAAGATTTGAACAAAATAGTCCAATCATTGGTAACCATCTAATTCCTAGTTATCCTTCTCTTAATGCCTCTCCTATGAGTGATGAAGATACTTTACCAAATACAATCATAACATGTGATGCACCTATTGTTTGTCACTTTCCATTTACATCTCTCCTCCCAGGATAGATACTATGGAACACGAGAATGAAATTTTCGAGGAAAAGAATGCAACCATCAACAATCGCAAAAATCAACTTTCACCCTCTCCTAATATCTCTCCTATTAGTGAAGATGATATTATGGTGTTACAAGATTCACTTGATGAGAGTAATGATGGAACAAGACACTTCCACCACAGATCATTCCCTTATTTGTGATGAAGTAAATTGTGAAGAACCAAAAAATAAATTTATTGCACATCTTGTTTGTAGTTCTCCTAAACACTCTCCTACTATGGAAGGCATCGTGGTACAAGAAAACAACAACATGGTTGCACTCCTTTCAAGAAATACTAGTTTCTTCCTTGGGTAATAGTACAATGATGATACTCAATTTCCCTTTCTTAGAGATACATCAACCCAATCCCGCTAAGCCTATGCATACACAAGTGTCCATTAGATCCCAATCTACTATTGGACCTCCTAAGAATCCTCTAATCTTTCCCCCACCTAAGAAAAACATCTCACATCACCCAAGTTACAATGACATTACTCACATATATGACAAAGTCTATCCCATCAAGTCCAACTTTGCAGACACTTTGTTTCCTTATCCACACAAATAACATTAGTTTCTACTCCTTTCCATGCAATAGTTGTAGGATTATAACACACTCACTATTTCATGTTTTGCATCCCTCGCAAGGAGAAGCATACCATCATCCACTCTAGACTCACCTTTGTCTTGCACTATGTGGGGGCAATGGGTTAAGTAGCCTTGTCCTTGTATGTCACTTTTCGTTCTCTTTCGACTAGTCATTAACCTTCCATGAACGTATAAGAGAAATCTTTGGACATGGATGACATGTCTTAAGATGACTTGCATTTGACATACTATCCCCCTCTTCATGATGTAGCTTACTTTGGAAACATATGACTTGGCATAGGGCTTTCCAAGTTAGCTCTCATGTCTTCTTTCCTCGATCCTTGGCTACTTTAAAGCAATTTCACTCACAGTGATGGTGTAGCAACTGCTTTAAAGTGGGGGAATACGTAGATGACATCCCTTTGCAAAACTCCATGGAATTATTTTTCTTTCCTTGTGATGTGTCCTCTTCTTGGTGGTATCATTGGGTTTGATTCCTTTCAAGAGTGTATAATCAACTGAAGTGGCCTAAAGCGAATGAGGCATCCCATGGATAACGATCTGACACCCCGGCTTGTCCTCTGTTGGAGACATTAGGCACAATGCTCCTTACGAAGAAGACCTTGCAAAATCCCCTTCAAAAAAATATTCACATAACATTCAAATTCAAAATCATTTACACAAGCATTGTGGTGCCTTATCAAAGTTATCAAACGAGGTAAATTTGGTATTAGTATAATGGGAAGCCGACACACTGGCATGAAATTCTCACTAAACCACCCACTTTTTTTGGACAAACAACCTAGATCTGATCCACAACTATCTAGACAAACAGTCGAAGCTTGATTCAACCTTTTCACCTTTCTTTATTCTCTCATTCCACTCATTCCACTCCTCATCATCACATGATCATGCATCTCATTTTGTTGCAAATTTTGCACCCTTTAATGTATTCTTGCATTGGTGTTCTCTTGGCTTAGAATCCTGCATCCTAGGGGCTCGAACACCTCCTTTCCCTTTCACATTCTTAACCATTTCCATTGGGATACTTTAGTGTGAGTTTGAAGCAAGTTCATCCTCTCACTAAAGTGGGGGCTAAATGTATCATGAAAAAGTGTAGCCTTCGACACTTTTCACTCATTTGGACCCTTTCCTATGGATTTTCGGTCTAAATAACCCCTTTTCATATTCATTTATAGGCCCCTATCACCCCTTATTGTGCATCCCAAGGCATAATTTGATCAAATATTTGATAAAATCATCATAAAAACCTAATTTCTTCGCTCTCGAACAATCCAGCTGCAAAAGGGCCCCTATAGGACTAGGTTGCCCATCTAGGTGAATCAGTCCCATTGAGGTGGACTAGGTCGCCCAAGGTGGTGAGCTAGTCCCATTAGAGCCATTTTAAAGGTTTTGAGTGGGAAAAGTTAGGGTTTTGATTTATTTCTTCTTTATGTTGGCCTTAAGGATCAAATAACATATATTTTTAGGTGGATTTCCTATAAATAAGCCTAAAAACCCTAATTTATCATAAGAGACACTCATTATTCACAACTCTCCTCTCCTCATCCACTTCTTCTGAAGCAAGCTAGGCTTTGCATCGTAGGTCATCAAGACATCTTTGTTCAAGCATTCAAGTGTTAAACCTTTGCAACAAGTCAAGATCTATCACCATGACAAGGTACTAAATCTACTAATCCATATTTCATGCTTTTTTGTCTCATTTCATCATATGATTTGATTATCTACAAAGAAGTTTGACCAAGGCAAACCCCTATATCCTAACATCCAATATTTTATTCTTCCTTCTATGTGTGTGTTTGTAGATTTATGTATTTTGATGGTTTGGAGGTCATTCAAGGATGGGTTGAAGAATTTTTAGGGCATATCCTTGACAACTATGGAAAAGCATTCAATACAAGACACCTATAGGTCGAAAAACAAGGTTTCTGGTCTGAACACTTGGAGGAGTAGAAAGTGCGGATTAAGAACTCTCGTTTCCACCTTCAAATCTTCAGAAAAAGGCAAAATGGACATTCCCACAAGTTGTGGAGACCTAGTCCTAGTGTGCCTATTTTCTAGAGATTTTTGCAGATCCGGATATCCATTTTACTGAAACATGCCTTGGACCAATTTCCTGGAATCACCTTCAAAAAGGATTAGGTCACCTAGCTTGGCACAAGTGTCCTATTAGACATAAAAAATAGTATTTTCAGAATTTTAGAGTTCCTTCAAGTCTGCAACACACTTCCAAGTACACATTTCTAGTTTTCTAGTTTTCTATCTTGTTTAATAAGCTTTCTTAGGTCATTTAATATAAATTATGTATAGCTGAATGTGTTTTCAAATATTTTACATTTTCTAGGTTTTACATTATCATTTAGTTTTTCTTATCCAGTTCCAACACTTAGACTATTTCATTTAGCCATAAACACATGTACAAAAAAACCCCTATCTTTGAATGAAATCACCCAAAAAGAATATAATTAGGTGAAGAGAGACATTTCCTAATCATGAGCTCCTAGGTGAGAAACCCTAGGGGCCTAATTTGGGAAATCCTCTTTCCCTTCTTGTATATGTTTTTGGTGGTTCAAAAACTATCATGGCCTCCCCAATAATAAATGAAATGCATCCATAGGAGTGATGTCACATAATACCTCATCATGCTAACTACCAATATTAAAATTTACTAAACATTGTTCATTGACCAAAGCTCTATGATATTTTAGCAAACACACAATCCGATATGGATGCAAATGACTCTTTATTTCCAACTAAAACTTGTTAATTGTCTCTTCTAAAATGAGATTATATGTGCTGCCACTATCAATGATAACATCACAACATTTACCTCTAGATTTTCACTTTGTGTGGAATAAACTCTTCCTTTGAACTAGTTTCTTTTCTTCATTCAATAATTCTCTTCTAATGGCATGAGTCTCTCCTCTTTTTGTATCTTCATAATGCTTAGATTCCACTTCCTCATCTACATGTGAAATTAATGTATTACCTCCATGTCTCATATTTTTCCTTCCTTTGAAGCCTCCTCTCCCACGGGATCATCTAGATCTTCCTCTCCCTATTTTTCCACCATTATTTTGGTCATGTGGGAAATAATACTTATCTCCTCTTTGGTTTTGACAAGAACCAACTTCTTCATTCTTCTTTTGATATTTATTTCTTCCTCTATAGGATCTTCCACTAGTTCTTCCACCATGACATCTTCCTCTTTGTTGGATTTCAAATATTTTATTTAGCTTCTCTTCTACCATCAGGGAGAATTGATAAGCATCATCTATTGTGGCCATTTGACCAAACTCAACTCTTCTTGAATACTTGGTTTCAACCCATTTATATAGTGGGCTACCTTTTCCTTGTTGACCTTTGAATTTCATGTCATGATTATAACCCTATAGAAATATTCTATGTACTCCTTGATAGACTTACTAGCTTGCCTCAAAGCTTGCATCTTTTTCAGTAGATACAACTCATAATCGACAAGAATAAATTATCTTCTTAACTTCTCCACCACTTACTCCCATCTTTTGATTTTCTCTTTACCTAGATTCTATATCTTTCTAATTGTAGTTATTTTCACCAAATTTTAGCATGACTTTTCAATTTTTTCTTTGTAAATCTAACCCTCTCAATATCTTCTATCTCTTCATACTCATGGTACTCTTCCATGACATTGATCCAATTAATCAATTCTTCTGGATTGATATTTCCCAGGTATGAAAAAACTTAAATCCTTGCATTTTTTCTAGTCTTGGAGAGGTCCCTCAATAAGCTAACTTGATCACAATCTTCTGGTTCATCCAATACTTTTTCATATTGTTCTTCTTCTTTAGCTTCATATTCACTTTCATCTCTTCTTCTATGATCAATTCCTCTACATAGCTCCTCTTGAAGTGCTTGAACTTTTCTCTATAGGGCTCTAAAACCCTCATCTTGTACTTTAATATTTCTTCCACTGGCAACCACTAGTCCTAGTGCAAACTACTTCACGTTTGGAGATTTCTTTACATAGTGAAGAACAACCTGGCCCTAACAAGACTTAACGAAGGGAGATCTCCCAAATAGACATCATACACTTGAAAAATAGCATTCAAGAACAAAAGCCATCCAAATTTATTATATTCTCAAAAATAATCTACATACATGTAAAAAAATGCATCACATTTATCTAGTCACAAAACAATTATTACAAAAATCTGGGTTGCAAATGCACACTAAAAATCAGACATGCAAGTTTGCTAATGGCAATATTGGCCACTGAAACCTTAACCTTTGTTTTGTGCTAAGAAGAAATAATTTCATCTATCTTCTCATCTAGAATGAATCCCTCTTCCTTTGTAACAAATTTATAAGACTTTTTACTTTCCAATGAACTATCACTTTTAATTTTGGTACCCAATAGATTCAGTTATCCTCTTTTCTGAATTTATAAAATTCTTGAATTTTAGTCCAATTTTTTGGGAGCCATAACTTTTGACTTCGTCGTCAAATGAACAAACCATATGCATCATTGGAGAGATCTCATCAATCAAAAGGTCTATAGTATTATATTTCCAATATAGTCTATTTTTGAGCCACTTTTTAGGCCCATGTAAAACCTCTGGGTACCTCAAAATTGACTTAAAATATTTTAAAAGGGATATTTAAGACAAAAATTAATATCTCACAAATGGCATATATGGTATTGAAGCAATTTCTTCAACATTTTCTTCATTTCACCATTTTGGAGTCCTATGCAGTATTTCATGTTTATACATACACAAATGCAAGCTTACTAAAAATAGCAACCCTACTATTTTTAGCCCACCTAAAAATATAATAAAATAAAAATTTAATTTTTTACAGAATGCGAGATTTCTCTTACCCCCTAGATGCTCTTGCATCATTATTTGTGGCTTCCTTGTTTTAATTTAAGCTATTGGATACAACATTAGAACTAGAATTCTTCGATGGTTCTTATATGATCCATGTTTCAAATTATTAGATGGGTTGCTAATAATTTTTTTACTTGAACCCTCTTGTTGAGGGGAAAAATTTCTTCTCTAGAGTTCTCCCAATAATTTTCACTCTTCCATTGATGCCTATCATTTCTTCTTGGAGATAAAAATTCCTTCTCTACTCTATTCTATAAAAAATACTATAAATATTATTCTCTTTTTAATGAGATTTATGAAATTTATCTATTGTTGTTGCTCTTCCCTTCTCGGTGACAAAAATTTCCTTTCTACTCTACCTTCTAAAAAATCACATAAATATTATTTCTCCTTTTATAACATTTAGGTATTTTCTAGCATTTTTCTTATTTTCTTCTTGAGATAAAAACTTTTAATGTTTCATCCTTTTGATAATAGTTTATTTTATAGTATTGATTGCATAATAGTATTGGATCTAATAGTCTAACTTATTTAAGAAGACATGGTATCCTAGGCTTGATTCTTTCTTAAAGAATTATCTCTTCTACATTAGCTAAAGAAATACTTTAGGATTGCTACTTCTTTCTCATAGCTAATTCAAGAGCCATTTATTTGGATTTTATTCAAATGTATAGAAAATCCTAACTCATTTACTCCTTTTAGCAATAGAAATATTTATATTCCCTTGTTTTCTTGATAGGAAAATAAGTTATAAGAATTTTATCAAGATATTTAAACTATTATTTCATATTTATAACATCTTATTTAGCCCTTAATAGTAAATATTTTTAGATAAATGGATACACATGCAAAAACTGCAATTAAATATAGTTTTGATAGGATCTTATGTAGTCGCCTTCTTTCCCTTTTATTAATATATATTTTTTTACATTTTCACCAAATTAGATAAAATACCAAGATATCTCAATTCTCTTGATAGGATCTTATGTAGTCACCTTCTTTCCCTTTTATTAATATATATTTTTTTTACATTTTCACCAAATTAGATAAAATACCAAGATATCCCAATTCTCTTCAAAAGAAACCAAGTTCTGATAAGGAAAACAATCACTCCAAGGTTCCTAATAGCTTATTTTATCAATAGAATTTTATAGTAACACAAAAAGGTCTTATACTTGTTTAGTACAATCTTGAAAAAGGGTTTGATCTACAATATAGACACATTCAAAAAATGTATAACCTCAATTCTATTATTTCCTAATCTTAAATATGTATAACCTCAATTCTATTATTTTCTAATCTTAAACTATTTTTTTGTTAGATTGAAAATATGTGACATTTGATAGTTGTATCCTTAATCTAAATATTCTCTAACTAGAAGCAATAATATGCATTATATATTCAATTTTGTTGATATTGGTCCTAAACTGAATAGAGGTTGTAAAAATGTATAAAAAGAAAGGGGGGGCGGGGGGGTGATAAGGGTTTAGATAGATCCTAAGTTTGGATTGAATCCATGTTATAATATATGAAATTATAAGTAGAAAAGTTTATATTTTATTGAAACTTACTTAACTAGATAAAATCACAATAGCATAAGAGTAGTGTTATTTTGAAAGGAGATTGATATCATAAACATTCATTAAAAACATAATTTTGTCTCAATTCAACAAGATGCATGACAACAATGAAAGGGAGGTGTTCAAATCAACTAGGCAAGAAAAAATATAGTTAGTAGGTTGCAAGAAACATGAAGAGTAGATTTACCAAAATAGTTATTATATTTAAGTATTAACAACAAAGGTCCACCTAAATGCTTGAAAACCATGAAGTAGAACAAAATATTTATTTTTACAAGTTCCCTTGGCATCAAAAAATTCTAAAATAGTCTAGAAAACAAAGTTTCAACCTTATAGTATGAAAATAAAATTAATTCTACAGGAAAAATTACTTCTATTTTACTAGATCTATTTGCCTAGATAATATTTTCCACCATGAATAACATAAATATGAAAATTTCCATAGTAGATACCTCTAGTGAGGTAGTGCGCATGACATGGATTAATCTAATGAAATCCATGCATCTTTATGTTCTTAGAGTAGCATAATATGTCTTCTAACATATAAATCCTTCATATCATTAATGGAGGAATAAGTTTCCTCCTCTTTCTAGTGTGACTATCACACATCCAAATTTATGGATATACAAATTAACTTACTTCTTTTAGTTGGATATGGAGTGACTTTTTCATCAACCTATAATTTATTTCTTCCTAGGGTAAAATGTATTTCTTGTAGTCATTGGAGATCATCTTTTAGTTTATGACATTCCTCATCGATATTAGAGCCTCTTCATTATGGGGGGATATCTTGTCTCTCATTTTCCCTCTTATGTCGGGGGGGCTTATTAATTATATATACATAATTAATTTATATCTTGGGGATATCATTGTGTCCTCCATACATCATTGTTCTTTCTATTTTTCTCTCTTTTGGAGAGGATTTTTATCCAACTAGGTTTTCTCCTTTTCTCCATTTGTGAAAGATTGCATTGTAAATTGTTACATAACATGGCCTAGTATCTAAGAACCATAACAATATTTTTTTTTTTTGCATCATTTGTATAATAATCTACTCCCTAAGTTCCACTTTAGAGGGGGTGTTGGTGTCAAGGTGTTTTACCTAGTGAATTCCTAGTAGGGGACTTATTCTCATGCTAACTTCTAGGTTTCCTTCTAGAAGTCTTAGTTGTCTAGATAAAATCTTATCATATCTTATATTTTTGAATTTTGTATCAAGTTAGTTATATCATAACATATGATTAAGAAACATGTCACAAAATTTTATAATCCTATCTCTCACCTTGCCTTTATAAGGAAGGCCTCTCATGTAAATTTGACATATTCAATCTTGTAATCTTCCATCCATAATCTAGAAAGTTATTCTTGTCATTTTATCTCTTGTGAAAGATATTTTGGTAGATAGTAGTTGTTCCAGGGTGTTGGGAGTTCATCATTGACTCCTACATTTTCTAGGTAAGAAATATCCTTTTCTTAGTTGGAGGGTTTGAATTGAGCACTAAATTCATGTTGGCACTTTGAGAAACAATGCTTTTACCTATCCATTAGTGGTGTCATTACACCTTGTAGATAATTTTTTTTCACTTAAACCCTATGAAACATAAATGAGATCCATTACATCTAGATTATAATAAATAAATTAGTATTTTTGGCATTTTAAACCATTCACAAGAATTTGTAGGAGGTCTAGATGAGTTTTGGAAATTATAGGCTTTTTTAAAAAGTAGAAAAATATTTAGAGGTTAGAGGAAATGGGTGACCTCTAATACCATGTTGGTGAGTTAGGGATCAAAGGAAAATAATTCCATATTCCTTGGCTTACATGTAGGCATCTACAATCTTATATAGAAGTATAGTTAAATTCATTCTTTATTTAGTTTTTAGCACTAGGGAATCAATTTTCATTCATTTCAATAAGAGTTAAAATATATTATGCATACTTGATAAGATTAATAAATAGATTAATATAATAAATAATATATTTGTACTGTAGTACTATAAAACAAATGTATGTTTCTATAATAGATAATTGATACCTAAATTTTGATGTTTGATCCAATATGGATAAAAGAACAAAGTTGTGTCACACTTTATAAACAAAACAACCAACACTGATCAAAATTTTAAATTTGAATCACTAAAAAGTGACATATATGTTTTGAATTTTGAAATAATGTAAACTAGAAAAATATATATTTTTTTAGCATATTTTATGTCTGCATTTTAAAAAGAAAATATTTTGAACTAGATTTTAATAAATTAACACTATAATTTTGTTGTTGATAAAATGTTGAAAGATGAAGTTGCATGGGATGCCGGACTTTTTATTGTAAATTTAATTTTTTTTCTTTCAAATTTTTTGTGTGTATTTATAACTTGAAACTTTAGTGGATTAGTATTTTTTTTCTTCCAATTTTGATAAATATATATTTTTAAGTAAATATTAAAATGTGTGTGAATCCAAACATAGTTGTTTCCATCAGATGTCAACTTTCATATTAAATATTTCTCTTAAATGAAAAAAAATTACCATCTTGAAATAGATTCTTTTATCTAGTGCATCATATTTTTTTCAATTTTTTAAATAAGTTTTAGTATTTTTCCTTGGCATAGTAATCAACCTAATGTTTTGTGTTGATAAACTAATTTTAATAAATAAATTAAAAAACTATAAATAATAATTAAACTATTTAAATAAATATATTTTTGAAAACTACACTTATGGATCTACAAAAAGGTATTTTTATATTTTTTTAAATGTTTTTGATAAAAGGGTAAAACGGGTTTTACAGGGACCCAAAACCACAAAGTTTACAAGATAGAGAAAAGACCACCATTGGTCCACAAAAAAAAAAAAAACTGCCCAACAAAAAACAGCAGCAAACGGACAGAAAAGACCAGGAGGGTTAGAAAGAAAAAGACAGCAGAAGAACACAGGATTACTTAAGAGATCGAAGGACAGTCTCAGTCTCTGCCTCCAAAGCCTGCATATCAATAACCCCCTTTTTGAAAGTTTGCACCATTTTCGGGGTTAAGGGGGCCTTTCACTTCAAATTAGTGCGGGTTCTTCTAGAAATACCTCCATCCGTATCCTGGCTTTTATCTTTGGTATCTTCAAGATCAACCACCAAGGAACCCTGCTGGGTGTTGATGGTTAAAATGTCACAAACAACATTAAAACATAATATTTCTATTCTATTTCTCCTGAAAAAGAAAGACTACATGTAGTGACCTAACTCCCAAGGTCCTGGTAGTTGGTTCTCAACTGTCTGATGTCACTCAATTGGTTCATGCAACTGTAATATTCAAGGGGCTTGGGCTGGTAACAAAGGATTCAAGCTATGACTCTCTTTGTCAAAATAGTTTTTGTAAACAAAGGGGTTTAAAATAAAAGAAAAAAGATAGATCCAAGGGGTAAATCAGTAAGTATGAATTAAATTTATCTACTATCCAGACATATCCTTTTAACAATGAATGTTTTCTTAACCGATCACAAAAACCAAATATGACACAACCCACAGTATAACTGTAGCATCATATACATCTTAGGTTCTTAATTCAATTCCTCTATTCGCCTATCACAAGTATTTCCAAGAACTCAAAACCACACACATTCATTCATCATTAAAACTATAGATCAATAGACTTTAATAACCTTAATTCAATGACAATTTAACAAGATAATCTTTAAACCTGGTTTCTTCTAATGACTTTCATCATATAAGAAACTATCATGCTTCAGCACAATCACTGGCATTCAAGTGGATTATAACTCATTAACTATATCAAACACACAATTCAATGCCAAACTCCATATTTCGTAAACTTGCAATTCTATTAACTGTAAACAAGATCTGGTACAATGTATCTCTGCAAAATGCTCTCTGAAAATTCTATCTCGTAACACTAGGTAAGCCAATCCAATTCTCAATTAGCCGACCCTTTCAATGTTATACCCCACTGGTATTTATAGAATACAAAAAAGAAGTTCGAACTTTACTTCTATCTTAGGCTTTACAACTTTTTAGGAACAATCAACTGTCTTGGAAACTCAGATCAATTTCAATCTTGAGTTCTTACATTACACATTCAGTTTGATCTAACAATAGAAGATAGAAAATAGGAGAAAAGAAGATCCCATGTCCTTGAGACTACTAGTGCTACATGCATGCAACATGCAAGGAAGAAGAATATCATGCATGCAAGATTTTATGCATGTGATGCTGGATCCGCTATGAAATCATCATAACTGGTGAAGACCTGTTGTAGCATATCCATATCTGGCCCATCAATCCAGTTATCTTCAAATATGATGCGATCCAACTCAACTGCAGCAAATTCTTTCATGCTTTTTACCTTGACCAACTCTCTTCCTCTAGCTTTTATCTCTTCCTTGACCTCTACAAGTCGATCTATCACCAAGTCTTCTCCATCATTGTGCATGAGTCCTTGGAATCTTTCATTCCATTTCTCTCTAACCTGACTTAATGACATGCCATCTTTAGTCATTACATTCACATCTACTATTATAGCCATAACCGCTTCCAACTCTTCCAACTGCTCAGTTAAATTATTAACTGCTCCCTGAATTTCATCCTTATGCTTGCTCAAGAAGCCAGTCCTAAACTTAAGGATACGAGAAGTCTTTTCTACAAAATCTTTATTATCATCTTCGAGTATAGATTCTTCTAAAAGAGTAGTTAGAGGCAATGTATTTATCTTCTCCAACTTTTCACTATACTCTTTGTACTCTTCTTCTAACTTCTCGGAGGCCTCAATATATTGATGCATCTCTTTTATTACTCCTTCCGCCTCCTTATAGGTTTCAAACCCCTTTTCCAAAACCTCACCTACCTCCCGATTCACTTTGTCTATGCATTTGTCAACCATCTCCGCCTTACCTCTAACCTGCACCAAATCATCAACCTCCTTTTTTCTTAGCAAAATAGGAGTCTCAATCGCTGCAACCTTTTGTGACCTTGGAGAGGAGACACTCTTCAAAAATGAATGTAACTGATCTAACTGAGCCTTAAGCTCATCTTTCTTTTGTTTGTCCTTGATCATTCTGGATTTTGTCGTTGAAGCCACCACATCAATCAAATTCATTTGTTGATTTCTAATGAGTCTTCCCAAGTTAACCACACTCAATTGATAGTCTGTAAACTGCATATCCCCTACCTCCTTTTCAATCATAGGTAGGGCACATTCAGCAACTATCTCCCCTTTATCTGTGAGTCTGGTAGAGTGCAAAAATTTAGCCCTCTTCTTAGGCCTTTCCTGTTCAATCTCCTTCATCATGTCCTCCCAATTAAGAGATTGAGGAGGTGTTCTAGCTCTTTTTTGTAGATCTAATTTCAACCAAGTAGGAGCACCAGGATCCATCATCATGGCAGAGGAAGTAGCAACGGTAGAGGATGGATGAATATCTACCTCAGGTTGAGAGTCAACCTTTGCCTTTTCTTGTTGCTCCTACAGTACATGCAACTGCACCAACTTCTCAGCCTCCTCTCTATCTCTTTGTTCCTTCATCTTCCTGTCTTCTTCTTCTTTTCTCAATCTTTCCTCTTCCATCCGATCCTTCTCCTTTTCTTTCTCCGAGGCCTCTCTTTCCAACCGTTCTACCTCTAAAGCTTTAAGTTTTGCAGCTCCGACCTCTTCTTCTTTTTGCTTCCTTTCAGTTTCTTCCTTTTCTATCCTTTCTACTTCCAAGGCTATGAGTTTCTCTGCCTTTTCCCTTTCTTTCTCAGCTAGCTGTTTCTTTACCAGCTCTTCAACCTCTTTTTCTTTCCTTAGAGCTTCAACCTCTTGTTCTTTCAGTCGAGTCTCCTCTGCAAGCTTCAATCTAGCAACAAGGGCTTCCTTTTCCCTTCGGTTTCTTGCTTTCTCCTCCTCGAGATCATGGATCTTCTATATCAATTCCAGCTTGTCATTTTCAGCTTTGACCTTGATCTCATGCTCTCATTGCCTCATTTGCTCCTCCATTGTATCAGCTCCTGTCCTTGTTTCAACTTCTCTTTCCTTCAATTGTTGCTATTGAAGTAGAGCATCAGATTGCAACTTTGCCTCTATTTCCTTTTGTTTCTCCGCTGCAGCCTTTGCATCAGATTCTCTGGTAGCATCTTCAAACTGTTTCCATTGCTCCTCCTGTGTAAGAATCTGCTCAATAGTAGGATCTAGAGGCATGTTTTCTTGCAAGTCCTTCTCTGACAGAGTTTCATCTGAATCTGTCTCAATTTCTACCAACTCTTCCTCCACTTCTTTTCCTTTAGTAGCTTCAGCCATGGCATAAAGCACTCCTTGAACTTCTTTGCTTTTCTTTCTTGTGAGTCGGGCTTGTGTAGATGACTCACCCAATGTGGGCATAGGAACAACATATTCAATTGGAACATCTCCCTCGGGTGTCTCTTCTTCTTCATCAACCACCTCCAACTCTGTTTCTTCAACATCTGGAGGAAAGAATTCCAATGGTTCCTTGGAAGGTGCCTTTCTTTTAATCCTCTTATACCCTTTACCTTTCTTGAGGATTGGTCCCTGAGGAGCTTGAGTCCTCATCATCAACCATTGCACACTTCTATCCAAGACTGTTCTTCCCAATTTCTTAATGTCAATCGTTTCTTCTTCACTCCAGTCTATTGGATCTAAGTTTTTGGTGCCAATATTCAAAGCTTCATATGAGGGATCTAATACCACTCCATCATCCACCAAAGTGTCAGGAATATTATCTTTAATGCCCAGCTCTACCATAAGTGAGACTGGTAATCTCTCATAATTCTTCCTCCTTAAGTCAAATTCATCCTGCCTATCACACCAAAAATCCTCTAACAAATTAAAGTGTCTAGTAAACACTGAAGGTAATAAAGTATATATCTTCTTTTTCGGATCAAAATACTTATGAGTTGTATACAATCCCAATTTCAATTGTATCAACTCATTACACACCACCTTAGCCACCTTCAAGTGTTGACAACCATATTCCCACAGTGTCACAGGAAACTTATGGCATCCTGTCTTGTGCTTCATCCCAAATCTAGCATTAACTCTGATGGCTTGATATACAAATTCCATAAGCACTATTCTATGGCTGCAGCATCTTGGAAGTAAATGAGGATGACCTTCAAACCCAAACAATCTGAAGTATGTAAATTTGGGGTATTGGATGTACCAACTTCCCCATTCAAAAATGAAAGCCATAGCTTCTTGACTTAATGTATATCCTACATCTCCACTCAACTGGTTGAAAACCACATATAAAAATGCGTCATTGACTCTTCTGAAGTGAGTCTCAGCAACCTGAAGGGATAATTGA
Organism: Sequoiadendron giganteum; assembly: GCA_007115665.2. Taxonomy (NCBI): domain Eukaryota; kingdom Viridiplantae; phylum Streptophyta; class Pinopsida; order Cupressales; family Cupressaceae; genus Sequoiadendron; species Sequoiadendron giganteum. The sequence goes on from CM021106.1 coordinate 269,993,588, forward strand.
TCATAGTGTTTCCATACCTTCTTTTGTCCATCCAAAACTCCCATTATACCTACCCTATTTAATCCTGAGAAAATCCCCAATCTTGCTGCAGCATAGACCACATATGAAGTCATGAAGAAAGATTTGGTCTATCTGACCCTTGTGAGTTGATCATGTATGGCATCAGAAACAATCATGGACCAATCAAATTGATAATCACCCTGAAAAATTACTTGAATAAAATGAAACATCCATTCCTTGAAATGGAAGGCATCCCTCTTCCCAAACACTCTGGACAGCATCAATAATAAATCAGATATCTCCTTCTTGAAGTCTGCCCTCTTTGGCTAATTTGCCAGTTTGCTCAAAGACTTCTTCTCAGTACTTAACCATCTTTTGTTTAAATGAGACTTATTGGAGTCTTTATGCTTAATATATTTCTCCAATGCCTTAGCCCCAGTTAACTGCACTAAATTCTTGGGATTAGGAACATTGAATATGTTTTGGAACATCTGCGGAGTAACATCTATAATTACATTATTCTATGAATCCATGCATAATCTTGTAGTTGGATTATAAGTACTGGCCACTGTATATATATCAACTTTGGACACTGAACTGACAAAGGAAACATAGTGATATGTGCAAGACCAGAGTCAACAATCCTTTGAGTTCTCCCTATCAAGTTTGTCCTTTCTGCAAAGGTCTCTTCATGTAATTCTTTGAAACTATACTGGCCCAGATTGGTATCTGTGATATCTGACCAGTTTGATTCCACCTTGTTCGCCTTCACCACCGAATTCCTATGATCATACCTTAATGTATGAGGTAACTGTTCTGGTTTCACCTTCTTGATCTTTGGTGCAGGCTTTGATGTTCCAGCTGGTTGATTCCTTCAAGCAGCCTCTCTTGACGTTCCTGACATCTCTCAAATCTCCTACAAGCAAACCTCTAATTAGACCCCTTCCAATAAATCATTATAAAACCTATTTTAAAAACATACCTGTTACATATGTATCAGAGTCAGATTCGGACAAAAACACAAAATAATCATTTTTACAAGACTGGCGAACTCGGAGCAAAAATCAATATAGGAACTTCAGCTAGTAACAAACGGGCTCAGAGTCGGAGTCGAGGAAGTTATCGGAACCGGGATCGGAATGAAAAAGGGATTTGGTTTTCTTCAAATTCCTCTTATTTCATATTCTATTTCCATTCCGCCTCCGTCTCCGATTTGTTTATCGTTACTTCGACAAAAGACTTTCCACAATATGCAGAGCCAGACACGGGATAAAAACGGAACTGATAACCTTTACAAACAAAATTCTTAAGTTTAAGATCAGTTCCGATCCCGCCTCCACTAATTATCACATACTTCAATAAAACCTTTTTAGAACTTGAAATCGAAAATGACATAGAAATGGAATTCACATCTTTGGTAAAAACAAACTCTTATGCCAATACCCATTCCAATCCCGCCTCCGCCTATGCTAATCATGACATCACCAAATTTATTCATTTTCATCATAACTTCATGATTAAACCTAGGTCGCCATAACATAGCAAAGGAGCTTAAAAACTCTACCCTCATATGACCGTGGGGGAACAATTGTATTTTAGAGCCATTTATTTAAAACTTATTGCAGAGACCGACAAAACTCTAATCTAACAAACTTAATAAAACTAGGGCACGGGTTTTAAAACCCTGCCATTCTACCAAACAACGAAACCCTAAATTAAACAATAAACCTAATCTACCTCACTGTAAATTCTTAATCTAACTTACACCACAATAAAAACCTTTAATCTAATCTAAATCTACTGCAAATCAAAAACGACATGACGCGATCGCGATTAAGTCGTGAAAATGACAATGCCCAAAAATAGAAGGAAACGACACAAAAAAATAAAACAACAAAGATAAAAATAAAACTAAAACAAACCAAAATAATAACCTGCTCATTCAATCACATCGTTGATCATAAAATTGCTTAAAACACAATTATTGAACACGCGAACAGATACAAAGCAAAACACAACGAACACAACTGCAAATAAAACAATGAACAACAAAGATAAAAGACCTACCTCAAATGCAAACAAATCCATGCTGACTTTCTGAATCAATTCACACACAATCCCTTCTCTATCTCAATCAATTTGCTCAAACGAACTCTGCTATTGCTATTCGCACTCTCAGACTTGTAATAATAACAATAATAATTGGCTTTAACCCTTAATAGAGAAAAATATGTGAATTTCTACCTACATTGGCAACCACCATTAATGCATTAAAACACAGTAAAGGCAGAGTCGGAATTGTAAGAGAACAAACATTGGTCTATAGTGCAACTTCTGTCAAAAAGTCAATGACAAAAATTGGCGGGGTCGGAACCAAAATGGAAACAGGATCTTAAAATCATAAACTTTCCAAACGTTATTCCCATTTCGACTCCGCGTCCAACAACTAAAAACAAAACAAAAACAAAAACAAAAGTTAAGTAAAAGACCAACCTAATAAAACAAAACACAAAAACTGAGACAAACAAACATTAAAAAGGGAGCGGAGTCAAGATCGGAATTGAATTTGATTTTGCAAATTTTGAATAGAACCATCCCAATTCCCACTCCTGCTCCGCTTTCGCTAAAGAGCAAAAAGAAAGGCAAAGAAAAGACTGTCGGGATCAAAACAAAAAATACACCTCAAAAGACCTTTCAAAACTCGATTCAGCTCCGGTTCCGCTTCCGACAAAGAAAACAAAGAAAAACAAAATATTTGGCAAAACTATACTCCAAATTTTGTTCGAAAAACAACTAAGTACAAAAACACAAAGGGGGACCCATTTTGACCAAGACAAAAGATGGGGTGGTTATGCAGGGCATAACAAATGGCGACTTGGCTGGGAAAATGGTTTACCTATTTTCAAAATAACTAAAAAAAATTTTAGTCACCCAAAAACTACTTGGCTTATGAACATCTTACCTTGAATGAGATCAAATATTTGTAGGATAATCCTGAGTTTGAATCTCAAATGTAATGTGCTCATGAGTTATTTCTGAATCTGAGTGTGTGCCTATTTGTGCATCATTCTTTGCAGATACTTTCTCTGCTCGTAAACAACTATACCTAAGTTTCAAGCTACATAAGTTGAGTCCTTTAACTATCGTGCAGTAAAATCCTAGGTATTGTTTCGCTGCCAGACAGGCGTCCATAGCCCCGACGGAGATACCTCTAGTCCTCTCAAAGCATTGCTCTACTGCCAGATAGGCGTCCATAGCCCCGATAGAGATACTTGATTACCCACTTGATATTGATCTTGCCTTTCTTTCTTTCTTTCTCTCTTTTTTTTTTAAAACAGAAATCTTTTATGCATCTCTCAATACTCAGATTCAATGAATCTAAAATGTGGGTTGAGTACTACAATGGATTTCATGATAGTTTTGGAATCTGATTTTTCACTTGAAACATAGATAGAGTCACTCTAAAACAAATAGGTAACTACTCATGCAGATGTTTTTCTAATTTGGTGACAGATCTTTGATCACAATTCATGAGATATTCACATTTACATCTTCTGTCCTTAATAACTTTTCCAACCCAAACTAGAATGATCATAAAACATAAGTTTTAGAATGAAATCCTTTTCAGTGATTATAATGAGAATACCTAAACCAATTTCTCTCCTAGTACCAATAGTATACTTTGAATAACAACCCCCTAACTTGAGATGAGCAAAATAAGAATCCCCAATGAAACAAGACAAAACAAAACCAAACAAACAAAAACAAAGAAAGAAAACAAAAAAAAACAAACAAACAAGCAAAAACAAAAAGTAAAACCTAAAAACTAAACTTAACTACATATGATACAATATAATACATTCTTTTTCAAAACACCAGACTTTCTATGCACCAAAATAGTGCTTGAGAAACTGACCATTAACTGGTAATGGAACAGGCTCTCCTGTTAGGGTACTCAAACGAAAGGCATTCTCCCCTAATATTTCAGCTATTTGGTAGGGACCTAACCAAAGTTATCGAATTTCTGATGTTCTCCCTTCCTTTCTCTAGCCTTATCCCATAATAGCACAAGGTCTGATATTCTAAAAGCTTTCACTTTGGCTCTTTTATCAAACCAGCGCTTGACAACAGCCTGATGTTTAGAGAATTGCTGCAAAGCAGCATCTCTTTGTTCTTCCATGTTCAACAAGTTAAGCAGTCTTACCTCAATCCTATCATCCCTATTATAAAACTCCTGCATAAATTTCAGAACAGGTATTTGTAAATGTATGGGAAAGATTGGATCCTGGCCATAAACTAGCTTAAAGGGTGAATTACCTAGGGCTGCTTTAATTCTGGTTCGATCTGCCCATAAGGCAAATCTCAACTGGGTATGCCAATCCCTAGGTTACTTTCTAACAACCTTTTTATTACTTCCAATAAATTCTTATTTGTGGACTCAGCCACTCCATTCCCCTGAGGGTAATAATTGGAAGAATATTTTAATACAATCTTATGCTCATAAGCCCATGAAATAAATTCAGCAGAGGAAAAAGCAGGGCCATTATCACATACCAGAGCAAATGGAACTCCAAACCTGGTTGTGATGTTCTTTGTCAAAAATTTAATAACCACCTCCGTGGTGCTATTTTTCAAGACAAAGCCTTCGTCCAACACGTGCAATAATTTGTCGCAGTTAAGATGGATTTGTGACATGTAGAAGAATTTGGATTAATCACCCCTACAAAAGCAAGTGCCCATTGATCAAATGGCCTTACCTCATAAACTGGCTGTAGAGGCATTGCAGGATTTCTTCCTCTTGATGCAGAAGTTTGACATGCATGACAAGTTCTGCAGTGTTGATATGCATCCCTAAATACATAAGGCCAATAGTAACCTGATCTTAAAATCTGATGAGCCAATGCATCGGCAGATCCATGTCCTGTTCCATGCCTACCATGAAATTCACTCATAGCATGTTTAGCTTCTTGCTGATCCAAACAATGCAAATAGATTCCTTGGAAATTCTTCTTATAGATTGATCCTCCTTTAAGCATATAATGAGCGCTTTTCATCCTTAGTGCTCTTCTTTGAGTTGCATTCATCCCTTTTGGACACTTGTTGTTGAGGAGAAAAAAAACTAAGTCTATATACCAAGGATCTTTTGTGAATGACTGAATAGTGTATTGTTGACAAGTTATACTTCTGTCCACTTCAGCCATTGCCTTTGACAAACCTTGACCTCTTACAAGCTTCATTGGGTGAATCTCCAAGTCAAATTCTTGTAAAATGGCCATCCATTTCCCTCTTCTTTCCCCTAGTTCACTTTGCATCAGGAGGGACTTTACAACTGGATCTGGGACTATAGCCATCACTTGACTTTGGATTATGTAGTGTCTGAATTTTTTCACTGCTCGCACCAATGCAAATGCCTATTTTTCTATTGATGAATATTTTACCTCTGCATTCTTAAAGAGAGAGCTCATAAAAGCATTAGGCCTCTCTTCATTCTCTTCTCTTCTCTGTGTCAAGACTGCTGCACATGAATGTTCAGAAGCAAAAGAATAGATGTAAAAGGGTTTTAGATAATCTGGGCTTGTTAAAACAGGTGCCTCAGATATAGCTTGTTTAATCTGCATGAAAGCAGATTTAGCCTCTTCACTCCATTCAATCTTCGCATCCTTCTTCATCATTTCATTAAGTGGTTTAATAATTTCTGCAAACCCTATTATAAACTTCCTGACAAAATTAACCCTTCCAAAGAAAGATCTCATCTCCTTCTTACTTCTTGGCCTTGTTAACTTCAAAATGGCCTCTACTCGATCAGGATCTATGGAAATTCCCTCCTTTGATATAATGTGACCCAAAAGTTTCCCTTCAGAAACTCCAAATACACATTTCTTTAGATTAAGAGAAACACCATAACTAATACATTTCTTTAGTACTTTCTCTAAATCAGTAGCATGATCTTCTCTACTCTTAGAAAAGATGGTCAAATCATCAACATAGATGGTTATACACTTTCCTATTAGATCTTTAAACGCTACATCCATCGCTCTCTGAAAAGTAGCACCAGCATTAATCAGACCAAATGGCATCCTCCTGCAGGCAAATGTGCCCCACTTTGTAGTGAAAGCAGTCTTCATCCTATCCTCATGACTTACCAGTACTTGATTATATCCTAAATATCCATCCAAGAAAGAAATCATTTGAGATCCATTAACCTTTTGCAATACTTCATCAAGAGAAGGTAATGGATAATTATCCTTCTTAGAGGCTTTATTTAAATTTCTGAAATCCACACATAACCTGATTTCCCCATTCTTCTTCCTCACAGGAACTAGATTAGCCACCCAGGTAGAGTGTCTAACTGGAAAAATTATTCTTGCAGCCAAAAGCTTTTGTACTTCTCTCTAGATCAGAGGCTCAATTAATGTATTGACTGGGCGTTGCTTTTGGTGAAACGGCTTGGCTTCTGGCTTAAGAGGAATCGTATGTGTGATGATAGATGTATCAAAAGTCTTCAGATCATCGTAGCTCCAAGCAATTGCTTCGATATTTTTCTTTAAAACTTTGATTATCTCATCCTTTATTTCTGGAGGACAAGTCTTTCCTATAAGAACATTCCTTTCTACCCCTGAGTGAGTCAAATTAACGGATTCATACTTGCCTCCCTTACTCTTTGTAGGCATTCTATGATAAGCTCGTAGATCTGAATCAAATATCCTCTCCAATGCTATCATTCCTTTTGGAATATTATTACTCTTTAAATCCATTATCCCTTCTGGATTGTCACTTTCTATATTGTCACTTCTTGGATTCCAGTCTCCTTGATCCCTATCAACATCATCAATTATCTGCCCTTGAAATACATCAGAACTCTCCAAAAAGGCCAAAATATGTTGGTCATCATTAAACACCTGGAAGTGTCTAACATTGTCAGGAATTGCAAGAACTGAAATCAATTCCACAGAAAACCTTTTCAGATTTGAATCCTACATGGGCTCTAATGTACTTGCTGCAACAGCAAGAGCATCTGCTATTTGATTTGCTTCCCTTGGAATAAGAGTAATCCCAAAGGTGTCAAAATCTTCTATTAAATTCCTGACCCTATTCCTATAAGCAGCCAATCTTTTATTATGGCAAGTGTATTGACTGCATACCTGCTTCACAATTACCTCAGAGTCTCCCATCACTATAAGAGTAGTTACTTTCTTCTTATGAGCAAACATAAGTCCTCTTGCAAGTGCCTCATATTCAGCCACATTGTTAGTGCAACCAAACTGCAATCTGTAAGAAGCAAAATAAGTTTTCCCTTTCGGGTTTGTTAGTTCAATTCCAGCTCCACTTCCTGCTTTAGATTTAGAACCATCAAACTTAAGAGTCCATAACTGGTCTTTAACTTGGAGCTCTTTCCTTTTAGAAACTACAGGAATTTTATCACTTGTGACATGTGGCGGCTCGGACTTTTGCTTTTTATCAGAATTCCCATTGAGAAGAAGGTCAGTTAACGATTTTCCTAGTTCCTTAATTTGTTCAACAACTACCTCCTGAGTGATTTCTTGGGTTGAGTCAGGGTCTAACTCATCTTCTATTAACTCTTTTGGCAATGACAAAGCATCTGGAATAGGGGTATTAAAATGAAACTGAGATACTTCCACTTCTTCTTTTTGATCTAAAAACCCTAAAACCTGAGTGTGTTCTACTGGTAAAGGAACCTCTTCTTGAGGAAGACTAATCCATGTAAGAATAGTTGCATCCTTAGCTTGGAAAAAGAACTCATTGATGGGAGTCTCAGTTACCTCTTGAGATTCTTGCTTGGGTAAATCTACATGCCTTAGAATATCTATGCATGACTGACATGTCAACTGCGAATGGTTATGATAGTGTATTCTACACCAATTAGGAAGCAATAGCTTACTCAAATTAGTTTCTGTTCCTAAAACTAGCCTATCTTGTTGCAATTTCCTTATTAGAACTTGCTGATTAATGTGAATCATCGAATCAGTGTGGTCTAAAGATAGTGTATCCTCAGAACTAACTACAGAAAAAGTAAGAACTTCCTCTTGCTTGTAAACACCCATCTCAGTTTCAAAGAATGCTACTTCATTTGAAGTATCATACTCTGTAATCATGTGTTTGAGCCTTGGTTCACTTTCAATTCTTATTTGAGTGGCAACCCATTTCCAAGGTAACCACATGTGCGAGAAGTCCAGGGACAGATATCCACCTATGCTTTTCATTAGCTCTCGACTTAAAAGCATCCCATATGTTTCTGGGAAATCAGCAACTTGAATATATATATAGGTCTAGATCCTTGGGTCTGATCCAACCTACACATGCATGTTCTTCAACTCACCTACAACATTAACTTCAGTTTTATCCAATTGAATCACCTTTTTGTTGGTTGGAATAGGACTCAATCCTAACTTTTTACAAATCGAAAAAGGCATGACATTCCCTGATGCTCCAGAATCTAATAAGCAATTGTGTAGATTCTTTCCAAAGATCCTGAAACTTAACAAGAAAGGTGGGGTACTGGTCTTACCTTTATACATAGCAGCATTCATCTCCTTTGCAAGAGTCACTTTACCTTTCCCTTTCAAGCGATCCGTTTCTTCCAAAGCTTTTAATACTACTTCCCTCTGAGTTGGGCACCACTTCATGATATCAAAGAAGGATAGTGATGTCTTCTGCCTTTGCAATTCTGCAACAAAATCAAACTCTGAATCATTCCTAAATTGATATTTAGGAAAAGAAGGCTGATTACCTCTATTCTAAGTATCAGAAGGTCCCTTTGGTGGGGGTGGATTGTTATCTGCATTTTGATTTGGTGGAACCATGTTGTTAGGGGGTGCAGATGTAGTGAATGGCCATTTATTCTAGTTTCTCAGAAAGTGACCACCCTTAGATTGGAAGGCTTGAGCATCATAGACATCTTCTTCCGGCTCATTATCCCCTTGCATAGGGAATTGATACTTTTCTTCGATGGTTTCATAAGTCATGGCAGTGCTGGCTGGCCCATTTCCTTAATTAGAATTTTCTGCTTGAGGATGGGCATTAGCCTATGCAATTTTCACTATCTTCTCCATTTTTGGGCAATTGACCTCAGAATGGGCTACTGTATCATGCAACCTACACCAATTTGTCATAAAATTTAAATCAGCAACATTAGTAGTATTTGATCTCTCTTCACCTGCTTGATAATTATGAGGAACTCCTCCATTGTTAGGTCAAGTATTCCACTGCCTATTGTTGTTATTATTATTATTGAACCTCTGATTGTATCCTCTATTTTGATTTTGATAATTCTGGTTCGAGGAGTTTTGATTCTAGAAGTTCTTATTGGTGTTCTGATTAGAGTAATTGCCCTGATAGTTATAACCTCCCTGATTGTTGTAATTCTGGTTTTGATTATTGGGAGGGTTTTTTCTGAGCTGTGCCATGTCATTTGACATCTGAGAGAGAGTCTTTTTGAGAGTCTCTACTTCACTTGTAAGTTGAATAGTTTGATCATTCTGCACATTTTGAACTATGGCTGGGGAATGGACATGGGTTGGTCCTCCCCCTTGTTGCGGTTGATTTTGAGGTTGATGTTGAGGTTGCTGTTGTGGGGATTGATGTGGGGAATCATGCATGCTATTGCCAAAGAAGGGCATAGTTAGTGGAGCTTGTAACTCAGATACAGGTCCATAATGGGAATAAGACGTTCCTAGGACAGTGTTGTATAACGGTGGATTAGGCATATGATAATTCATTGGAGAAAAAGATACTCCCAACCCTCCAGGTTGTAGATTTGTCTGCTGTTGCAATTTGATAGCCAAATGATAAATCTTAGATAGTGAGTCAATCTCATCAGGTTGATAAGTTCTTTGTAAGAACAGACCAATCAAAGGATCAACAACTCTCAGATATGCTTGTATAGCTATGGCTTCCGGTACTAGGTAAGGCTCTTGTAGCCTACGATACATTCTATGGAACCTAGTGTTAAACAAGGGCAACGGTTCATGATGCTCCTTTCTAATAGTGGAAAATTGGTGATATAGTATTGTAGGGTCTACATAAACCCTAAACTGATTAATAAAAGCATTCTCTAAATCATTCCAACCTAGAATGGATCCTTGGGGCAGATTTAGATACCAATTATACGCCATATCTCCTAAACAGTAAGGAAATAGTCTACATACCACATCTTGATGAGCCACTTGAGCTCGCGTGCATGCATCTTTGAATGCTTGTATATGTTCCTCTGCACTTCTTGATTCTCCATGCATGTATTTTGGACAGAACTTCTTTGGGTTCTTTGGTAAATCATGGAATCCACTTGGAATAGTCCCTAACGGGGAGGGATTACACACAAAATAAGCCATTGGTGGGATTGGTTGGGCAAGTGGTGGTGATAAAGGCCGAATTGGTGGTGAAAAAGGCCTACTTGGTGGTGGTGTGGATGGAATTAGTGGAAATCCTAGTGGAGTAAGCGGTGGTGGTAATGTAGGTATTTCTACCCTATGAGCATGAGGTCTTGATCTAACCGGGGTTTGAAGTTCTTTGAATAGTTCATGATTAGTAGAGGATCTAAGAACCCTCTCGTATTCCTCTGGCAAAAAAGATCTTTCGCGAGCCAGATTATCCTTTCAGGCCCTCCTTCTAGCACCAATTTCTGTTGATGATTGAAATGACACAAACAACATTAAAATAGAATATTTCTATTCTATTTCTCCTGAAAAAGAAAGACTACATGTAGTGGCCTAACTCCCAAGGTCCTGGTAGTTGGTTCTCAACTATCTAATGTCACTCAACTGGTTCATGCAACTGTAATATTCAAGGGGCCTGGGCTGGTAACAAAGGATTCAAGCTATTACTCTCTTTGTCAAAATAGTTCCTGTAAATAGAGGGGTTTAAAATAAAAGAAAAAGATAGATCCAAGGGGTAAATCAGTAAGTATGAATTAAATTTATCTACTATCCAGACATATACTTTTAACAATGAATGTTTTCTTAACCGATCACAAAAACCATAGCATGACACAACCCATAGTATAACTGTACCATCATATACATCTTAGGTGCTTAATTCAATTCCTCTATTCGTGTATCACAAGTATTTCCAAGATCTCAAAACCACACACATTCATTCATCATTAAAACTATAGATCAACAGACTTTAATAACCTTAATTCAATGACAATTTAACAAGATAATCTTTAAACCTGGTTTCTTCTAATGACTTTCATCATATAAGAAACTATCATTCTTCAGCACAATCACTAGCATTCAAGTGGATTATAACTCATTAACCTTATCAAACACACAATTCAATGCCAAACTCCATATTTAGTAAACCTGCAATTCTATTAACTATAAACAAGATCTGGTACAATGTATCTCTGCAAAATGCTCTCTGAAAATTCTATCTCCTAACACTAGGTAAGCCAATCCAATTCTCAATTAGCCGACCCTTACAATGTAATACCCCACTGGTATTTATAGAATACAAAAAAGAAGTTCGAAACTTTACTTCTATCTTAGGCTTTCCACCTTTTTAGGAACAATCAACTGTCTTGGAAACTCAGATCAATTTCGATCTTGAGTTCTTACATTACACATTCAGTTTGATCTAACAATAGAAGATAGAAAATAGGAGAAAAGAAGATCCCACGTCCTTGAGACTGCTAGTGCTGCATGCATGCAACATGCAAGGAAGAAGATCATCATGCATGCAACATGCAAGGAAGAAGATCATCATGCATGCAAGATTTTATGCATGTGATTCTGGATCCGCTATGAACTCGTCATAACTGGTGAAGACTTGTTGTAGCATATCCATATCTGGCCCATCAATCTAGTTATCTTCAAATTTGATGCGATCCAATTCAACTGCAGTAAATTCTTTCATGCTTTTTACCTTGACCAACTCCCTTCCTGCAACTTTTATCTCTTCCTTGACCTCTACAAGTCGATCTATCACTAAGTCTTCTCCATCATCTTGCATGAGTCCTTGGAATCTTTCATTCCATTTCTCTCTAACTTGACTTAACGACATGTCATCTTTAGTCATTACATTCACATCTACTATTATAGCCATAACCGCTTCCAACTCTTCCAACTGCTCAGTTAAATTATTAACTGCTCCCTGAATTTCATCCTTATGCTTGCTCAAGAAGCCAATCCTAAACTTAAGGATACGAGAAGTCTTTTCTACAAAATTTTTATTATCATCTTCGAGTATAGATTCTTCTAAAAGAGTAGTTAGAGGCAACCTATTTATCTTCTCCAACTTTTCACTATACTCTTTGTACTCTTCTTCTAACTTCTCAGAGGCCTCAATATATTGATGCATCTCTTTTATTACTCCTTCCGCCTCCTTATAGGTTTCAAACCCCTTTTCCAAAACCTCACCTACCTCCCGGTTCACTTTGTCTATCCATTTGTCGACCATCTCCGCCTTACCTCTAACCTGCACCAAATCATCAACCTCCTTTTTGCTTAGCAAAACAGGAGTCTCAATTGCTGCAACCTTTTGTGACCTTGGAGAGGAGACACTCTTCAAAAATGAATGTAACTGATCTAACTAAGCCTTAAGCTCATCTTTCTTTTGTTTGTCCTTGATCATTCTGTATTTTGTCGTTGAAGCCACCACATCAATCAAATTCATTTGTTGATTTCTAGTGGGTCTTCCCAAGTTAACCGTACTCAATTGATATTCTGTGAGCTGCATATCCCCTACCTCCTTTTCAATCATAGACACGGCACATTCAGCAACTATCTCCCCTTTATCTGTGAGTCTGGTAGAGTGCAAAACTTTAGCCCTCTTCTTAGGCCTTTCCTGTTCAATCTCCTTCATCATGTCCTCCTAATTAAGAGATTGAGGAGGTGTTCTAGCTCTTTTCTGTAGATCTAATTTCAACCAAGTAGGAGCACTAGGATCCATCATCATGGAAGAGGAAGCAACAACTGTAGAGGATGGCTGAATATCTACCTCAGGTTGAGAATCAACCTTTTCCTTTTCTTGTTGCTCCTGCAGTACATGCAACTACACCAACTTCTTAGCCTCCTCTCTATCTCTTTGTTCCTACATCTTCCTGTCTTCTTCTTCTTTTCTCAATCTTTCCTCTTCCATCTGATCCTTCTCTTTTTCTTTCTCTAAGGCCTCTCTTTCCAATCGTTCTGCCTCTAAAGCTTTAAGTTTTGCAGCTCCGACCTCTTCTTCTTTTTGCTTCCTTTCAGTTTCTTCCTTTTCTATCCTTTCTACTTTCAAGGCTATGAGTTTCTCTGCCTTTGCCCTTTCTTTCTCAGCTTGCTGTTTCTTTACCAGCTCTTCAGCCTCTTTTTCTTTCCTTAGAGCTTCAGCCTCTTGTTCTTTCAGTCGAGTCTCCTCTGCAAGCTTCAATATAGCAACAAGGGCTTCCTTTTCCCTTCGGTTTCTTGCTTTCTTCTCCTCGAGATCATGGATCTTCTATATCAATTCCAGCTTGTCATTTTCAGCTTTGACCTTGATCTCATGCTCTCGTTGCCTCATTTGCTCCTCCATTGTATCAGCTGCTATCCTTGTTTCAACTTCTTTTTCCTTCGATTGCTGTTGTTAAAGTAGAGCATCAGATTGAAACTTTGCCTCTATTTCCTTTTGTTTCTCCGCAGTAGCCCTTGCATCAGATTCTTGGTAGCATCTTCAAACTGTTTCCATTGCTCCTCCTGTGTAAGAATTTGCTCAATATTAGGATCTAGAGGCATGTTTTCTTGCAAGTCCTTCTCTGATAGAGTTTCATCTGAATCTGTCTCAATTTCTACCAACTCTTCCTCCACTTCTTTTCCTTTAGTAGCTTCAGCCATGGCATAAAGCACTCCTTGAACTTCTTTGCTTTTCTTTCTTGTGAGTGGGGCTTGTGTAGATGAATCACACAATGCGGGCATAGGAACAACAAATTCAATTGGAACATCTCCCTCGGGTGTCTCTTCTTCTTCATCAACCACCTCCAACTCTGTTTCTTCAACATTCGGAGGAAAGCATTCCAATGGTTCCTTCGAAGGTGCCTTTCTTTTAATCCTCTTATACCCTTTACCTTTCTTGAGGATCGGTCCCTGAGGAGCTTGAGTCCTCATCATCAACCATTGCACACTTCTATCCAAGACTGTTCTTCCGAATTTCTTAATGTCAATCGTTTCTTCTTCACTCCAGTCTATTGGATCTAAGTTTTTGGTGCCAATATTCAAAGCTTCATATGAGGGATCTAATACCACTCCATCATCCACCAAAGTGTTAGGAATATTATCTTTAATGCCCAACTCTACCATAAGTGAGACTGGTAATCTCTCATAATTCTTCCTCCTTAAGTCAAATTCATCCTGCCTATCACACCAAAAATCCTCTAACAAATTAAAGTGTCTAGTAAATATTGAAGGTAATAAAGTATACATCTTCTTTTTCGGATCAAAATACTTACGAGCTGTATACAATCCCAATTTCAATTGTATCAACTCATTACAAACCACCTTAGCCGCCTTCAAGTGTTGACAACCATATTCCCCCAGTGTCATAGGAAACTTATGGCATCCTGTCTTGTGCTTCATCCCAAATCTAGCATTAACTCCGATGGCTTGATATACAAATTCCATAAGCACTATTCTATTGCTGCAGCATCTTGGAAGTAAACGAGGATGACCTTCAAACCCAAACAATCTGAAGTATGTAAATTTGGGGTATTGGATGTACCAACTTCCCCATTCAAAAATGAAAGCCATAGCTTCCTGACTTAACCTGTATCCTGCATCTCCACTCAACTGGTTGATAACCACATATAAAAATGCATCATTGACTCTTCTGAAGTGAGTCTCAGCAACCTGAAGGGATAATTGATCATAGTGTTCCCATACCTTCTTTTGTCCATCCAAAACTCCCATTATACCTACCCTGTTTAATCCTGGGAAAATCCCCAATCTTGCTGCAGCATAGACCACATATGAAGTCATGAAGAAAGATTTGGTCTGTCTGACCCTTGTGAGCTGATCATGTATGGTATCAGAAACAATCATTGACCAATCAAATTGATAATCACCCTGAAAAAATCACTTGAATAAAATGAAACATCCATTCCTTGAAATGGAAGGCATCCCTCTTCCCAAACACTCTGGACAACATCAATATTAAATCAGATATCTCCTTCTTGAAGTCTGCCCTCTTTGGCTGATCTGCCAGTTTGCTCAAAGACTTCTTCTCGGTACTTAACCATCTTTTGTTTAAATGAGACTTATTGGAGTCTTTATGCTTACTATATTTCTCCAATGCCTCAGCCTCAGTTAACTGCACTAAATTCTTGGGATCAGGAACATTGAATATGTTTTGGAACATCTGCGAAGTAAGATCTATAATTACATTATTCTGTGAATCCATGCATAATCTTGTAGCTAGATTATAAGTACTGGCCACTGTATAAATCAACTCCGGACACTGAACTGACAAAGGAAACACAATGATATGTGCAAGACCGGAGTCAACAATCCTTTGAGTTCTCCCTGTCAAGTTTTCCCTTTCTGCAAAGGTCTCTTCTTGTAATTGTTCGAAACTATACTGGCCCAGATTGGTATCTGTGATATCTGACCAGTTTGATTCCACCTTGCTCACCTTCACCACCGGATTCCTATGATCATACCTTAATGTATAAGGTAACTGTTCTGGTTTCACCTTTTTGATCTTTGGTGCAGGCTTTGATGTTCCAACTGGTTGATTCCTTTGAGCAACCTCTCCTGACGTTCCTGACATCTCTCAAATCTCCTGCAAGCAAACCTCTAATTGGACCCCTTCCAATAAATCATTATAAAACCTGTTTTAAAAACATACCTGTTACATATGTATCGGAGTCGGAGTCAGACAAAAACACAAAATAATCATTTTTACAAGACTGGCAGATTCAGAGCAAAAACCAATATAGGAACTTCAGCTAGTAACAAACAGGCTCGGAGTCAGAGTCGGGGAAGTTATCGGAACCGGGATCAGAATATAAAAGGGATTTGGTTTTCTTCAAATTCCTCTCATTTCATATTCTATTTCCATTTCGCTTCCGCCTCCGATTTGGTTATCGTTACTTCGATAAAAGACTTTCCACAATATGCGGAGCCGGACACGAGATGAAAACGGAACTGATAACCTTTACAAACAAAATTCTTAAGTTTAAGATCAGTTCCGATCCCGCCTCCGCTAATTATCACATACTTCAATAAAATGTTTTTAGAACTCGAAATCAAAAACAACATAAAAATGGAATTCACATCTTTGGTAAAAACAAATTCTTATGCCAATACCCATTCCAATCCCGCCTCCGCCTATGCTAATCATGACATCATCAAATTTATTCATTTTCATCATAACTTCATGATTAAACCTAGGTCGCCATAACATAGCAAAGGAGCTTAAAAACTCTACCCTCATATGACCGTAGGGGAACAATTGTATTTTAGAGCCCTTTATTTAAAACTTATTGCAGGGACCTACAAAACCCTAATCTAACAAACTTAATAAAACTAGGGCACGGGTTTTAAAACCCTGCCATTCTACCAAACAACGAAACCCTAAATTAAACAATAAATCTAATCTACCTCAACTCACTTTAAAAATCTCTAATCTACCTCACTGTAAATTCTTAATCTAACTTACACCACAATAAAAACCTTTAATCTAATCTAAATCTACTGCAAATCGAAAATGACACGACGGGATCACGATTAAGTCGTGAAAACGACAATGCCTAAAAATAGAAAGAAACGACACAACAAAATAAAACAACAAAGATAGAAATAAAACTAAAACAAACCAAAACAAGAACCCGCTCATTCAATCACATCGTTGATCATAAAATTGCTTAAAACACAATGATTGAACATGCAAACAAATACAAAGCAAAACACAACGAACACAACCGCAAATAAAACAACGAACAACAAAGATAAAAGACCCACCTCAAACGCAAACAAAGCCACGCTGACTTTCTGAAGCAATTCACACACAATCCCTTCTCTATCTCGATGAATTTTCTCAAACGAACTCTGCTATTGCTCTTCGCGCTCTCAAACTTGTAATAATAACAATAATAATTGACTTTAACCCTTAATAAAGAAAAATATGTGAATTTCTACCTACATCGGCAACCACCATTAATGCATTAAAACACAGTGAAGGCGGAGTCGGAACTGTAAGAGAACAAACACTGGTCTGTAGTGCAACTTCTGTCAAAAAGTCAACGACAAAAATTGGCGGGGTCGGAACCAAAATGGAAACAGGATCTTAAAATCATAAACTTTCCAAACCTTATTCCCATTCCGACTCCGCGTCCGACAACTAAACACAAAGAAAAAAAAAAAAAGTTAAGTAAAAGACCAACCTAATAAAAGAAAACACAAAAACCGAGACAAACAAACATTAAAAAGGGAGTGGAGTCGGGATCGGAATTGAATTTGACTTTGCAAATTTTGAATAGAACCATCCCAATTCCCACTCCTGCTCCGCTTCCGCTAAAAAGCAAAAACAAAGTGAAAGAAAAGACCGTCGGGATTAGAACCAAAAATACACCTCAAAAGACCTTTCAAAACCCGATTCAGCTCTGGTTCCGCTTCCGACAGAGAAAACAAAGAAAAACAAAGTACTTGGCAAAACTATACTCCAAATTTTGTTCCAAAAACAACTAAGTACAAAAAAACAAAGGGGGACCCATTTTGACCAAGACAAAAGATGGGGTGGTTATGCAAGGCATAACACGTTCATGAATATTTTATGTGCTATAACATTGGGATAGTGAATCTTGTATGCTTCTAGCCTTGCTACTTCTCCTTGAGATGGTTTTATAAACTATTAAGTAATCTCTCTAAAATGCTTCCAAGAAAAATCAAGGAGAAAGAAGGTGATGAGAGATTTTTTAGTGAGGAAAATCTTGAGGCATCTTGTGAGGAAGTCTTGTCGACTAGAGACATGATCAAGCTTGGAGTCATAGCTTGCAACCATGTGACCGAGTTGGTTGTTGGAGACATCTTTCGAAGAGAAAGAACCTATTTAGGTTTTAATTGTGATCAGTTACTTCGAAGAGGGAGATAAAATCTAAGGATTCAAGGCTTGATTTGAGAGCATGTCTGCGAAAAGGATTGAGTTTTTATCAATGGAGGGTCTTCACTTCCAGAAGATTTTTTTACAATCTTTGAGGCAGGGATCAAGAGGGAGTTATGTGACTCACTAAGATGAAGTGAAGCTTGCAGTGTTGCAAGGCTAATGCTAAAGTCCTTGGAAGACCTCTTTAGCTGCTGAGATCAAAATTGCACAAGACAATCATCTGGATTTGACATTAGTAGCTCTGCAAACCTATTCAGAATGGAGCAATATGGGATGAGATTGAAGAGGATAATCCTAAACTCTCTACAATACCAGTGGTGTATGTTGTACAACATTTCTCTTAGGCAAGCGTTGCAGGAAATCTTGGATGAAGAGGTCAGAAGATTGTTCCAAGTACCTAAAGATTCAGAGGGAGCCTACTGAACCTGAAGAATATGGTGATCTAGTTGATCTTGATTCTTTATATTGAGTTATTTCTTACTAGATAAGATCACCTCATTTTCAAATGCAAGGAGTTAGTTTCTGAATTTTAAATGAAGGATCTTGGATACATACACTAATTCCTTTGTTTAGAAGTATGGTTGAATTCAGATGAGATCTTTCTGAGTCAAGGGAAGTTCATTATTGACATCTTGAAGAGATTTGATATGATGGATTGCAAATCCTAAAAGTGGTTGTAGCTAGTTCATATTTGGTGGATCCTACTATGTACAAGAATTTGTTTGGATCGTCGATGTACTAGACCAAATATTTGATATGCAGTGAGTGCACTTAGTTAGTTCATGTGTGAGCCAAGGAAAATAAACCTAGTTGTAGTAAAGCATATCTTGAGATACTTGCGTGGCATAGTTGGATATGGCTTGAGGTATTCTTTTGACGTGGACTTGGAGCTGCATGGATATAATGCTTCTAATTGGGCAGGGTGTGTCACTGATTAGAAGAGCACCTCCGGATGGTGTTTCAAATTGGGGTCTGCTTTGATCTCCTAGTGTAGCAGGAAGTAGTCTTTTGTGGCACTAAGCACCATAGAGGCAGAGTATATTGCAGCATGTGTGGCATCTCAAGAAGTAGTGTGGCTTCGAAAGCTCCTTGCAGGATTGTTTGGACAATCATTGGAGCCCACTATCATTCATTGTGATAATCAAAGTTGTGTGAAGATTTCTGTCAATCCAGTGTTTCATGACATAACTGAGCATGTTGAGATCAAATACCACTATATCAGAGATATGGTATTGAGAAAATAAATTTAGTTGAGACACATTAGCACTAATGAGTAAATGATAAAAATTCTCACCAAGCCCCTCTCCAGAGTGAAGTTTGTGTACTTCTGAGACAAGCTTGGTATTATGGAGAATGAAGCCCTAGCTGAGAGGGAGTCTTAACTTCAATGATCTTCTATTAATTTCTTTAATGCATTTCTCTCTATAAGAGAGATTTGAGGTGCAAGCCCTTGTTCCCATCCTTTGGGAGTAACTAAGGTGGAGGTCATGTGTATGACTCCATAACAACATCACATGAGAGAGTCTGTGATGATTTTTCTTGTACTTGTGTGTATTCACCCTCTGGGAGTAGCCATGGTGAACGTCACGATGAGGCGACAACATCACGTTGAGTCATGAGCATTTGTGCATACCATACATGGAAGTACCCATGATGGTTGATATCACGATGAGGTAATATGTTCCTTTTACCATCCATGGATGTAGCCATGATGGTTGATATCACAATGAGGTGATAT
This sequence comes from Sequoiadendron giganteum, assembly GCA_007115665.2. Taxonomy (NCBI): domain Eukaryota; kingdom Viridiplantae; phylum Streptophyta; class Pinopsida; order Cupressales; family Cupressaceae; genus Sequoiadendron; species Sequoiadendron giganteum. The sequence goes on from CM021106.1 coordinate 270,013,395, forward strand.
CTCTTCTTTCCACATATGAGAGTAGCCATTATGGTTGACATCATGATGAGGTGATATGTCTTATACAACTGGAAGCATCCTCCCTAGCTGAGAGGGAGTGTTGATGATATTGCAACGTTGGGTCTCTCTTCTAGCCCGATCTCATTGACATTTGAAGATAAATTAAATTAAATAGCCAAACAAATTAAATTATAGCCTTTGGCTATTTAATTTATTATGTGATTGATTATGAGGAGGCGCCTCATGTGAAACTTTATTTAATAATTAATTAACTTCTTTGGGTCGACTTATGTTCTTCCACCACCTTCTTGGAGAGTCATGTCTTGTTTGAGGTCAACCTCCTTGTTTTGAAAGGGTGTGATATTTCCTCTTCATGTGTATATATATATTCAATGCTTCCTCATTGTGACATGATGAATAATTAATATGGTGCAAATTCACTCATCCTAGTTCGAGTTCACATAAGATCAAAGTTCTTCAAGTACAACTCAATATGTTGAAGGGGGCTAATCAAAGTTTAATAGAAGGTTGTGTTTATCATCAATAGTTTTATTATATTGTATATGTGTTAGCCTCAAATTGTGATGCCATTCTTGGGCTCACAATTAACCTCATTGTAAAGGATATTTTTTGTTTATCATTCAATATATATTAGCGATATATTGTTGTTGGGTTTTTCTCCCTCAAGAGGAGGGTTTTCCTAGGGTATATGTTGTGTTATTGTGTTTGATTTTTTGAATTGAATTATGCTTATCTAATCTTATCATAAAAAAATAAAATCCAAGTACCATACCATATAATGATATACAATTGATGAGGATGGGAGTGGAATCATGATTCCAATGCAACAAACGATGTCGAAAATGGAGATCTCTAGCATGTATTATGTTGATTTGAGTGAAACACACTCTTTAACCCTAATATAGTAAAAACCCTAATTTTAACATATATAAGAGCAAAAAGTGAAGTAAATTCTAACTATTTTGGCATTTACCTTTTTGTACCTTGAGAGTGATTGAAGAGTAGTTGAAGATGTCAAGCCGACGGGATTACAGGCCTACGAGACTGGATATCCTATGAGACCAGGTGGCACACATGTGAGCACTATTGTGAGGTGAGTTTATTTTTTTGCCTTAGCTTTGTCCTTATGCAATTATTTTATGATTTTTATGCATTTCTAGGTTAATCTGTGGCCTTGTCTAAAGTATCTAGGAACTTTAGGAAAGTACACTAGAACAACTTTAGTACACTTTTATGATTGTCGATGTAAAGATTTAAGAGTTTAGACTGCTTATGAGACATATTTTTTTAATTTTTTTTAGGTTTCCACCTATTCATGTTAGCATCTGGGTGGCAAGAAGATTAGTCTTCTTCGAGATTTAGCCCCCAATCTTTCATTGGAGGATACAAAGCTTTTATAGACTGTAGGATTATGCTGGGCATACCTCATGCCCCCCATGAGGTACCATGATCCAATGTTGATGGCATTAGCAGAGCGATGGGATGTAGATACTTGTACATTTCATATACCTACTAGCGATATGACCATCATGCCGAAGGATGTACACTGCATACTTTGAGTTCTGATTCAAGGTGATCGAGTGTGCTTCCGAGTGGAGCGGTCATTTCACGAGATGAAATGTGACATGCAGTTTTTCCTTTTTGGGCCAGTGCATGATGAGAGAGTGAGGCCACAAATAGATCTTGTGATGCTAGTATATTCATGGGCCCCACTAGTTAGACAGATTGTAATGATGACAGTAGCACTCATACTTATCCTTAATGGATGGGGAGTGCACCTGGAGGGAGGACTAGTACACCTAATACAAGGGATGGTAGAGCACAAGATAGTATACGCCCGAGGGCACAACATCCTAGCGCACTTGTACTATGATCTTGGATGATTTGTCTTTCGAGAGGTGGACATCATGGTACACTATACGCTTTTGTAGGTTTGGTGCCTAGAGCATATGACATGTACTAGACCTACCAAGTTCCCATGTCCGATAGCCTTGGGGTATCTTCGGGCCTTCAACTATCCTCTACGATGATTTTGGTAGTATGGTGATTTTTCATTTCTAGAGATTCTGATTTGATCAACTGGAGGAGGATGAGGAGGAGCAGTCCATGAGCGAGAGTTGTGAGGCAGCAGATGAGGATCCAATTGGCCATGAGTGGGGAGAGCCCTCTCCCATTCGTATGACTAGATCACAAGCAATAGCTGCATCAGGCACTAGTACCCGCAACCATGGAGAGGCTA
>CM021106.1:270015754-270032104 GCA_007115665.2 Sequoiadendron giganteum
CCTGGCTTTCAGATGCGTATCTCTACATGGAAGACGAACGTAATGATGTGTTATATTTCACCCAAAGTTACTGCATCCAAAAGTTTAATGGGTTTGTTCATAGATTTGAAAAGAAATTATAGAAATTGTAAGAGTATGAGGTAAGGGTTGTAGAGGTGTTTTGATCAAGATTTTTGCTGTAGGTGAGTTGGATGACTGAAAAAAATAGTGAGCACTCTCTAAATTTATGGACATCTTAGGTTCTTTTAAATTTTGATTATATCATTAATTTAAAAAATTATGAAATAAAGGTGACTTGAGTTTTTTTTGATCATTTAGATGTTTTTTCTTTTTTCATTTAATAAATTCATTATGTTTGTGTGTTTGTGTGTTCCATAATGTCTTGGCAACCCTACACAATGCTTCTCCTTGATTATATTTTTTTGTATAAAGCTCCTAGGAATACACAACTATCTCCCTCTAAACAACATCTCATTCTGAATCAAGTAATCCAACAACTTACCTCTATCCATGCTTATTGATTCTTTACATGATTTCCATGCCTCCACAAAATTAGGATCTATCTCATACAAATGTTTCAACTCCTCAAAATCAACTATTTCTACCCTCATTTCTATTAGTAGATTATATATTTTATTTAGTGCATCAACAACCTTGTTTAACCAACCACTCCTATGGTTTAGTGCAAAAGTGAAAGTTTGCATGAATTCTACCCATCACATGTGTTAGGTTAACTTATATTGATTGTTAAGGTATTGCAATGCCTAGTAATTAATGCACAACACAAAATATTTGGGAAACAAATAATGTCTCTTTTTTAATGCTTATATTATGGCATCAAACTCTTGGTCATATACTAAATACCATTTCTCAGTAATTCAAATTTTGACTAAAATTAATTACTAATTATCCTTCTTGACTCAATATTGCACCAATTACATTCCCACTTGCATCATAGTAAACTTTAAATAGTTTATTGAAATCAAGTAAGGCCAATACTAGTTTCTTTGTTACATTCTTCTTTAACAACATAAAGTTCATATTCACCTCTATGGTCTATTTGAATTCTCCTGTATTCTCTCATTATCTTAATTAATGGTATACACATAATATGATTAAATATTTTGATGAAATTTCAATAAAATCAAGCTAATCCAAAAAAAATCTTACCTCCCCCACTGTAGTAATAGAAAAAGTATCCCTTTTTCCTTAATTTGGGAATAACTAATGATAATTGAGCTTAATGTTGCCTTAATTTAGTTTTGTAATGTGTTTTTCACATACACATTAAGTTTAGGACCATTCTTGATAAAATGGACTTAATAGTGCCTTATTTAGGGTGTTGTAAAGTGTATCTTTACACTTTCACACTAATCTAGTGCTTTATTACTTAATTGAGGTTAACTAAAGTTGATTGGCCCCTTAAATTAAAATCAAAGCCTTATTGATTTCATTTTTTAAGGGATAAAGGCCAACACTCATTAATAATATTTCACAACACTTAATTTGGCAAGGTTTATGTCCTACAATAGTGACCTTAGACCTATTTGCCACTTGGTGAATGGGTCCTCACTAGGTCCTAGGACCCCCTTTTGGCATGTTATTTGAAATTATCTTAAACAAGTCCTACTTAAGTATGCTAGTACCCGTTCACCCTATGGCCAATGGGTCCTCCTTAACTTAGAAAACCCCTTTTTGAACATATTCTTGACGAGATTTTAGTGATTTCAAATCCTAGATTTGATGTCAGCTTCTGTTATTTGAATTTTGGGATTAAATCTTAAGATAAGTATAAATATAAGGCTAATTAACTTAGTTTAATCCTATATTTTCATAAGCAATCAACAGTACTTTCACAACAACATTATAGAGCATTCAAAAGCATTTTAAAGGCATTCAAGGGAAAATTATCAAGGTTTTGTTGCAACAATCAAAGGTCAAATCATCATATCAAAGGCATACTACATTATCCATGTTGTTGACCTAAGGTGTTGATGTAGAATTGAAGATCCAATTCAAGCATTGTGCAAATTCAAGATCAAGATCTACAGTCCTTAAAGCCACTTCATGCTGGATTATTGATTTGAACTCCGAGACTTCATCCAAGGTATCATTGTCTCATATTTCATGTTTCATGTTTCGTTGTTTCATCATAAGGTTTAATTACCAAAACGGGGTTTGACTAAGGAAAACCCCTATTCCCTAACAATCAACATTTTTTCTTGTCTCTTGATGTGTTATTGTAGGTTTTAGATTGAAGACCAAGTGGAGAGAAATTTTTTAAAAGTTGCAAAGTTTTAAAAAGCTATCAATTTTATTGCAAGATCACAAAAAATGCTCCATAGAATTGATTTTTGAATTTCGAGAGCTAAGAACTTGGGATCTAGGAGTGTAGAAATTGAAGAAGAAGATCTCAAAACTAATTTTCTAGAACCCTAATAGAGACCCATTCACCATTGGGCGAATGAGTCCTTAGCGAGGCCTGAAACAACACTTTTTCAACAAGGTAAAAATCATTTCAACATCTAAAAACATTCATTTTTATTGTTATAATAGTTAGGTTTTTTTAATTATTGTTATTTATACATTTTATCTCTCATGATTGATTGAAAAATATAGTCAAAAAGTAGGTGAACCCATTTGATCAACCCCACACACACATTTGGGATCACCCCCCATTTTCTATGTTTCATTTTGGTGAACCCGACTTCTTGAGCATTGTAGCTTTCTGATTTTGGAGTCTATTTTCATCTTAGATTAGATCTTGTATTCATTTGCATTGAATTAGATCTCATTTAAGGTGACTTAGTTTGCATTCAAATTGGCATCTCATATAGGGTTTTAAGATTGCAATGTTTGCATTCTTTAAATCTGAAAAATACAAAAAATAAGTCATCTTGCATATAATTTATGTCACATAAACTTGTATTTTAAAATCAAAACAAAATTGCATATCAAACTAGGTCTTTTAATTCATCATTTTGTCACATTTCCAACTTGCATTTCACATTCCATTTACAAAAATATGAACCTGAAACTTACTGTAGTAGACCTAAATATGAAAATCATTAGAAAATAGCTAAAAATATGTAAAAATCTGTTTCAAAACCCTAATCTAGGACCCATTCACCCTACGGTGAATGAGTCTCTGATCAAACCTAAATCTGCATTTCTGGAAATTGAAATCTTTTGTTTTGTGCTTCTGTTTGTTGTTGTCAAATCTCTGTTATAGTTGGTTGAATTTTTGTTTCATTAATTTAATTAGATCTAGCTTAAATTGATTCATTTAGTGCATTATATAAATTCAAAATTGCATTTACAACATTTCATTTCATATTATTATGTAGTGTAATTAGCAAATTGCCTTGTTTAGAATCTGAAAATTGCATTTACACATTTCATTCTAGGTCCTTGCATTGAATTTCAAGACTCTTTCTATTTTGGGTTTGAACAGTAAGTTTATAAAAATTGTATGAGCTTTACAACTTGGTGTGATATTAGTAATACTATTGTGAATGCATTTTGAGACTCATGTCATCTCATGATATCCCATTTGCCATGGATCTTGGGTTTTTTAGCTCTCTTCCTAATAGTGTTGATAATCAACTCCCTATGGATCATAGTATGCATACCTCCTTTCCCATTAATTCGATACCTACAACCAATGTGCATGATTTTGATCATATCCCAAAAAAGAACATAAAGAAGATAGATAAAATGTTGGAACTTTTACAAGTCTTCGTGAGAACAAAACCTATTGCTAGTAATTCCATCTCTCATAAGGAATGTGCAAACGATGCTTGAACATAAAGAAGGGATAGAATTCATATTCTCCTTAATCCATAACATTCAATGAAACTTTCTTCCTCCTCAACCACCTTACCATACATCAGTTATACATAAGAGAAAAGAAGCTACAACTTCTGAAAACTTTACTACTCCTAATACATCCTTTTCTAAAAAAGGAAACAATTTGTAGTTAGAAGAAGAAAGTGATGAAAAAATAGTGATCACACCAAAGAAGAAGAAAATACGAATGCATGAACATCAAAATATTAATTTACAACAACTGTATGAACCTCCTGAATCTTTGTATAACTCATTAGAACTATCTAAAATTGAGACAATTTTTATACTCTTTTGCCTTGGCAATTGATTGAATTACAACCTAACTGTGCAAACTTGACCAAACTAAAAGTTAATAAAAATGAACCATATTGTTCTTATCATAGATTATTTGGCCACCACACTAATTATTGACATTTTTTAAAGAAAGAACTAAAAAAGTGTTCACCCTCTAAGAACCAAACTTAACTAAAAAATCATGCATTTCGTTCCTTGCCATGTAATAGTTATAGGGTCTTAACATTCTCACTCTTACATGTTATACATACATTGCAAATCATTCTCTTTATTGCAAGGAGCTCATTCTCACCACCTACCTCAGCTCATCCTTGTCTCACACTTAGTTGTGGCATGGGGTTAGTTAGTCTTGTCCTAGTTTTGGCATATGTTGTGGTCCCTTAAGCTAGTTGTCCGCCTTCCTTTTATATCATCTGAGATTGAGATGCAGATGACCTTCTATAGGTTGATTCATATGTTCCTTACTAGTATTTTCCATTTTTTAATTTTTCATGTTTCTTTATGTGATTTCATGTGCATTATGTGATCCCCCATGATGTTTTGTTTGATGCATGTCTCTCTTTTTTTGCATTCATCTATATGTATCTATATTCTTCTATATGTCATTAAAATTTTATCCATTTTCATTTGTCTTGTGTTTTCCTTTTGGGGATAACACAAGGCATCAAGACATTTAGGTCTCTTCCATGTTGACCAAAAGATTTTTCTTTGTTTCACTCTTTATGTGTCATTCTTCCACTTTTATGAGTATTTGGTGAATGATGACAATCCCAAGCTCTATGAAAAAATTGTAGCAAAGACATACTGACCCTGAATCCATAGATCTATTATGTATTTCTAGGGGCAACCCCTCCCTCCTTTTTCATGACGTATCTTTATTTTAGAAACATATGACCTAGAATAGGGTTTTCTAAGGAAATCTCTCAAGTTTGAGGAGAAAACATTGGCTACTTTAAAGCAATTGCTCACAATAATAGTATTAGAAACCACTTTGAAGTGGGGGAATACATCAATGACATCTTTTGATATTCTTCATATTTTATGGTGTGATTTTCGTTCTTGTGATGTGTCCTTTTCTTGGTGGTGTCATTGGGTTTGATGTCCTCCAAGAGTTTGATATTTCTAAGCATACAACTTTTCCTTAGTGGCATGATGCAAAGTGAGGCATCCCATAAGTGGCAATTTGATATTCTTGACTTGTCCTCTCTTATAGACATTAGGCATGATGTTCCCTAACAAGAAATTACACGAAGTGAGATCCACTTGAACAAAAACCTATAGACATAATATTCATAAGCATTTAGTATTGTGATGCCTTATTGAAGTTGGCAAGAGGATAACTTTGATATGGTATTAGAACCTAATATGATTCTCTCATTTTCCACCCTTTTGGGATACTCATCTAGTGGACGGCCTAAGGTTCCACTAGCCCAAAGTGAGCGTCTATACCATTTGCATAGTGGATATTGAGTTCTTATTGTAAATATTTTTGGACAAACAACCTAGACCTGATCCACATTGCGTTGGATAGACTATCAAAGTTTGATCCTTTTCTTTGACAAAAAACCACACTCCACATCACATTGGAATGATCAAAGATTGATCCTTTATTTTCCATTTTTCTCTTGGTCTTTGATAGGGTATGATTGTGTATCTTTTTTATTTATACATACATAAAAGTCTTGAATGTCTACTTTGGTGTGAGTTTGACATGGGGAAAAACTCTCACTAAAGGGGGGGCAAAATGTAGTAATAGAAAAAGTATCCCTTTTTCCTTAATTTTGGAATAATTAATGATAAATGAGCTTAATGTTGCCTTAATTTAGTGTTGTAATGTGTTTTTAACATTCACATTAAGTTTAGGACCTTTCTTAATAAAATGGACTTAATGGTTCCTTATTTAGGGTGTTGTAAAGTGTATCTTTACACTTTCACACTAATCTAGGGATTTATTAATTAATTGAGGTTAATTGAGCTTATTTGGCCCCTTAAATTCAAATCCAAGCCTTACTTATTACATTTTCTGAGGGTTAAAGCCCAACATTCATTAATAATATTTCACAACACTTAATTTGGCAAGGTTCGTGTCCTAGGATAGTGACCTGGGACCCATTCCCCACTTGGCAAATGGGTCCTCACTAGGTCCTAGGACCCCCTTTTGGCATGTTATTTCACATTCTCCAAAATAGGTGCTAGTTAAGTATGTTAGGACCCATTCATCCTATGAAAAATGGGTCCTCCTCGACTTAGGACACCCCTTTTTGAACATATTCTTGGCGAGATTTTAGTGATTTAAAATCCTAGATTTGATGTCAACTTGTATTATTTGAATTTCAGAATTAAATCTTAAGATAAGTATAAATATAAGGTTAATTCACATAGTTTAATCCTATATCTTCATAAGCAATCAAGAGTATTTTCACAAGAGCATTATAGAGCTTTCAAGAGCATTTCAAAGTATTCAAGGAAAGATTATCAAGGTTTTATTACAGAAATCAAAGGTCATATCATCATGTGAAAGGCATAGTGCATCATGCATGTTTTTGAGCTAATGTGTTGATGTCGAATTAAAGATCCAATTCAAGATCATGCTCTACAATCCTTAAATCCACTTCATGCTAGATTGTTGATTTAAAATCCAAGACTTCATCCAAGGTATCATTGTTTCATGTTTCATGTTCATGTTTCATTGTTTCATCATAAGGTTTAATTACCAAAATGGGGTTTGAAAAAGGCAAACCCCTATTCCATAATAATCAATAATTTTTCTTCTCTCTTGATGTGTGATTGCAGGTTTTAGATTGAAGACCAAGTGGAGAGAAATTTTTTCAAATTTGCAAAGTTGTCATATTTGTTGCAAGATCATAGATAGTGATCTACATAATTTATTTATAACTTTCAAGAGCTGAGAATCTGAGATCTAGGAGTGTAGACATTGAAGAATAGGATCCAAAAATTGACTTTCTAGATTCCTAACAGGGACCCATTCACCACTGGGCGAATGAGACCTCAGTGAGGCTTGAAACAACACAATTTCAACAAGGTACACATCATTTCATCATCTGAAAAACCTTCCCTTTTAGTGTTATAGTAGTTAGGTTTATTTTCTAATTTTGATTTATACATTTTATCTCTCATAATTCAGTGAAACATCAGGTCAAAAAGTAGGCGAACCCATTTGATCAACCCCACACACACATTTGGGTTCACCCCTCATTTTTTATGTTTCACCCACATTTGTTGGTGAAGGCCATTCTGCAATGCCTTTGACTTTCTCTAGATTCATCTTAAAACTCTCAATTGAGATAAAAAATGACAAACTACTTTTGAAAATTGTTTAACAAATTTTCTTCCCTCAATATTTATAGTACTAGTTTGATGTGCGCTAGGTGTTACCCCTTAGTCTTGTTGAAAATAAAAATTTCATCCATAAACTATCATAATCTCAAAAAAAAACTTAATACCTTATTCTACAATTTGCATACATGTTCTTGAGATATTGGTCAATTTGGAGGGCATAACAAGCCACTCATACAAACCCTCTTTAGTCTTGAAACTAGTATTTTATTCACTCCCTTTCCTTATCGTATTCTTGTGGTAGCCACTCTTCAAATTGATCTTTGTGAAGTACTTTATATTGCTTAGACAATCCATGATATCGTCCATCCTGTAAAATAGGATCCTATACCTCATAGTTGATGAGGGTGAAATATGTCCTTGTTTTTACCTTTTATTTACTTTTACCCTTACATTTCTATAGGATCTTTCGTTGTTCCTGTCACTATTTGTTAATGAAGCGAGGATATTTGATAAAATGAAATAAAAAGATAAAAACTTGTAAATGTGTCAAAACCTTCAATTATTTACTGATTACCTTTGTCACTATGGTAGTAGTGGATAATTAGGTGGATGGCACATGGGAGCAAGATGAGCATCGGTGGAATGAAGACAAGGTCATTTATAAGTCATGTGTCATTTTTGATAAACATGGTCTAAGTTGTTAGTTTCTAGAACAACTCAAATAGTTGTATGACTTTTTATTAGCATTAACCATAAAATTAATTTTATAATCTCTATAAATATGTATGTCAAGACTTGAATTGATAATCGATAACATACAATTATAATTTGTAGTTCTGGTTTGAAATTATTGTGATTAAAAATATTGTTTGCATGAATATTGAGTAGCGTGGAATAAGCTTTCATTTTATCACTGGACAATTGGAGAAGGAAGTTCCCACTTCCTCAATTTCTTGGTGAATTTTTGTAGTATTAGTGTTTTGTGTGGTAGTAAGATTCTTCAGTTTTAAATCCATTTTAATCCTTAATCATCATGTTCATTTGAAGCTATTTAGTGTACTATTAATTATTATGTTGGAATGATTTGGTGTGCTATTAATTAGTGTGCTTATGGCTACACGTGAATCCAACATAACATATTATCTTCTAATGTGTATCAGTCAACATGCTTTTTGTTCTTATTTTTATATTACAATCGGTGTTAATAGGTGTGTTCATCAATATATATGAATTTAGTTTAACATATTACATTTCAACTCTAGTACTTTGTTATCTTCTGTCAATTCATTTTCAATGTGGATGCTTTAATTCTATTTTACTATTTGATTTTAATCTTCCTTTGTTACAAACTATTCCTGGCACACGCTCCTATCACACAATTGATAGGAAATCTGTAAACTAGACTTCTTAATAAATATAGGTCACACATAGTTGCATCCATCCACAGTTAGCTTGCTAGGTTCAACCCTTAGCCAAACATTCCCAATATCTTCAATAATTTCATGACTCCTCGATTAACAATTAAGGAATAAACTAAGAAAACCTTCATGAAATTCCCAAGGATTGATTTAAACACATTTTCCAACTAGATAGAATTACAAGGATAGTTTTCCCTTACTATTCACCATAGTTTAATATAATCATTTTGGCATCATTGTCAGGGAAAGTTATTAAAGGTATGAAACAATAGTAATCTGAGCTATGACCAGTACGTCAAGAGGAAATCCTATATAATTGTTGACCTTGTTAAGGTTAATATTCATGATTTGTGATGTTATAAGTCATATACATGAATCGTAGTAGAGATAGTAGTGGTATATTTAAATGGAGAAAGGACGTAATTCACAACTTGAAATTTAAAAAAAAATCCAAAACCATCCATTGAGGATTCACAACTTGAAGAATTGAAAAACAAATCAAATCCATTTGTTGAGAGAAGTCGAATACAACAAGAAAAATTGAAAGATAAATTACAACCATGTTAGTTTCACCCCCATTACCCGCAAAAGAGTTAGTTGAACAAGATATTGAAAAGTGTGTTATTGAGTCTACCATTTTCGAGACCCTTACAGGTATCCATCCAGGGTCTTTCAAAGAATTACAAAAGAAGGTTGTAAAGATATTCAAAGAATCTTATAGATCTAGAGATGGTCCATTCTCAAGAACCCAAAATCCATTCAAAACTTATTTCACCCCATGGGCATTTAACACCATGATTGATCTCAACAAAAACATCATAATCAACAACAACAATCACAAAAATGATAAAAATGTGAGAGAATTATCCCACAACAACCTAATCAATTTTGAGTTTCCAATTACGTATCTTGAAGAGGATGCCCCTATAAAAAATATTCCCTATTCCGCTTTGTCAGTTTTTTGTGGTATTTCTATTGAGGATCCTGACATGTTCTTATTTGAGTTTGATGTGTTGTGCCATAGTTATGACTATCAGAGAAATGCATAGAAGCTCAAGTTATTCCCATCCACGCTGAAGGATGTAGCCTTATGTTGATTCATGAACCTCAAAAATATCAAAACATGGGAGGTCATGGAGGATTTTTTTTTTGAAAAATTACTAGGAGTATTGTAAAACGAGAGAGGTTTGGGATAATATCTTTCACATGACACACAAATAATATGATACCATGTAAGATTGCCTTGAGTGCTTCACATTCAACCTACAATAATCATGACAACCATAGCTAACTCTTGATACTATTTATATGTTGTTTCTTAGGGGAATAAGGGATGATACTATGGATGCATTGAATTAAATAGGAAAAGGTAATGTCTCTAAATTGGACTTTGATGATATTTGTGACATTTGTAGGAATTACTCAAGGTTTCAACGTTCCAGGAGGAATTATTCAAGTAAGATTTCTTCTTCAAGAAATACCACAGGTATAAAAAATCATGAAACAGGTAACTTACTTGAAGATATTAAAACTGATTTTGTTAAATCATATGGGTAAACAAATAGACACTTTATATACTCGTAGAAAGAAAGAGGAAGCCAAAATGGCCTTGACTATGTTCTGTCTAACCTATCATAAGAGACATAGTAGCTGTAAGTGTGAATATGTGAATAAGACCAAAACACTTCTTAATATGACATTATATCAATGATTAAACAAATTGAATCAATTCAAAACAGTAATCAATTGAAAGTGTCATATTGCTCTCTATCTCCAAAGATTTATTAAATCAAAATTTCTCTCAAATTGTTTAAGCAAATAAGACTGTTAAAATGACAATTCAAAGAACGAGATGATGATAATGCAATACTAAATGGTAAACAATGTAAACTACCATATATGAAATAGATAATTGTAGCTATAGGAGGCAGCCATGTTTGGAAACTTGATTCCTGGATATGCTTGATGTGTAAATGCTTGATGCTTGAAGCTTGAATTCCTGCAGAGTAAGAGTGCAAAAGCTTGATTATCTGGATCCTTTTCTTGGTTCAATGAGGTTGTATTTATAGATTTCCTGGTTGTAGAAATGCACAAGGAAAGCTTTGAGAGGCTTGGATTCAATCTGGAGAATTGAATGGTGAGAGATGGAGGAGATTGAGAGAAAGATGGAGATTTTCTCTACCCATGAAAACACCAGGCAAGAGAAGAGGAAGGATTGATGGAAGAGGATTGAGAGATCAAATTCCAAATTTGTCTCCAATTTGTCTCCAAAACTTCCCGTGAAGTTTCAATCAATTAATTTTGACATATTTTAGACATGGTTTAGACATAGGATATCTAATTCATTTTTGAGAGAATATAGATGGAATATTCCTTGTGCTCTAATTCAAATATTTTTTATTTATTTAAATTAGCAAAGGAGAGATAAATAATTTAATAAAACGAACTATAGGATAGTTGTTTATTAAATTAAATAGAAGAATACGACAATTAATAAATAAAGTGTTTTGATCTTTATTAAATTAATTTAGAATCGATGTGGTAGAATAAAATAGGGATTTGATAATTAAATCGAACAAATTATTTAATTTTGTTTATTTAATTAAGATGAATTTAAATGTGAGCTATATAAATAAATATTTATATTTATTCAATAGTAGAGGAATTTAGAATAATTAATCAAATAATTTGTATTTAATTAATCGGAATGCTCTAGACCATTTTTAGGTGTATAAATTTTGCTCCTCTTCGAAGTGATGTGTTTACGCGTTGCTTCAAAGAAAATTTTGCTGCTACTGCCAGGATCGATGATATAAAAAAATAATTTTGTATGCCCTAGACATGCCCCAGACATTGATTTTCAGATGATTGTCGATAATATGCCCCCTCGGGAGATAAATTAATGATTTGATGATTTTTTTTTTGGAATTTTGAAATATTTTTATGATTTTATGATGAAGAAATAATTTATCTCTCGACAATGATGAAGAAATATAGCCCTGCCTTACCTCCTTTTGTTTGATGATTTTTGATCGCATCAACCTTTGATTTGATATTGATTATTGATCCTAATAGATTAGAAGATTATTGATCTCATGATAGGTGAGATTCAATGATTGATTGATTATTGACTTCATGATAGGTGAGGATCAATGATAGATTGATGATTGACCTCATGATAGGCGAGGATCAATGATAGATTTATAATTGACCTCATGATAGGCGAGGATCAACGATAGATTGATTGACCTCATGATAGGCGAGGTTCAATATAGTCGCTCACGAGATTCGATCAAAGTCTCACCAAAGCCGATTAGATTGATAGGCTGATTGATTATAGGAGGATTTTAGAGTTTTTTACAAAGATGTGGGACATGATTTTGCATCTAGCATAGGCTAATATAGATATCATTAATCGATGCAAAAAATCTATAATGCAGATTAAAAACTAATATGAATGTAGTCTAATTTTATCATGCAACTATATGAAAACAATTGTCATTTTAACAGTACTTTGTGCTTTTTGTCATCATAGAGCTTTATTGAATCTTGAAAGTGAATACAAGCATCAATGGTATGTGTTAGACCAATGATGACCTGAGTACTAATTTCATGATTTTTGATATTGCAAGTGAACACAAGCATCGAGGTATAATTGAACCGAGATGACCTTAGCATTCATTGCATAAATAGGCAGTGATTAATCATTTCAATGTGTGAATTTTGAATGTCATCGGTGATACATTTGCATAGCACATCCCCCGACAATTCATACATTCATATGATTAACTTACAGACAACAGATAATAAAACATCATTCTTCTTCCTTGTTCCTCTAGTTCAATACATCATTGAGTAACTCCAAAGAAATGATAACAATGATCAAAATGCAACATGTTCAACCTTTTTTAAAAATATTTCAATCATTATTCAGATTAGATCATCCATCTTGATTTTGTGATGTTTTTGTGATTTTTGACTAAATTTTTGACATGTTTTTGGATTTTTTGACTAATTTTTGATTGATTTTGACATGTTTTTGGATTTTTCACTGAATTTTTGACATGTTTTTGGATTTTTTGACTGATTTTTGACATGTTTTTGGATTTTTGATATGATACGAATGTTCAAAGTTTTCTAATGGTGATTGATGTTACACTTCGATCGTTGTTTTATTGCCCCCAGTGATTTCAAGATTTTTCCCCCAAGCTAGGGTGAGACATGACCACATTGCAATGATATGTTCTTGAGATTTTATTGCACCCTTTTTCAAATTTTATGATTTGTTTTTTTGTATTTTTGAGGATATTTTAAGATGAAATGAGATGATATGCTTGATTGAAGGAACAAGATGCCCCACAATAGGGTTAATGCAACCATGGAAAATTGATAGATCAAAATGAAAGTTTCACTACAAAACATGTCACACAAGCAACATATCTCTTGTTGAAAGATGATAATGGTATGATTGATTAAGATGCTAGGAATGATCGATTCCATCGATT
Source organism: Sequoiadendron giganteum (assembly GCA_007115665.2). Classification (NCBI taxonomy): domain Eukaryota; kingdom Viridiplantae; phylum Streptophyta; class Pinopsida; order Cupressales; family Cupressaceae; genus Sequoiadendron; species Sequoiadendron giganteum. Next base: position 270,029,121 of record CM021106.1, read on the forward strand.
CCATAAGACATGATGATGATAAGATTGATGATTGTTGATGATTGATTGGCAAAAGATATGAGGATTATGTTAAAAGATATGGTATGGAAGATATGGATAAAGCATATAGGATAAGATATATGATGTTCAAGAAGATCCTTAACCTTGTCAAGATCAAAGGTGGAAATGTAAAGAATGAGCATAGAAAGGATAATGACCATGAATGATAAGATGGATGAAACTTGTACCTAAGTGTAGAATGCAAGAAGAATCTAGAAGATAGGATATGGATGATAGGGAAATAGAGGAAGGACTTAAGCATCAAGTTTCACAACAAAATATCCCTCTAATAAACCATGGCAATGGGAATTAGACTCCTAAATGTTGGTAGATAAATGAGATGATGGAAGAATCTAAGGACTTATGCAAAGGTTTGGATTAAAGGAGAATGATTGGTGATGAATGTTGGATAATGGATAGGAGTTTGGAAGGCTTGTTAATGGATATATGGAAAGGATGGAAAGATCAACATTGGCACACACCTTGAAGGGTGGTGGAGTGATGGAGGAAAAATGGATTTGTAAGGTTATAGGTTATTAGATGGAAAATTGGAGAATTTTTTTGGATTAGCAAATTTGGATGCCAATTTATATTTTATTGCTTCTATGAGACTTTTAGGAATCCACATGATTTTTGACTTTGATTTTTTCTTTGTGGGCCTTTGTAGCCTTTCACATTTTTCTTTTTGATTTATGGACCTTTGTGGTCTTTGAAAAATTTCCTTTTTGCTTTGATGGGCATTTGTGGCCTTTTGAAATTTTCTTTTGATTTATGGACCTTTGTGGTCTTTGAGATTTTTTCTTTGATGGGCCTTTGTGGCCTTTTGAAAATTTCTTTTGATTTTGGATCAATTTTTCTTTTATTTTTGCATGTCTCTTCGAGGAGACATGTTGATCCTTTGATACATGTGGATTTTGATATAGAAGCTTTTGATTTTTGGCACCCAAATTGCTTCCAAGAGCAATGGGAGGGGTGGATCGATATGAATGATATGGAGGTATTATGGATGAGTTAATGTGGGTAGAATTTTGAAAGGGTGTCAAGGATGTGTGCCTTTGTTGTTCTTGAGAAATAGGATATGGACCTAGGATAGAGGGAAGGTTTGATGGACTAGGATGAAGACCTAGGATAGATGGTATGTTTGGTGGATTAGGATGAGGACCTAAGATAGATGGTAGGTTTGATGAACTAGGACACTTAGGTGTATAACCAAGGCCATGGTGATATGGGTTTCTTTGAACAAAAAGAGGTTCTAGGATACCTTGTTCATGAAGGCCTAATCCTTTTCCTTTGTAATTCATACTTTGACACATTTGTTTACCAATGGGATATGCATTTTTTGTGAAACAAGATGCGAGTCCATTTTGGGGAGGATATGACATGGATGAGAGGATAGGTGTTGGAAGTAAACCAGAATGGATAAAAGTGGAGGATCCCAATTTATAGGTGTGAGGTTCATGGATAGCTTGAATAGGTGTGATAGGTTCTTGACATGGGGATGATGGGGTGTTTTGATCTTGATTTGGAAAGGAATTACGAAGTGGTATGAAAGGCATATCTTGATCATGAGAAGGATAAACTTCTTCATGGGATGAAAGGGTATCCTTGAATGGAAGCATATCTTGACCTTGATGAGGAAGGGAATCATGAGATTGTGTAGAAAGCATGTCTTGATCATCAGTTGGTAAGACATCATTAGATACTTGTCTCTTGAGATGGAAGGGAATCATTTTGGATGAAAAGTGAAAGGAGGGGATCATCATAAGATTCTTGAGAAATGGGATCTTGATCAAAGATTGGAAGAATTTGTGGAATGTTGATAGTGGAAAGAATATTTTGATCTTGATGTGTAGGGGAGTCTATGCTAGCATGCTTTGGATTGAGAGATTGACATGAATCATTGGATGTTGAAGATACGATAGAAGAGGATGATTTAGCTTGATTGAAAGAATCTTGAGGTTTATTTTGGCTTATTGTGGATGGAGATAAATGCATGACATGATAGGATTGCTCAATATCATTTGTGTTTGAGGACTTAGATTTGGGCTTATGGATCTTTTGTAAAAATTCAAAGACATCAAACTTGGATGATGTAGTTGTTGGTGGAGAGGGTGTCATGTCAAGATTTTTTTTAGAGGAATAAGCACAAATGTCTGGCAGCAAATATCTCTTTGTGGTTCTTTCCCTTTGCACATCCCAGATTTGTTGTTGAAGTTTTTTCATTTGATGAGTTAGAGCATTCAATTGATTCTCATCTATTTTGGCCATGGTGGTTTGAGTTTCAATTTCCTGTTCTTTGGATTTTTAGTCTTCGTGACCTTGTTAAAATGGATATACGAACATTATTGTTTCCAATAAACTTTTTGATCTTAGTTTGGTATAGTGTCAACGATATTAACTTAAGTCAAATAGAATGATAGATTCTATTGATTAGACTAAGTTGATAAGTTTGATTATAGGTTTCGTTTCTTTGATTTAGGATGACTGATCCTGAAACTTAACTTACTAATCAAATGTGTTTGATTGAGACACTTTTGGATGGTAGATCTTGGTTTGATTTGAACAAATTCAATCGTAAAGTCTAATTTATGCAAGTTTAAGACTCTGTTTTGATTTAGGAAAGTTTATGTTCTGATAAAAAATCCAAATTTTGACTTTAACTGTCTGACATTGGTTTCCAATAGATTTCCGTTTTCTTTGTGTTTTTCAAGATGATCTTATCTGAATTAATGTTTTGAAAACACAAGTAGCATTTGTAAAATAGTTGTTTCTAGAGTCTAAACAACAAGTGTATGTTTAAGAATCAAACATGATCCTTCTTGATTTCCACTAGTTTTTGATAAAGAATACACTTCAAGAAGACTCACTCTTAAGGTCAAAAGGGTCATCGTTATACTCAACAACCCACATCTTGAAATTGCGTTGACGCACACAGCCGTGTCACC
>CM021106.1:270032204-270073325 GCA_007115665.2 Sequoiadendron giganteum
GAGTCAACAATCCTTTGAGTTCTCCCTATCAAGTTTGTCCTTTCTGCAAAGGTCTCTTCATGTAATTCTTTGAAACTATACTGGCCCAGATTGGTATCTGTGATATCTGACCAGTTTGATTCCACCTTGTTCGCCTTCACCACCGAATTCCTATGATCATACCTTAATGTATGAGGTAACTGTTCTGGTTTCACCTTCTTGATCTTTGGTGCAGGCTTTGATGTTCCAGCTGGTTGATTCCTTCAAGCAGCCTCTCTTGACGTTCCTGACATCTCTCAAATCTCCTACAAGCAAACCTCTAATTAGACCCCTTCCAATAAATCATTATAAAACCTATTTTAAAAACATACCTGTTACATATGTATCAGAGTCAGATTCGGACAAAAACACAAAATAATCATTTTTACAAGACTGGCGAACTCGGAGCAAAAATCAATATAGGAACTTCAGCTAGTAACAAACGGGCTCAGAGTCGGAGTCGAGGAAGTTATCGGAACCGGGATCGGAATGAAAAAGGGATTTGGTTTTCTTCAAATTCCTCTTATTTCATATTCTATTTCCATTCCGCCTCCGTCTCCGATTTGTTTATCGTTACTTCGACAAAAGACTTTCCACAATATGCAGAGCCAGACACGGGATAAAAACGGAACTGATAACCTTTACAAACAAAATTCTTAAGTTTAAGATCAGTTCCGATCCCGCCTCCACTAATTATCACATACTTCAATAAAACCTTTTTAGAACTTGAAATCGAAAATGACATAGAAATGGAATTCACATCTTTGGTAAAAACAAACTCTTATGCCAATACCCATTCCAATCCCGCCTCCGCCTATGCTAATCATGACATCACCAAATTTATTCATTTTCATCATAACTTCATGATTAAACCTAGGTCGCCATAACATAGCAAAGGAGCTTAAAAACTCTACCCTCATATGACCGTGGGGGAACAATTGTATTTTAGAGCCATTTATTTAAAACTTATTGCAGAGACCGACAAAACTCTAATCTAACAAACTTAATAAAACTAGGGCACGGGTTTTAAAACCCTGCCATTCTACCAAACAACGAAACCCTAAATTAAACAATAAACCTAATCTACCTCACTGTAAATTCTTAATCTAACTTACACCACAATAAAAACCTTTAATCTAATCTAAATCTACTGCAAATCAAAAACGACATGACGCGATCGCGATTAAGTCGTGAAAATGACAATGCCCAAAAATAGAAGGAAACGACACAAAAAAATAAAACAACAAAGATAAAAATAAAACTAAAACAAACCAAAATAATAACCTGCTCATTCAATCACATCGTTGATCATAAAATTGCTTAAAACACAATTATTGAACACGCGAACAGATACAAAGCAAAACACAACGAACACAACTGCAAATAAAACAATGAACAACAAAGATAAAAGACCTACCTCAAATGCAAACAAATCCATGCTGACTTTCTGAATCAATTCACACACAATCCCTTCTCTATCTCAATCAATTTGCTCAAACGAACTCTGCTATTGCTATTCGCACTCTCAGACTTGTAATAATAACAATAATAATTGGCTTTAACCCTTAATAGAGAAAAATATGTGAATTTCTACCTACATTGGCAACCACCATTAATGCATTAAAACACAGTAAAGGCAGAGTCGGAATTGTAAGAGAACAAACATTGGTCTATAGTGCAACTTCTGTCAAAAAGTCAATGACAAAAATTGGCGGGGTCGGAACCAAAATGGAAACAGGATCTTAAAATCATAAACTTTCCAAACGTTATTCCCATTTCGACTCCGCGTCCAACAACTAAAAACAAAACAAAAACAAAAACAAAAGTTAAGTAAAAGACCAACCTAATAAAACAAAACACAAAAACTGAGACAAACAAACATTAAAAAGGGAGCGGAGTCAAGATCGGAATTGAATTTGATTTTGCAAATTTTGAATAGAACCATCCCAATTCCCACTCCTGCTCCGCTTTCGCTAAAGAGCAAAAAGAAAGGCAAAGAAAAGACTGTCGGGATCAAAACAAAAAATACACCTCAAAAGACCTTTCAAAACTCGATTCAGCTCCGGTTCCGCTTCCGACAAAGAAAACAAAGAAAAACAAAATATTTGGCAAAACTATACTCCAAATTTTGTTCGAAAAACAACTAAGTACAAAAACACAAAGGGGGACCCATTTTGACCAAGACAAAAGATGGGGTGGTTATGCAGGGCATAACAAATGGCGACTTGGCTGGGAAAATGGTTTACCTATTTTCAAAATAACTAAAAAAAATTTTAGTCACCCAAAAACTACTTGGCTTATGAACATCTTACCTTGAATGAGATCAAATATTTGTAGGATAATCCTGAGTTTGAATCTCAAATGTAATGTGCTCATGAGTTATTTCTGAATCTGAGTGTGTGCCTATTTGTGCATCATTCTTTGCAGATACTTTCTCTGCTCGTAAACAACTATACCTAAGTTTCAAGCTACATAAGTTGAGTCCTTTAACTATCGTGCAGTAAAATCCTAGGTATTGTTTCGCTGCCAGACAGGCGTCCATAGCCCCGACGGAGATACCTCTAGTCCTCTCAAAGCATTGCTCTACTGCCAGATAGGCGTCCATAGCCCCGATAGAGATACTTGATTACCCACTTGATATTGATCTTGCCTTTCTTTCTTTCTTTCTCTCTTTTTTTTTTAAAACAGAAATCTTTTATGCATCTCTCAATACTCAGATTCAATGAATCTAAAATGTGGGTTGAGTACTACAATGGATCTCATGATAGTTTTGGAATCTGATTTTTCACTTGAAACATAGATAGTCACTCTAAAACAAATAGGTAACTACTCATGCAGATGTTTTTCTAATTTGGTGATAGATCTTTGATCACAATTCATGAGATATTCACATTTACATCTTCTGTCCTTAATAACTTTTCCAACCCAAACTAGAATGATCATAAAACATAAGTTTTAGAATGAAATCCTTTTCAGTGATTATAATGAGAATACCTAAACCAATTTCTCTCCTAGTACCAATAGTATACTTTGAGTAACAACCCCCTAACTTGAGATGAGCAAAATAAGAATCCCCAATGAAACAAGACAAAACAAAACCAAACAAACAAAAACAAAGAAAAAAAAAAAACAAAACAAACAAACAAGCAAAAACAAAAAGTAAAACCTAAAAACTAAACTTAACTACATATGATACAATATAATACATTCTTTTTCAAAACACCAGACTTTCTATGCACCAAAATAGTGCTTGAGAAACTGACCATTAACTGGTAATGGAACAGGCTCTCCTGTTAGGGTACTCAAACGAAAGGCATTCTCCCCTAATATTTCAGCTATTTGGTAGGAACCTAACCAAAGTCTATCGAATTTCTGATGTTCTCCCTTCCTTTCTCTAGCCTTATCCCATAATAGCACAAGGTCTGATATTCTAAAAGCTTTCACTTTGGCTCTTTTATCAAACCAGTGCTTGACAACAGCTTGATGTTTAGAGAATTGCTGCAAAGCAACATCTCTTTGTTCTTCCATGTTCAACAAGTTAAGCAGTCTTACCTCAATCCTATCATCCCTATTATAAAACTCCTGCATAAATTTCAGAATAGGTATTTGTAAATGTATGGGAAAGATTGGATCCTGGCCATAAACTAGTTTAAAGGGTGAATTACCTAGGTCTGCTTTAATTCTGGTTTGATCTGCCCATAAGGCAAATCTCAACTGGGTATGCCAATCCCTAAGGTTACTTTCTAACAACCTTTTTATTACTTCCAATAAATTCTTATTTGTGGACTCAGCCACTCCATTCCCCTGAGGGTAATAATTGGAAGAATATTTTAATACAATCTTATGCTCATAAGCCCATGAAATAAATTCAGCAGAGGAAAAAGCAGGGCCATTATCACATACCAGAGCAAATGGAACTCCAAACCTGGTTGTGATGTTCTTTGTCAAAAATTTAATAACCACCTCCGTGGTGCTATTTTTCAAGACAAAGCCTTCGTCCAACACGTGCAATAATTTGTCGCAGTTAAGATGGATTTGTGACATGTAGAAGAATTTGGATTAATCACCCCTACAAAAGCAAGTGCCCATTGATCAAATGGCCTTACCTCATAAACTGGCTGTAGAGGCATTGCAGGATTTCTTCCTCTTGATGCAGAAGTTTGACATGCATGACAAGTTCTGCAGTGTTGATATGCATCCCTAAATACATAAGGCCAATAGTAACCTGATCTTAAAATCTGATGAGCCAATGCATCGGCAGATCCATGTCCTGTTCCATGCCTACCATGAAATTCACTCATAGCATGTTTAGCTTCTTGCTGATCCAAACAATGCAAATAGATTCCTTGGAAATTCTTCTTATAGATTGATCCTCCTTTAAGCATATAATGAGCGCTTTTCATCCTTAGTGCTCTTCTTTGAGTTGCATTCATCCCTTTTGGACACTTGTTGTTGAGGAGAAAAAAAACTAAGTCTATATACCAAGGATCTTTTGTGAATGACTGAATAGTGTATTGTTGACAAGTTATACTTCTGTCCACTTCAGCCATTGCCTTTGACAAACCTTGACCTCTTACAAGCTTCATTGGGTGAATCTCCAAGTCAAATTCTTGTAAAATGGCCATCCATTTCCCTCTTCTTTCCCCTAGTTCACTTTGCATCAGGAGGGACTTTACAACTGGATCTGGGACTATAGCCATCACTTGACTTTGGATTATGTAGTGTCTGAATTTTTTCACTGCTCGCACCAATGCAAATGCCTATTTTTCTATTGATGAATATTTTACCTCTGCATTCTTAAAGAGAGAGCTCATAAAAGCATTAGGCCTCTCTTCATTCTCTTCTCTTCTCTGTGTCAAGACTGCTGCACATGAATGTTCAGAAGCAAAAGAATAGATGTAAAAGGGTTTTAGATAATCTGGGCTTGTTAAAACAGGTGCCTCAGATATAGCTTGTTTAATCTGCATGAAAGCAGATTTAGCCTCTTCACTCCATTCAATCTTCGCATCCTTCTTCATCATTTCATTAAGTGGTTTAATAATTTCTGCAAACCCTATTATAAACTTCCTGACAAAATTAACCCTTCCAAAGAAAGATCTCATCTCCTTCTTACTTCTTGGCCTTGTTAACTTCAAAATGGCCTCTACTCGATCAGGATCTATGGAAATTCCCTCCTTTGATATAATGTGACCCAAAAGTTTCCCTTCAGAAACTCCAAATACACATTTCTTTAGATTAAGAGAAACACCATAACTAATACATTTCTTTAGTACTTTCTCTAAATCAGTAGCATGATCTTCTCTACTCTTAGAAAAGATGGTCAAATCATCAACATAGATGGTTATACACTTTCCTATTAGATCTTTAAACGCTACATCCATCGCTCTCTGAAAAGTAGCACCAGCATTAATCAGACCAAATGGCATCCTCCTGCAGGCAAATGTGCCCCACTTTGTAGTGAAAGCAGTCTTCATCCTATCCTCATGACTTACCAGTACTTGATTATATCCTAAATATCCATCCAAGAAAGAAATCATTTGAGATCCATTAACCTTTTGCAATACTTCATCAAGAGAAGGTAATGGATAATTATCCTTCTTAGAGGCTTTATTTAAATTTCTGAAATCCACACATAACCTGATTTCCCCATTCTTCTTCCTCACAGGAACTAGATTAGCCACCCAGGTAGAGTGTCTAACTGGAAAAATTATTCTTGCAGCCAAAAGCTTTTGTACTTCTCTCTAGATCAGAGGCTCAATTAATGTATTGACTGGGCGTTGCTTTTGGTGAAACGGCTTGGCTTCTGGCTTAAGAGGAATCGTATGTGTGATGATAGATGTATCAAAAGTCTTCAGATCATCGTAGCTCCAAGCAATTGCTTCGATATTTTTCTTTAAAACTTTGATTATCTCATCCTTTATTTCTGGAGGACAAGTCTTTCCTATAAGAACATTCCTTTCTACCCCTGAGTGAGTCAAATTAACGGATTCATACTTGCCTCCCTTACTCTTTGTAGGCATTCTATGATAAGCTCGTAGATCTGAATCAAATATCCTCTCCAATGCTATCATTCCTTTTGGAATATTATTACTCTTTAAATCCATTATCCCTTCTGGATTGTCACTTTCTATATTGTCACTTCTTGGATTCCAGTCTCCTTGATCCCTATCAACATCATCAATTATCTGCCCTTGAAATACATCAGAACTCTCCAAAAAGGCCAAAATATGTTGGTCATCATTAAACACCTGGAAGTGTCTAACATTGTCAGGAATTGCAAGAACTGAAATCAATTCCACAGAAAACCTTTTCAGATTTGAATCCTACATGGGCTCTAATGTACTTGCTGCAACAGCAAGAGCATCTGCTATTTGATTTGCTTCCCTTGGAATAAGAGTAATCCCAAAGGTGTCAAAATCTTCTATTAAATTCCTGACCCTATTCCTATAAGCAGCCAATCTTTTATTATGGCAAGTGTATTGACTGCATACCTGCTTCACAATTACCTCAGAGTCTCCCATCACTATAAGAGTAGTTACTTTCTTCTTATGAGCAAACATAAGTCCTCTTGCAAGTGCCTCATATTCAGCCACATTGTTAGTGCAACCAAACTGCAATCTGTAAGAAGCAAAATAAGTTTTCCCTTTCGGGTTTGTTAGTTCAATTCCAGCTCCACTTCCTGCTTTAGATTTAGAACCATCAAACTTAAGAGTCCATAACTGGTCTTTAACTTGGAGCTCTTTCCTTTTAGAAACTACAGGAATTTTATCACTTGTGACATGTGGCGGCTCGGACTTTTGCTTTTTATCAGAATTCCCATTGAGAAGAAGGTCAGTTAACGATTTTCCTAGTTCCTTAATTTGTTCAACAACTACCTCCTGAGTGATTTCTTGGGTTGAGTCAGGGTCTAACTCATCTTCTATTAACTCTTTTGGCAATGACAAAGCATCTGGAATAGGGGTATTAAAATGAAACTGAGATACTTCCACTTCTTCTTTTTGATCTAAAAACCCTAAAACCTGAGTGTGTTCTACTGGTAAAGGAACCTCTTCTTGAGGAAGACTAATCCATGTAAGAATAGTTGCATCCTTAGCTTGGAAAAAGAACTCATTGATGGGAGTCTCAGTTACCTCTTGAGATTCTTGCTTGGGTAAATCTACATGCCTTAGAATATCTATGCATGACTGACATGTCAACTGCGAATGGTTATGATAGTGTATTCTACACCAATTAGGAAGCAATAGCTTACTCAAATTAGTTTCTGTTCCTAAAACTAGCCTATCTTGTTGCAATTTCCTTATTAGAACTTGCTGATTAATGTGAATCATCGAATCAGTGTGGTCTAAAGATAGTGTATCCTCAGAACTAACTACAGAAAAAGTAAGAACTTCCTCTTGCTTGTAAACACCCATCTCAGTTTCAAAGAATGCTACTTCATTTGAAGTATCATACTCTGTAATCATGTGTTTGAGCCTTGGTTCACTTTCAATTCTTATTTGAGTGGCAACCCATTTCCAAGGTAACCACATGTGCGAGAAGTCCAGGGACAGATATCCACCTATGCTTTTCATTAGCTCTCGACTTAAAAGCATCCCATATGTTTCTGGGATATCAGCAACTTGAATATCTATATAGGTCTGGATCCTTGGGTCTGATCCAACCTGCACATGCATGTTCTTCAACTCACCTACAACATTAACTTCAGTTTTATCCAATTGAATCACCTTTTTGTTGGTTGGAATAGGACTTAATCCTAACTTTTTAAAAATTGAAAAAGGCATGACATTCTCTGATGCTCTAGAATCTAATAAACAATTGTGTAGATTCTTTCCAAAGATCCTCAAACTTAACAAGAAAGGTGGGGTACCGATCTTACCTTTATACATAGCAGCATTCGTCTCCTTTGCAGGAGTCACTTTACCTTTCCCTTTCAAGCAATTTGTTTTTTCCAAAGCTTTTAATACTACTTCCCTCTGAGCTGGGCACCACTTCATGATATCAAAAAAGGATAGTGATGTCTTCTACCTTTGCAATTATGTAACAAAATAAAACTCTGAATCATTCCTAAATTGATATTTAGGAAAAGAAGGCTGATTACCTCTATTCTGAGTATCAGAAGGTCCCTTTGGTGGGGGTGGATTGTTATCTGCATTCTGATTTGGTGGAACCATGTTGTTAGGGGGTGCAGATGTAGTAAATGGCCCTTTATTCTAGTTCCTCAGAAAGTGACCACCCTTAGATTGGAAGGCTTGAGCATCATAAACATCTTCTTCCGGCTCATTATCCCCTTGCATAGGGAATTGATACTTTTCTTCAATAGTTTTATAAGTCATAGCAGTGCTGGCCGGCCCATTGCCTTGATTGGAATTTCCTGCTTGAGGATGGGCATCAGCCTGTGCAATTTTCACCATCTTCTCCATTTCTGGGCAATTGACCTCAGAATGGGCTACTGTATTATGCAACCTACACCAATTTGTCATAAAATTTAAATCAGCAACATTAGCAGTATTTGATCTATCTTCACCTGCTTGATAACTATGAGAAACTTCTCCATTGTTAGGTCCAGTATTCCACTGCCTATTGTTATTGTTGTTGTTATTGAACCTCTGATTGTATCCTCTGTTTTGATTTTGATAATTCTGGTTTGAGGAGTTTTGATTCTGGAAGTTCCTATTGGTGTTCTGATTAGAGTAATTGCCTTGATAGTTGTAATTCTGATTTTGATTATTGGGAGGATTATGTCTGAGTTGTGCCATGTCATTTGACATCTGAGAGAGAGTCTTTTTTAGAGTCTCTACTTCACTTGTAAGTTGAACAGTTTGATCATTCTGCACATTTTGAACTATAGCTGGGGAATGGACATGGGTTGGTCCTCCCCCTTGCTGCGGGGACTGATGTGGGGAATCATGCATGCTATTGCCAAAGAAGGGAACAGTTGGTGGAGCTTGCAACTCAGAGACAGGTCCATAATGGGAATAAGACATCCCTGGGACAGTGTTATATAACAGTGGATTAGGCATCTGATAATTCATTGGAGAAAAAGATACTCCCAACCCTCCAGGTTGTAGATTTGTCTGCTGTTGCAATTTGATAGCCAAATGATAAATCTTAGATAGTGAGTCAATCTCATCAGGTTGATAAGTTATTTGTAAGAACAGACCAATCAAAGGATCAATAGCTCTCAGATATGCTTGTATAGCCATGGCTTCTGGTACTAGGTAAGGCTCTTGTAGCCTACGATACATTCTATGGAACCTAGTGTTAAACACAGGCAACGGTTCATGATGCTCCTTTCTAATAGTGGAAAATTGGTGATATAGTATTGCAGGGTCTACATAAACCCTGAACTGATTAATAAAAGCATTCTCTAAATCATTCCAACCTAGAATGGATCCTTGGGGCAGATTTAGATACCAATTATATACCATATCTCCTAAACAGTAAGGAAATAGTCTACATACCACATCTTGATGAGCCACTTGAGCTCGCGTACATGCATCTTTGAATGCTTGTATATGTTCCTCTGCACTTCTTGATTCTCCATGCATGTATTTTGGACAGAACTTCTCTGGGTTCTTTGGTAAATCATGGAATCCACCTGGAATAGTCCCTAACGGGGAGGGATTACCCACAAAATAAGCCATTGGTGGGATTGGTTGGGCAAGTGGTGGTGATAAAGGCCGAATTGGTGATGACAAAGGTCTACTTAGTGGTGGTGTGGATGGAATTGGTGGAAATCCTGGTGGAGTAAGCAGTGGTGGTAATGTAGGTATTTCTACCCTACAAGCATGAGGTCTTGATCTAACCAGGGTTTGAAGTTATTTGAATAGTTCACAATTAGTAGAGTATCTAAGAACCCTCTCGTATCCCTCAAGCGAAAAAGATCTTTCGCGAGCCAGCTTGTCCTTTCAGACCCTCCTTCTAGCGCCAATTTCTGTTGATGGTTAAAACGACACAAACAACATTAAAACAGAATATTTCTATTCCATTTCTCCTGAAAAAGAAAGACTACATGTAGTGGCCTAACTCCCAAGGTCCTGGTAGTTGGTTCTCAACTGTCTGATGTCACTCAATTGGTTCATGCAACTGTAATATTCAAGGGGCCTGGGTTGGTAACAAAGGATTCAAGCTATGACTCTCTTTGTCAAAATAGTTTATGTAAATCAAGGGGTTTAAAATAAAAGAAAAAAGATAGATCCAAGGGGTAAATCAGTAAGTATGAATTAAACTTATCTACTATCTAGACATATACTTTTAACAATGAATGTTTTCTTAACCGATCACAAAAACCATAACATGACACAACCCACAGTATAACTATACCATCATATACATCTTAGGTGCTTAATTCAATTCCTCTATTCGCCTATCACAAGTATTTCCAAGAACTCAAAACCACACACATTCATTCAACATTAAAACTATTGATCAATAGACTTTAATAACCTTAATTCAATGACAATTTAACAAGATAATCTTTAAACCTGGTTTCTTCTAATGACTTTCATCATATAAGAAACTATCATGCTTCAGCACAATCACTGGCATTCAAGTGGATTATAACTCATTAACCTTATCAAACACACAATTCAATGCCAAACTCCATATTTCGTAAACCTGCAATTCTATTAACTATAAACAAGATCTGGTACAATGTATCTCTGCAAAATGCTCTCTGAAAATTCTATCTCCTAACACTAGGTAAGCCAATCCAATTCTCAATTAGCCGACCCTTACAATGTAATACCCCACTGGTATTTATAGAATACAAAAAAGAAGTTCGAACTTTTACTTCTATCTTAGGCTTTCCACCTTTTTAGGAACAATCAACTGTCTTGGAAACTCAGATCAATTTCGATCTTGAGTTCTTACATTACACATTCAGTTTGATCTAACAATAGAAGATAGAAAATAGGAGAAAAGAAGATCCCACATCCTTGAGACTGCTAGTGTTGCATGCATGCAACATGCAAGGAAGAAGATCATCATGCATCATGCAAGGAAGAAGAATATCATGCATGCAAGATTTTATGCATGTGATGCTGGATCCGCTATGAACTCATCATAACTGGTGAAGACCTATTGTAGCATATCCATATCTGGCCCATCAATCCAGTTATCTTCAAATTTGATGCGATCCAACTCAACTGCAGCAAATTCTTTCATGCTTTTTACCTTGACCAACTCTATTCCTGTAGCTTTTATCTCTTCCTTGACCTCTACAAGTCGATCTATCACCATGTCTTCTCCATCATTGTGCATGAGTCCTTGGAATCTTTCATTCCATTTCTCTCTAACCTGACTTAACGACATGCCATCTTTAGTCATTACATTCACATCTACTATTATAGCCATAACCGCTTCCAACTCTTCCAACTGCTCAGTTAAATTATTAACTACTCCCTGAATTTCATCCTTATGCTTGCTCAAGAAGCCAGTCCTAAACTTAAGGATACGAGAAGTCTTTTCTACAAAATCTTTATTATGATCTTCGAGTATAGATTCTTCTAAAAGAGTAGTTAGAGGCAATGTATTTATCTTCTCCAACTTTTCACTATACTCTTTGTACTCTTCTTCCAACTTCTCGGAGGCCTCAATATATTGATGCATCTCTTTTTTTACTCCTTCCGCCTCCTTATAGGTTTCAAACCCCTTTTCCAAAACCTCACCTACCTCTCGGTTCACTTTGTCTATCCATTTGTCAACCATCTGCACCTTACCTCTAACCTGCACCAAATCATCAACCTCCTTTTTGCTTAGCAAACCAGGAGTCTCAATCGCTGCAACCTTTTTTGACCTTGGAGAGGAGACACCCTTCAAAAATGAATGTAACTGATCTAACTGAGCCTTAAGCTCATCTTTCTTTTGTTTTTCCTTGATCATTCAAGATTTTGTTGTTGAAGCCACCACATCAATCAAATTCATTTGTTGATTTCTAGTGGGTCTTCCCAAGTTAATCATACTCAATTGATAGTCTATAAGCTGCATATCCCCTACCTCCTTTTCAATCATAGGCACGACACATTCAACAACTATCTCCTCTTTATCTGTGAGTCTAGTAGAGTGCAAAACTTTAGCCCTCTTCTTAGGCCTTTCCTGTTCAATCTCCTTCATCATGTCCTCCCAATTAAGAGATTGAGGAGGTGTTCTAGCTCTTTTCAGTAGATCTAATTTCAACCAAGTAGGAGCACCAGGAGCCATCATCATGGAAGAGGAAGCAACAACTGTAGAGGATGGCTGAATATCTACCTCAGGTTGAGAGTCAACCTTTGCCTTTTCTTGTTGCTCCTGCAGTACATGCAACTGCACCAACTTCTCAGCCTCCTCTCTATCTCTTTGTTCCTGCATCTTCCTGTCTTCTTCTTCTTTTCTCAATCTTTCCTCTTCCATCTGATCCTTCTCCTTTTCTTTCTCTGAGGCCTCTCTTTCCAACCGTTCTGCCTCTAAAGCTTTAAGTTTTGCAGCTCTGGCCTCTTCTTCTTTTTGCTTCCTTTTAGTTTCTTCCTTTTCTATCCTTTCTACTTCCAAGGCTATGAGTTTCTCTGCCTTTTCCCTTTCTTTCTCAGCTAGCTATTTCTTTACCAGCTCTTCAACCTCTTTTTCTTTCCTTAGAGCTTCAGCCTCTTGTTCTTTCAGTCGAGTCTCCTTTGCAAGCTTCAATCTAGCAACAAGGGCTTCCTTTTCCCTTCGATTTCTTGCTTTCTCCTCCTCGAGATCATGGATCTTCTGTATCAATTCCAGCTTGTCATTTTCAGCTTTGACCTTGATCTCATGCTCTTGTTGCCTCATTTTCTCCTCCATTGTATCAGCTGCTATCCTTGTTTCAACTTCTCTTTGCTTCGATTGTTGTTGTTGAAGTAGAGCATCAAATTGAAACTTTGCCTCTATTTCCTTTTGTTTCTCCGCAACAGCCCTTGCATCAGATTCTCTGGTAGCATCTTCAAACTATTTCCATTGCTCCTCCTATGTAAGAATCTGCTCAATAGTAGGATCTAGAGGCATATTTTCTTGCAAGTCCTTCTCTGACAGAGTTTCACCTGAATCTGTCTCAATTTCTACCAACTCTTCCTCCACTTCTTTTCCTTTAGTAGCTTCAGCCATGGCATAAAGCACTCCTTTAACTTCTTTGCTTTTCTTTCTTGTGAGTGGGGCTTGTGTAGATGACTCACCCAATGTGGGCATAGGAACAACAAATTCAATTGGAACATCTCCCTCGGGTGTCTCTTCTTCTTCATCAACCACCTCCAACTCTGTTTCTTCAACATCCAGAGGAAAGAATTCCAATGGTTCCTTGGAAGGTGCCTTTTTTTTAATCCTCTTATACCCTTTACCTTTCTTGAGGATTGGTCCCTGAGGAGCTTGAGTCCTCATCATCAACCATTGCACACTTCTATCCAAGATTGTTCTTCCCAATTTCTTAATGTCAATCATTTCTTCTTCACTCCAGTCTATTGGATCTAAGTTTTTGGTGCCAATATTCAAAGCTTCATATGAGGGATCTAATACCACTCCATCATCCACCAAAGTGTCAGGAATATTATCTTTAATGCCTAGCTCTACCATAAGTGAGACTGGTAATCTCTCATAATTCTTCCTCCATAAGTTAAATTCATCCTGCCTATCACACCAAAAATCCTCTAACAAATTAAAGTGTCTAGTAAACACTGAAGGTAATAAAGTATACATCTTATTTTTCGGATGAAAATACTTACGAGCTATATACAATCCCAATTTCAATTGTATCAACTCATTACAAACCACCTTAGCCGCCTTCAAGTGTTGACAACCATATTCCCCTAGTGTCATAGGAAACTTATGGCATCCTATCTTGTGCTTCATCCCAAATCTAGCATTAACTCCGAAGGCTTGATATACAAATTCCATAAGCACTATTCTATGGCTGCAGCATCTTGGAAGTAAATGAGGATGACCTTCAAACCCAAACAATCTGAGGTATGTAAATTTGGGCTATTGGATGTACCAACTTCCCCATTGAGAAATGAAAGCCATAGCTTCCTGACTTAACTTGTATCCTGCATCTCCACTCAACTGGTTGACAACCACATATAAAAATGCATCATTGACTCTTCTGAAGTGAGTCTTAGCAACCTGAAGGGATAATTGATCATAGTGTTCCCATACCTTCTTTTGTCCATCCAAAACTCCCATTATACCTACCCTGTTTAATCCTGGGAAAATCCCCAATCTTGTTGCAGCATAGACCACATATGAAGTCATGAAGAAAGATTTGGTCTATCTAACCCTTGTGAGTTGATCATGTATGTCGTCAGAAACAATCATAGACCAATCAAATTGATAATCACCCTGAAAAATTACTTGAATAAAATGAAACATCCATTCCTTGAAATGGAAGGCATCCCTCTTCCCAAACACTCTGGACAACATCAATATTAAATCAGATATCTCCTTCTTGAAGTCTGCCCTCTTTGGCTGATCTGCCAGTTTGCTCAAAGACTTCTTCTCAGTACTTAACCATCTTTTGTTTAAATGAGACTTATTGGAGACTTTATGCTTACTGTATTTCTCCAATGCCTCAGCCTTAGTTAACTGCACTCAATTCTTGGGATTAGGAACATTGAATATGTTTTGGAACATCTGCGGAGTAAGATCTATAATTAGATTATTCTATGAATCCATGTATAATATTGTAGTTGGATTATAAGTACTGGCCACTGTATATATCAACTCTGGACACTGAACTGACAAAGGAAACACAGTGATATGTGCAAGACCGGAGTCAACAATCCTTTGAGTTCTCCCTATCAAGTTTGCCCTGTCTGCAAAGGTCTCTTCATGTAATTCTTTGAAACTATACTGGCCCAGATTGGTATCTGTGATATCTGACCAGTTTGATTCCACCTTGCTCGCCTTCACCACCGGATTCCTATGAACATACCTTTATGTATAAGTTAACTGTTCTGGTTTCACCTTCTTGATCTTTGGTGCAGGCTTTGATGTTCTAGCCGGTTGATTCCTTCGAGCAGCCTCTCCTGACATTCCTGACATCTCTCAAATCTCCTGCAAGCAAACCTCTAATTAGGCCCCATCGAATAAATCATTATAAAACCTATTTTAAAAACATACTTGTTACATATGTATCAGAGTCGGAGTCGGACAAAAACACAAAATAATCATTTTTACAAGACTGGCGGACTCGGAGCAAAAACCAATATAGGAACTTCAGCTAGTAACAAACGGGCTCAGAGTTAGAGTCAGGGAAGTTATCGAAACAAGGATCGGAATGAAAAAGGGATTTGGTTTTCTTCAAATTCCTCTCATTTCATATTCTATTTCCATTCCGCCTCCGCCTCCGATTTTTTTATCATTACTTCGACAAAAGACTTTCCACAATATGCGAAGCCGGACACGGGATGAAAACGAAATTGATAACCTTTACAAACAAAATTCTTAAGTTTAAGATCAGTTCCAATCCCGCCTCCGCTAATTATCACATACTTCAATAAAACCTTTTTAGAACTCGAAATCGAAAACAACATAGAAATGGAATTCACATCTTTGGTAAAAACAAACTCTTATGCCAATACCCATTCCAATCCCGCCTCCACCTATGCTAATCATGACATCACCAAATTTATTCATTTTCATCATAACTTCATGATTAAACCTAGATCGCCATAACATAGCAAAGGAGCTTAAAAACTCTACCCTCATATGACCGTGGGGGAACAATTGTATTTTAGAGCCATTTATTTAAAAATTATTGCAGAGACCGACGAAACCCTAATCTAACAAACTTAATAAAACTAGGGCATGGGTTTTAAAACCCTGCCATTCTACCAAACAACGAAACCCTAAATTAAACAATAAACCTAATCTACCTCAACTCACTGTAAAAATCTCTAATCTACCTCACTGTAAATTCTTAATCTAACTTACACCACAATAAAAACCTTTAATCTAATCTAAATCTACTGCAAATCGAAAATGACACGACGCGATCACGATTAAGTCGTGAAAATGATTGTGCCCAAAAATTGAAAGAAACGACACAACAAAATAAAACAACAAAGATAAAAATAAAACTAAAACAAACCAAAACAAGAACCTGCTCATTCAATCACATCATTGATCATAAAATTGCTTAAAACACAATGATTGAACACGCGAACAGATACAAAGCAAAACACAACGAACACAACCACAAATAAAACAATGAACAACAAAGATAAAAGACCTACCTTGAACACAAACAAAGCCATGCTGAATTTCTGAATCAATTCGCACACAATCCCTTCTCTATCTCGATCAATTTGCTCAAATGAACTTTGCTATTGCTCTTCGTGCTCTTAGACTTGTAATAATAACAATAATTATCGGCTTTAACCCTTAATAAAGAAAAATATGTGAATTTCTACCTACATCGACAACCACCATTAATGCATTAAAACATAGTAAAGGTGGAGTTGGAATTATAAGAGAACAAACACTGGTCTATAGTCCAACTTCTGTCCAAAAGTCAACGACAAAAATTGGCGGGGTCGGAACCAAAATGGAAACAGGATCTTAAAATCATAAACTTTCCAAACCTTATTCCCATTCCAACTTCGCATCCGACAACTAAAAATAAAACAAAAACAAAAACAAAAGTTAAGTAAAAGACCAACCTAATAAAACAAAACAAAAAAACCGAGACAAACAAACATTAAAAAGGGAGCGGAGTCGGGATCGGAATTGAATTTGATTTTGCAAATTTTGAATAGAACCATCCCAATTCCCACTCCTGCTCTGCTTTCGCTAAAGAGCAAAAACAAAGGCAAAGAAAAGACCGTCGGGATCAGAACCAAAAATACACCTCAAAAGACCTTTCAAAACCCGATTCAACTCCGGTTCCGCTTCCGACAGAGAAAACAAAGAAAAACAAAATATTTGGCAAAACTATACTCCAAATTTTGTTCCAAAAACAACTAAGTACAAAAACACAAAGGGGGACCCATTTTGACCAATACAAAAGATGGGGTGGTTATGCAAGGCATAACACTGGGCTTTGTCAAGTTTTTTAATCATTGCATTGATTATTATAGCATTGTGTCTTGTTATTCTGTTATTTTGTTCTGCAATGGTTCTGATGTTAATCCTGAAGCCCTCAACATCATTATTAGTAATACTGTTGATGTGCACCGCATCTTTATTACCCAAATCCACAATCTTAACTCCCATTTCCTCAATTTTGCTTTGCAAAGCCTAGTTTTTAATTTAAGCTCGTTAATTTCTAAGAAAGTCCAGTCCAAGATTTTAGAGTGGGATTCGGAATTGGTTTTAGCCATATAAAGAAAATCCAGGGATGGCTCTTTACCAGTATTAATAGGGGAGTTGTCGACATTCTGTAAGTCAGGAGCAGGGCCCGCATAGTGCTCAGAAGTATTGGTAGCGGCTTCCTCCTGCTCAGAGGACTCTTTAGAGTAAGAGACAAGGCTTTTAGCCTAGGTGGACTTACTAGTAGGGCTATTCTTAGGATGAAGACGGATGGGCTCAAGCGCACCCCAGATTTTACCTGGGTTCCTAGAAGGTCCAGCATGCAAACTAAGGTCATTTGATCCAGGTCTAGGGTTAGGCATATAATCCAAGCCATTGGGCTCCGTATCCTCACTATCAACATCTGGGTTGGCTTTCGATATAGTAGGGGCATGCTCATGCAGATAATCTATAATAAGCCTAATTAAACCAATATGGAGGATAGGGAATTTGTTGGGATTCTTTTTGTTGTCCTCCAAACTTTTCTTTAGAGAGCATAAGAGATCGTAAGGGATAGAAACCCTAACCTTATGGCGGAAGTGGTTGAGGAGGGCAAAGTGGTTCCCGTAGACTTTTGTGAAGCGTCCATCAATCGTGATATATTCCATAATGGCATGAAGGACCTTTCTCCATATAGATTTAATGGAGTCAACATCAAAATAGTTGTTCACGATTTTAACCAGGTTTTTCTTTTCCATGTCATTTTTAGGGAATCTTATAACAACTTCATTAGAGTAAGCCTTGTCCCTAAAAAATTTCTTACCATCCGTGGGTAATCCCATAACTTTGGCAATTAAGTCCTCATTGAGCTCCACATTCCTACCAAATAGAGTCAAGTTTCCATCATGCCAATTCTTGGAAAAGAGATTCGTTGCCTCCAGGTTAGACCCATGAAGCTTCTCTAGAAAAGGTAACAGACCTCCGCTTTTTATCTTGCTCCAGGCCTTTGCATTTTTCATATGGATTTCGTAGCTGTTTGGCTCAGTCCGCTTTCTATCCCCACCCATTTTTTCCGACACAAAGAGGAAAAGCCAAACACAATCCTTTCTAAAATTGGCCCCGCCAAATTAAAGCACCCATAAAGTGTGTGGGGAAAACTTACTACTTACTCCACCGGGCTCGGTCCCATACAATCTAATGATTGTGATGTGAGAAATCTGACCTGTCCTCATTAAAGGGATAACACGATGCCTTAACATGTGATTTATCCTAGTTTAATAGGGCACAAACTTAAACATTTAGATCACTATTATTAAGCCAGGTACATAACTTTTTACGCTTGACTCCCTCATTAGCGAAAAAATCTGCAACAACATTGGCTTCTCTATAGGCATGTCTTATTTTAACTTTTTCAAACCTATCCAATTTCATTTTAGCTTCATCAATCCAAGATTTGATGGTCCACGAGGGAGGAGACTTGCCACAGAGGTAGTCAATTATGTTTTTGGAGTCTCCTTCCAGCCATAAATTTTTAATATTGAGACTTTGGGCTAAATTTATAATATGATAGGTGCTAGCCGTCTCCACCAGATGATTAGTTTGAGAGCCAAGGGGAGAGGTCGTCGCACCCAAGAAATTTCCATAGGAATCCCTTATAACTCCACCATAGCCCGCCACCCCCAGATTACCTTTAGCTGCACCATCAAATTTAGCTTTGATCCACCCCTTGGGTGGAAAATTCCAGCAAACTCCCTCTCTGTCCTTTTTAGCCTTCATAGAAAAACTAGATAGAATGGGGAATATGTTCCAATCCTTAGCAATACCAAGATCATAGTTCGAAAACTCAGCATTCGGGATTTTCCTATCCTTTTGGGCCACGACACTGAGATTTTCCTTTAGATATCTAACAATATTATCAGAGACCTGATCCACAAGGGTTTCTTTGTCCCCAAAAATGTTATTGTTGTGTTCTTTCCAGATTCCCCAAGCAATATGAGGGAAAGATAGCTCCCAAAAAGATTGAAGTAAAGGGTTCCTTGTTGGCGCTTTCCATTGAACAAAGAATTCTTCAATGAGCAAAGGAAAGACCCAGGAAAGATTCCATAATTTGTTGAACTTGTCCCAAATAGAAGCAGCAAATGAGCAATGAAGGAATAAATGATTACCTGATTCAACATCCATCTTACAAAGACAACATCTATTGGGGATTTGAAATCCCTATTTACATAGGTTGTCAATCGTAAGCAGCTTATTTTCGAGCAAGATCCAGAAGAAGATGTTAATTTTAGGAATCAGTTTACTGCACCAGGCTTTAGACCAAAAGGGAGGATGATCCAGAGAGGACGTGAACTTAGCAAAGGTAGAGGACACCGAAAAATTACCAGAGGGGTCATCAAACTAGACAACACAGTCCTCCAGCTGCTCCGAGCTAAGTTTAACAACCAGAAGGGAAAACTGGATAGAGGCTAGAGCCTGACTAACTCTGCATAAGTCCACACATATACCATTCTCACAGTAATCTTTCACAAAAGTACCAAACCTAGTCTTACAGATCTCAGCCCAATCTCTGAAAGGATTGATATTTGTCAGAGGTTCCTTGAAAAGCCATCTATATTCCCAAAATCTAGTACTATTACCATTTCTAACTTGCCAACCAATGCCTTCCTCCACAATCTTTTTTCCAATAATTAAGTTGTTCCAGCATATAGATCCTTTCGGAAGAAGGTGGGGGTCCTTGGTAATAATAGAAGAATAATTGTTATCCAAATATTTACCAGCCATAATATCAATCCACTCCCTGGAGGAGGAGAAGATTCTCCAAATTTGCTTAGCCAAAAGGATTTTATTGATAGATCTGATTCTTCTTAGCCCAAGTCCACCATTATTTTTAGATCTACAGACCAGATTCCAATCAAATAAGGGGATTCTTTTATTTTCCTCAACACCCGACCAAAAAAATCTTTTTTGGATTTTTTCTATAGTGTCAGCATATTTGACAGGGATCTTAAAAAGGCTCAGGGCATAGATAGGGAGATTCTGAATGGTGGCTTTGAGGAGCTGAATCTTACTAGCTTGGCTAAGCAGAGCACCTTTCCAATCTGCAAGATTTTTACTAAATCTTTCCACCAACGAGGACCAGAAGGCATCAGGAGGTTTCATACTCAAGGGAAGACCCAGGTAGGTGGCAGGAAGGGCATCCACCTTACAATCCAGAATTCCGGCAATTTTAGTCTGACGATGTGCCAGAATGTTGAAAAAGAACAGCGAGCTTTTTTTATTGTTGATCAGCTATCTTGAAGCTCTCCCATACTTATCAAGTAGCTATTTGATAGATTTAGCTTCAGACACAAAAGCTTTTACTTACATTAATAGGAGTTATTGAAACTTCAAGTTTTTCAAATAATTTTATATTTTTGGTAAATTGGTCTCAAAGTGGTGCTCCATATATTTTTAGCCAACAATTTTAGTTGAGAAAGTTGTGGAAGTATCCAGCTTAGCTAGAATGAATCTTACTAGATCATATGTTTGACCAAAAATGATTTTTAGTTAGAAATACTTAAATTAAGGTGTGCTGATAAGTTGGCTAAAAGTGTGACATAGCTTTGTGCTTTTACCCATATGAGCTATAAAAAATGATATTTTTCAAAATATTCTTATGGAACCCCTAAACCCAATTCAATAGTTATTGATGATGTATTTATGGATGAAGGATCCAATGAAGAATTATCCATCCATGTAGTGAGATGAAATAATGCATACATACATAATAGAACTTCAATGAGATATTGAAACAATAATATAAAATTTATAGCATGCATGAGGAGGGTGTTGTAGTGAAATGGTTTCCATTCCTCATAAAATTCTTCACGTTGGCAATAGCTCAACATCAAGCTCTAATGTGTATGGAAAATTGGTTCCTAAAAAAGGTAAATAATTTGGAGCCTACATAAAATCTCCAATGGATTGTGGATTTTGACACCACCCCTCTAGTGGTATGAGAATTTCATCCTAACCCTTGCATAAAAAATGTCCTCTCTCTGGTTTTCTCACACTTTTTGGTTCAAGGATTCCATTTTGTTTTGGCCTCCTCTTGTCAAGCAACTTGTAATCAGGGCATTATGTTTTTTTTTTTAGCTCCCTGTCCATATATATATATATATATTGTAAAGATTTTGTAATTTTTTTATGCTCTATACATGTAATTCTAAACATTTATAATATTAATAATATTCAAGCTTATGACTTTTATCTAAAAAATCTATTGATTATGATTCATGAATGAATTATAATCTGTTACAATGGGATTCCAATATGCTAGACATCAACATTTGAATATAGATGGGAACAATATGTGTGAATTACATAATTATAATAATTTTAAAATGAAGTGTGAATTCCCAAGATTCGATATTTAATTTCCAACTAAACTACCTAGAAAAGATCATGAACAATTCTTGTATAGTAGCTTATATCCTTATGAGTGATCTCAGTTGGTAACAAGATTTTGAAAAAATTAATGTCATGTGAAATTTATATTCAACCCAACATGTAGATAGACAAGAATTTATAAAATGGATGCAATAATAAAGGATAAGTATTGATGTGATTCATACCATAAGGTTTTTTGGGTCCAAAGTGCATTGAATTGTGTTCCTTGGTTTCCACAAAATTTAGGAAGTTATTGCAATCATTGAATGGCAATTCTTTTATTATTCTCTTATGCTCAATAATGGATTATAAATTGATATATGCCTTTATGATTGATAAAATCTACTAAGAATAGAATGTGGCATTAATAGATTAGCATAGATAATCTAATCCAAATTGTGGGGTATATTGTGCAAATATAATGAAAAGTTCTATATTCTAGTAGTTTAGAAAGTAGACTCGGAGCACTAGGACTCTTGTTCATTGCATCTTCAAATTTTGAGTATAACTATCTCGAATTTCTCATCAAATATCAATATTTACTAATTTTTTTTTTTAAAAGTGGCCACTTAAGACCCTTTTTTGGTCTCCCATCTTTGTCCACTTACCCATATGCTAATTGATTGATGAATGTAATATAAATAAAAAATTGCAAAGAAAAAAAAGTGAAATAAAATATTTCTAGGTGATGTGAGATTGCTCTTACTCCCTTGGATGCCCCTAGATCATTTGATAAAAATTAAGAAGGCAAATTGAATGAATGCATTAAGCATTGTCCCAATGTAGCTAATTTGTGAACTTGGAACAATAATGTAAAACTGTGATATAAACACTTAATGCAAAAAATAGGGCTCCAAAACTCGTGGAAAGTATAATTAAAATAACTAAGATAAAGTGATATCACAATAAAGACAAGTGATTGTAGAATACTTAGTAATGCATCATAATTGATGTACAATAGATGATGATGTTCTTTCATACTCAAATTCACTCACAAATTTAACAGTGTTGATAGGGGAGTCAATAAAAAATGACTTGTTTGAAGGGTATCAACGTTGGCCCACAATTAAATTTAGATTTGAAACTTTAAGAGGTAGATTTGCTAACATAGATGTGAATTGGGTTAAATTCCTAAATGCAAAAATGAACTAGAAGAAAAAACTAATAATCTAAAAGACAATAAATGTATAAAGATCAATTTAACTTTATTTATAATGATTCGATTAAAAAATTCTAATCATCCACAACACCAAATCAATTAAAATCATGTGCTAAAACAAATTCTTTCAACATATTAAAAAAAAAAATATAATACAAATAAAAAATACATAGTCTACACTATCCTTCCAAGTTGAAGCATCCAATCTTTAAATTATATTAACAATTACGTATGTTAGCCAACAATCTCAGAAATTAGGTCGGGCGAAGAATCCACCATCCGAGTTTGTTAGCCATACACTCTGGACCACCATCCGAGTCGGTGCAACAAACTTATTATTTCCATGTGGTTTCTCTACAATTGCCGATTGCGACTTCCTGCCTGTATATTTCCGTTTTCGTCGTTACTAATGGCCTTGTTTGAAATGTTCTGTTCTGAAAGTTTAGAGCTCAAATACAAGTTTCTATACTCCCTCACGTAACATTTGAAAACAAGTAATTGGCAGCTATGGTAGATAAGTAATTAACTTCTTTTACGGATTGAGAAACCAAACGGAAACACTTGAAGGGAAGCACAGTTAATGCCCGGAACGGAAGACTGCCCCACATTCTCGGTTTTCATATTTAAAACTTTTATGAACTGTAGAAAAGACAACAGTGGACCATGGGCTCTTGTAATGCTATTCTGTACAGAGGTTGGATCTATATATGCCTGACCAGCTGATAAGTATGATTGAACAGCCACTTGTCGCTCATTAATGAAAAGCCCGAGAATCATATTCACCGACGTATGCATTTGTATTTGACCTAATAATGTAAAAGCAACCCATCTCACATGGCATAATTGCATCAAGACTGTCACCTTGTATATTTTGTTTGCTTCAAATTGGTTAAAACCTGGCTTTCAGATGCGTATCTCTACATGGAAGACGAACGTAATGATGTGTTATATTTCACCCAAAGTTACTGCATCCAAAAGTTTAATGGGTTTGTTCATAGATTTGAAAAGAAATTATAGAAATTGTAAGAGTATGAGGTAAGGGTTGTAGAGGTGTTTTGATCAAGATTTTTGCTGTAGGTGAGTTGGATGACTGAAAAAAATAGTGAGCACTCTCTAAATTTATGGACATCTTAGGTTCTTTTAAATTTTGATTATATCATTAATTTAAAAAATTATGAAATAAAGGTGACTTGAGTTTTTTTTGATCATTTAGATGTTTTTTCTTTTTTCATTTAATAAATTCATTATGTTTGTGTGTTTGTGTGTTCCATAATGTCTTGGCAACCCTACACAATGCTTCTCCTTGATTATATTTTTTTGTATAAAGCTCCTAGGAATACACAACTATCTCCCTCTAAACAACATCTCATTCTGAATCAAGTAATCCAACAACTTACCTCTATCCATGCTTATTGATTCTTTACATGATTTCCATGCCTCCACAAAATTAGGATCTATCTCATACAAATGTTTCAACTCCTCAAAATCAACTATTTCTACCCTCATTTCTATTAGTAGATTATATATTTTATTTAGTGCATCAACAACCTTGTTTAACCAACCACTCCTATGGTTTAGTGCAAAAGTGAAAGTTTGCATGAATTCTACCCATCACATGTGTTAGGTTAACTTATATTGATTGTTAAGGTATTGCAATGCCTAGTAATTAATGCACAACACAAAATATTTGGGAAACAAATAATGTCTCTTTTTTAATGCTTATATTATGGCATCAAACTCTTGGTCATATACTAAATACCATTTCTCAGTAATTCAAATTTTGACTAAAATTAATTACTAATTATCCTTCTTGACTCAATATTGCACCAATTACATTCCCACTTGCATCATAGTAAACTTTAAATAGTTTATTGAAATCAAGTAAGGCCAATACTAGTTTCTTTGTTACATTCTTCTTTAACAACATAAAGTTCATATTCACCTCTATGGTCTATTTGAATTCTCCTGTATTCTCTCATTATCTTAATTAATGGTATACACATAATATGATTAAATATTTTGATGAAATTTCAATAAAATCAAGCTAATCCAAAAAAAATCTTACCTCCCCCACTGTAGTAATAGAAAAAGTATCCCTTTTTCCTTAATTTGGGAATAACTAATGATAATTGAGCTTAATGTTGCCTTAATTTAGTTTTGTAATGTGTTTTTCACATACACATTAAGTTTAGGACCATTCTTGATAAAATGGACTTAATAGTGCCTTATTTAGGGTGTTGTAAAGTGTATCTTTACACTTTCACACTAATCTAGTGCTTTATTACTTAATTGAGGTTAACTAAAGTTGATTGGCCCCTTAAATTAAAATCAAAGCCTTATTGATTTCATTTTTTAAGGGATAAAGGCCAACACTCATTAATAATATTTCACAACACTTAATTTGGCAAGGTTTATGTCCTACAATAGTGACCTTAGACCTATTTGCCACTTGGTGAATGGGTCCTCACTAGGTCCTAGGACCCCCTTTTGGCATGTTATTTGAAATTATCTTAAACAAGTCCTACTTAAGTATGCTAGTACCCGTTCACCCTATGGCCAATGGGTCCTCCTTAACTTAGAAAACCCCTTTTTGAACATATTCTTGACGAGATTTTAGTGATTTCAAATCCTAGATTTGATGTCAGCTTCTGTTATTTGAATTTTGGGATTAAATCTTAAGATAAGTATAAATATAAGGCTAATTAACTTAGTTTAATCCTATATTTTCATAAGCAATCAACAGTACTTTCACAACAACATTATAGAGCATTCAAAAGCATTTTAAAGGCATTCAAGGGAAAATTATCAAGGTTTTGTTGCAACAATCAAAGGTCAAATCATCATATCAAAGGCATACTACATTATCCATGTTGTTGACCTAAGGTGTTGATGTAGAATTGAAGATCCAATTCAAGCATTGTGCAAATTCAAGATCAAGATCTACAGTCCTTAAAGCCACTTCATGCTGGATTATTGATTTGAACTCCGAGACTTCATCCAAGGTATCATTGTCTCATATTTCATGTTTCATGTTTCGTTGTTTCATCATAAGGTTTAATTACCAAAACGGGGTTTGACTAAGGAAAACCCCTATTCCCTAACAATCAACATTTTTTCTTGTCTCTTGATGTGTTATTGTAGGTTTTAGATTGAAGACCAAGTGGAGAGAAATTTTTTAAAAGTTGCAAAGTTTTAAAAAGCTATCAATTTTATTGCAAGATCACAAAAAATGCTCCATAGAATTGATTTTTGAATTTCGAGAGCTAAGAACTTGGGATCTAGGAGTGTAGAAATTGAAGAAGAAGATCTCAAAACTAATTTTCTAGAACCCTAATAGAGACCCATTCACCATTGGGCGAATGAGTCCTTAGCGAGGCCTGAAACAACACTTTTTCAACAAGGTAAAAATCATTTCAACATCTAAAAACATTCATTTTTATTGTTATAATAGTTAGGTTTTTTTAATTATTGTTATTTATACATTTTATCTCTCATGATTGATTGAAAAATATAGTCAAAAAGTAGGTGAACCCATTTGATCAACCCCACACACACATTTGGGATCACCCCCCATTTTCTATGTTTCATTTTGGTGAACCCGACTTCTTGAGCATTGTAGCTTTCTGATTTTGGAGTCTATTTTCATCTTAGATTAGATCTTGTATTCATTTGCATTGAATTAGATCTCATTTAAGGTGACTTAGTTTGCATTCAAATTGGCATCTCATATAGGGTTTTAAGATTGCAATGTTTGCATTCTTTAAATCTGAAAAATACAAAAAATAAGTCATCTTGCATATAATTTATGTCACATAAACTTGTATTTTAAAATCAAAACAAAATTGCATATCAAACTAGGTCTTTTAATTCATCATTTTGTCACATTTCCAACTTGCATTTCACATTCCATTTACAAAAATATGAACCTGAAACTTACTGTAGTAGACCTAAATATGAAAATCATTAGAAAATAGCTAAAAATATGTAAAAATCTGTTTCAAAACCCTAATCTAGGACCCATTCACCCTACGGTGAATGAGTCTCTGATCAAACCTAAATCTGCATTTCTGGAAATTGAAATCTTTTGTTTTGTGCTTCTGTTTGTTGTTGTCAAATCTCTGTTATAGTTGGTTGAATTTTTGTTTCATTAATTTAATTAGATCTAGCTTAAATTGATTCATTTAGTGCATTATATAAATTCAAAATTGCATTTACAACATTTCATTTCATATTATTATGTAGTGTAATTAGCAAATTGCCTTGTTTAGAATCTGAAAATTGCATTTACACATTTCATTCTAGGTCCTTGCATTGAATTTCAAGACTCTTTCTATTTTGGGTTTGAACAGTAAGTTTATAAAAATTGTATGAGCTTTACAACTTGGTGTGATATTAGTAATACTATTGTGAATGCATTTTGAGACTCATGTCATCTCATGATATCCCATTTGCCATGGATCTTGGGTTTTTTAGCTCTCTTCCTAATAGTGTTGATAATCAACTCCCTATGGATCATAGTATGCATACCTCCTTTCCCATTAATTCGATACCTACAACCAATGTGCATGATTTTGATCATATCCCAAAAAAGAACATAAAGAAGATAGATAAAATGTTGGAACTTTTACAAGTCTTCGTGAGAACAAAACCTATTGCTAGTAATTCCATCTCTCATAAGGAATGTGCAAACGATGCTTGAACATAAAGAAGGGATAGAATTCATATTCTCCTTAATCCATAACATTCAATGAAACTTTCTTCCTCCTCAACCACCTTACCATACATCAGTTATACATAAGAGAAAAGAAGCTACAACTTCTGAAAACTTTACTACTCCTAATACATCCTTTTCTAAAAAAGGAAACAATTTGTAGTTAGAAGAAGAAAGTGATGAAAAAATAGTGATCACACCAAAGAAGAAGAAAATACGAATGCATGAACATCAAAATATTAATTTACAACAACTGTATGAACCTCCTGAATCTTTGTATAACTCATTAGAACTATCTAAAATTGAGACAATTTTTATACTCTTTTGCCTTGGCAATTGATTGAATTACAACCTAACTGTGCAAACTTGACCAAACTAAAAGTTAATAAAAATGAACCATATTGTTCTTATCATAGATTATTTGGCCACCACACTAATTATTGACATTTTTTAAAGAAAGAACTAAAAAAGTGTTCACCCTCTAAGAACCAAACTTAACTAAAAAATCATGCATTTCGTTCCTTGCCATGTAATAGTTATAGGGTCTTAACATTCTCACTCTTACATGTTATACATACATTGCAAATCATTCTCTTTATTGCAAGGAGCTCATTCTCACCACCTACCTCAGCTCATCCTTGTCTCACACTTAGTTGTGGCATGGGGTTAGTTAGTCTTGTCCTAGTTTTGGCATATGTTGTGGTCCCTTAAGCTAGTTGTCCGCCTTCCTTTTATATCATCTGAGATTGAGATGCAGATGACCTTCTATAGGTTGATTCATATGTTCCTTACTAGTATTTTCCATTTTTTAATTTTTCATGTTTCTTTATGTGATTTCATGTGCATTATGTGATCCCCCATGATGTTTTGTTTGATGCATGTCTCTCTTTTTTTGCATTCATCTATATGTATCTATATTCTTCTATATGTCATTAAAATTTTATCCATTTTCATTTGTCTTGTGTTTTCCTTTTGGGGATAACACAAGGCATCAAGACATTTAGGTCTCTTCCATGTTGACCAAAAGATTTTTCTTTGTTTCACTCTTTATGTGTCATTCTTCCACTTTTATGAGTATTTGGTGAATGATGACAATCCCAAGCTCTATGAAAAAATTGTAGCAAAGACATACTGACCCTGAATCCATAGATCTATTATGTATTTCTAGGGGCAACCCCTCCCTCCTTTTTCATGACGTATCTTTATTTTAGAAACATATGACCTAGAATAGGGTTTTCTAAGGAAATCTCTCAAGTTTGAGGAGAAAACATTGGCTACTTTAAAGCAATTGCTCACAATAATAGTATTAGAAACCACTTTGAAGTGGGGGAATACATCAATGACATCTTTTGATATTCTTCATATTTTATGGTGTGATTTTCGTTCTTGTGATGTGTCCTTTTCTTGGTGGTGTCATTGGGTTTGATGTCCTCCAAGAGTTTGATATTTCTAAGCATACAACTTTTCCTTAGTGGCATGATGCAAAGTGAGGCATCCCATAAGTGGCAATTTGATATTCTTGACTTGTCCTCTCTTATAGACATTAGGCATGATGTTCCCTAACAAGAAATTACACGAAGTGAGATCCACTTGAACAAAAACCTATAGACATAATATTCATAAGCATTTAGTATTGTGATGCCTTATTGAAGTTGGCAAGAGGATAACTTTGATATGGTATTAGAACCTAATATGATTCTCTCATTTTCCACCCTTTTGGGATACTCATCTAGTGGACGGCCTAAGGTTCCACTAGCCCAAAGTGAGCGTCTATACCATTTGCATAGTGGATATTGAGTTCTTATTGTAAATATTTTTGGACAAACAACCTAGACCTGATCCACATTGCGTTGGATAGACTATCAAAGTTTGATCCTTTTCTTTGACAAAAAACCACACTCCACATCACATTGGAATGATCAAAGATTGATCCTTTATTTTCCATTTTTCTCTTGGTCTTTGATAGGGTATGATTGTGTATCTTTTTTATTTATACATACATAAAAGTCTTGAATGTCTACTTTGGTGTGAGTTTGACATGGGGAAAAACTCTCACTAAAGGGGGGGCAAAATGTAGTAATAGAAAAAGTATCCCTTTTTCCTTAATTTTGGAATAATTAATGATAAATGAGCTTAATGTTGCCTTAATTTAGTGTTGTAATGTGTTTTTAACATTCACATTAAGTTTAGGACCTTTCTTAATAAAATGGACTTAATGGTTCCTTATTTAGGGTGTTGTAAAGTGTATCTTTACACTTTCACACTAATCTAGGGATTTATTAATTAATTGAGGTTAATTGAGCTTATTTGGCCCCTTAAATTCAAATCCAAGCCTTACTTATTACATTTTCTGAGGGTTAAAGCCCAACATTCATTAATAATATTTCACAACACTTAATTTGGCAAGGTTCGTGTCCTAGGATAGTGACCTGGGACCCATTCCCCACTTGGCAAATGGGTCCTCACTAGGTCCTAGGACCCCCTTTTGGCATGTTATTTCACATTCTCCAAAATAGGTGCTAGTTAAGTATGTTAGGACCCATTCATCCTATGAAAAATGGGTCCTCCTCGACTTAGGACACCCCTTTTTGAACATATTCTTGGCGAGATTTTAGTGATTTAAAATCCTAGATTTGATGTCAACTTGTATTATTTGAATTTCAGAATTAAATCTTAAGATAAGTATAAATATAAGGTTAATTCACATAGTTTAATCCTATATCTTCATAAGCAATCAAGAGTATTTTCACAAGAGCATTATAGAGCTTTCAAGAGCATTTCAAAGTATTCAAGGAAAGATTATCAAGGTTTTATTACAGAAATCAAAGGTCATATCATCATGTGAAAGGCATAGTGCATCATGCATGTTTTTGAGCTAATGTGTTGATGTCGAATTAAAGATCCAATTCAAGATCATGCTCTACAATCCTTAAATCCACTTCATGCTAGATTGTTGATTTAAAATCCAAGACTTCATCCAAGGTATCATTGTTTCATGTTTCATGTTCATGTTTCATTGTTTCATCATAAGGTTTAATTACCAAAATGGGGTTTGAAAAAGGCAAACCCCTATTCCATAATAATCAATAATTTTTCTTCTCTCTTGATGTGTGATTGCAGGTTTTAGATTGAAGACCAAGTGGAGAGAAATTTTTTCAAATTTGCAAAGTTGTCATATTTGTTGCAAGATCATAGATAGTGATCTACATAATTTATTTATAACTTTCAAGAGCTGAGAATCTGAGATCTAGGAGTGTAGACATTGAAGAATAGGATCCAAAAATTGACTTTCTAGATTCCTAACAGGGACCCATTCACCACTGGGCGAATGAGACCTCAGTGAGGCTTGAAACAACACAATTTCAACAAGGTACACATCATTTCATCATCTGAAAAACCTTCCCTTTTAGTGTTATAGTAGTTAGGTTTATTTTCTAATTTTGATTTATACATTTTATCTCTCATAATTCAGTGAAACATCAGGTCAAAAAGTAGGCGAACCCATTTGATCAACCCCACACACACATTTGGGTTCACCCCTCATTTTTTATGTTTCACCCACATTTGTTGGTGAAGGCCATTCTGCAATGCCTTTGACTTTCTCTAGATTCATCTTAAAACTCTCAATTGAGATAAAAAATGACAAACTACTTTTGAAAATTGTTTAACAAATTTTCTTCCCTCAATATTTATAGTACTAGTTTGATGTGCGCTAGGTGTTACCCCTTAGTCTTGTTGAAAATAAAAATTTCATCCATAAACTATCATAATCTCAAAAAAAAACTTAATACCTTATTCTACAATTTGCATACATGTTCTTGAGATATTGGTCAATTTGGAGGGCATAACAAGCCACTCATACAAACCCTCTTTAGTCTTGAAACTAGTATTTTATTCACTCCCTTTCCTTATCGTATTCTTGTGGTAGCCACTCTTCAAATTGATCTTTGTGAAGTACTTTATATTGCTTAGACAATCCATGATATCGTCCATCCTGTAAAATAGGATCCTATACCTCATAGTTGATGAGGGTGAAATATGTCCTTGTTTTTACCTTTTATTTACTTTTACCCTTACATTTCTATAGGATCTTTCGTTGTTCCTGTCACTATTTGTTAATGAAGCGAGGATATTTGATAAAATGAAATAAAAAGATAAAAACTTGTAAATGTGTCAAAACCTTCAATTATTTACTGATTACCTTTGTCACTATGGTAGTAGTGGATAATTAGGTGGATGGCACATGGGAGCAAGATGAGCATCGGTGGAATGAAGACAAGGTCATTTATAAGTCATGTGTCATTTTTGATAAACATGGTCTAAGTTGTTAGTTTCTAGAACAACTCAAATAGTTGTATGACTTTTTATTAGCATTAACCATAAAATTAATTTTATAATCTCTATAAATATGTATGTCAAGACTTGAATTGATAATCGATAACATACAATTATAATTTGTAGTTCTGGTTTGAAATTATTGTGATTAAAAATATTGTTTGCATGAATATTGAGTAGCGTGGAATAAGCTTTCATTTTATCACTGGACAATTGGAGAAGGAAGTTCCCACTTCCTCAATTTCTTGGTGAATTTTTGTAGTATTAGTGTTTTGTGTGGTAGTAAGATTCTTCAGTTTTAAATCCATTTTAATCCTTAATCATCATGTTCATTTGAAGCTATTTAGTGTACTATTAATTATTATGTTGGAATGATTTGGTGTGCTATTAATTAGTGTGCTTATGGCTACACGTGAATCCAACATAACATATTATCTTCTAATGTGTATCAGTCAACATGCTTTTTGTTCTTATTTTTATATTACAATCGGTGTTAATAGGTGTGTTCATCAATATATATGAATTTAGTTTAACATATTACATTTCAACTCTAGTACTTTGTTATCTTCTGTCAATTCATTTTCAATGTGGATGCTTTAATTCTATTTTACTATTTGATTTTAATCTTCCTTTGTTACAAACTATTCCTGGCACACGCTCCTATCACACAATTGATAGGAAATCTGTAAACTAGACTTCTTAATAAATATAGGTCACACATAGTTGCATCCATCCACAGTTAGCTTGCTAGGTTCAACCCTTAGCCAAACATTCCCAATATCTTCAATAATTTCATGACTCCTCGATTAACAATTAAGGAATAAACTAAGAAAACCTTCATGAAATTCCCAAGGATTGATTTAAACACATTTTCCAACTAGATAGAATTACAAGGATAGTTTTCCCTTACTATTCACCATAGTTTAATATAATCATTTTGGCATCATTGTCAGGGAAAGTTATTAAAGGTATGAAACAATAGTAATCTGAGCTATGACCAGTACGTCAAGAGGAAATCCTATATAATTGTTGACCTTGTTAAGGTTAATATTCATGATTTGTGATGTTATAAGTCATATACATGAATCGTAGTAGAGATAGTAGTGGTATATTTAAATGGAGAAAGGACGTAATTCACAACTTGAAATTTAAAAAAAAATCCAAAACCATCCATTGAGGATTCACAACTTGAAGAATTGAAAAACAAATCAAATCCATTTGTTGAGAGAAGTCGAATACAACAAGAAAAATTGAAAGATAAATTACAACCATGTTAGTTTCACCCCCATTACCCGCAAAAGAGTTAGTTGAACAAGATATTGAAAAGTGTGTTATTGAGTCTACCATTTTCGAGACCCTTACAGGTATCCATCCAGGGTCTTTCAAAGAATTACAAAAGAAGGTTGTAAAGATATTCAAAGAATCTTATAGATCTAGAGATGGTCCATTCTCAAGAACCCAAAATCCATTCAAAACTTATTTCACCCCATGGGCATTTAACACCATGATTGATCTCAACAAAAACATCATAATCAACAACAACAATCACAAAAATGATAAAAATGTGAGAGAATTATCCCACAACAACCTAATCAATTTTGAGTTTCCAATTACGTATCTTGAAGAGGATGCCCCTATAAAAAATATTCCCTATTCCGCTTTGTCAGTTTTTTGTGGTATTTCTATTGAGGATCCTGACATGTTCTTATTTGAGTTTGATGTGTTGTGCCATAGTTATGACTATCAGAGAAATGCATAGAAGCTCAAGTTATTCCCATCCACGCTGAAGGATGTAGCCTTATGTTGATTCATGAACCTCAAAAATATCAAAACATGGGAGGTCATGGAGGATTTTTTTTTTGAAAAATTACTAGGAGTATTGTAAAACGAGAGAGGTTTGGGATAATATCTTTCACATGACACACAAATAATATGATACCATGTAAGATTGCCTTGAGTGCTTCACATTCAACCTACAATAATCATGACAACCATAGCTAACTCTTGATACTATTTATATGTTGTTTCTTAGGGGAATAAGGGATGATACTATGGATGCATTGAATTAAATAGGAAAAGGTAATGTCTCTAAATTGGACTTTGATGATATTTGTGACATTTGTAGGAATTACTCAAGGTTTCAACGTTCCAGGAGGAATTATTCAAGTAAGATTTCTTCTTCAAGAAATACCACAGGTATAAAAAATCATGAAACAGGTAACTTACTTGAAGATATTAAAACTGATTTTGTTAAATCATATGGGTAAACAAATAGACACTTTATATAATCTATAAAGCAAGAGGAAGCCAAAAAGGCCTTGACTATATTCTATCGACTTGCATAAGAGACATAGTAGCAAGGATTACCCTTATAATAGGACAAATAGTTCATCCTTAAGGCCTCTTCCCATAAAATTTCTACCTTAAGGACTCTTCCCGTAGGAGTACTTGATATTGAATATTCTAAGGAACCTACTACTACGTGGCCCATAGGTGACCTTTCCCACCTCGCGTAATGCATCTTAGAATGAAAAATGATGATTTTTATTTGAGACCTAGCCCATCTAATTATTTTTCCAATCAACCTGGATGGTAAGGGAGTTGGAAACAACCTCCACTATACCCTCAATGGATGCCACAATACCAGTATGCTTGATCGCTATGGAAATAGGCATGGAGGCCACAATCACCACAATCTTCACCATACCAATAGCCATATCCATGACAATCAAAATTTCCACCTTCTCCGATGATTAACCCATATCAGTAGCCCCAATAGTTTCTTCCAACCATACCATCATCGTCCACTCAACCAACCAATCCAACAAAACCACCAAAGACTACACCAATGCTAGCTCAACCAAATCTAAATCCCAATAATAAAGCAACACAACTTCTGTATAATAATGAGGCAACATGTTACTCTACCTATCTTGTAAATACTATAGAATTAGAGGGAGTCAAATTAAGGTCACAAAAGGCTCTTTGGGGGCCAACCATCACTGAAATTAATGAAGAACCTAAAGAGGGCCTAGTAAAGGAACCTCCCTTCCATGACCGATTTCAATCAAAACCAATGCAAAAGGAAGTCTCCCATCTTGAATTTGATTTTTTCAATGAATTACACAATGTTAACATTAATATTCCTTTGTTGCAATCCATCAAGGATATCCTTGTATATACCAAAATAGTTAGAGATTTATGTACTCGGAAGAAAAAGAAGAAGCAAGATCCAAAGACCTTCCAAGTTATTGGACAACTAGAAAACCTCATGTTTGGGAACATAACCATTCCTAAGTACTTATATCTAGGGATTCATGTCATCAAGGTATCTATTGGTAAAGTTATTAATCCTAACAAACTTGTTTATTTGGCATTGTAATAAATGTTATGACAAATGAAACAAAATAAATATTGTTTCTTAGGGACTTAGACCTACTCCCATAGTTCTCCAAATGGCAGATCAATCTTTGGTCAAATCAGAGGGTATGATTAAAGATGTATTCCTTTCTATTGATTTGTGGGAATACCCAACTAATTTTATGGTTTTGCATCCAAAGATTAAGCTGGGGGATACCCCTTGATTTTAGGATGACCTTGGTTAGCATTTGTCGATGCATTCATTAATTTTCATTCAGGAAACATGGTCATCTCCAATGGTGAGCACACAAAATAGTTGACTTTATACCCACCAACACAACCTCTTTTAGAGATGGAGGATCTAGTATGGGTTGACAGTGACTTGGCCGAGTCATTACCCATTTCGACAATTGATCAAACTTTAGATATTGAAGAACTACTAAGGATAATATTCTTGTTAATTTTGTTCAAAATAGATATGCATCTAATGAATCCTTTGAAAGCATGGTTCTTCATTCAGCTATAAATACTCCTCGTCCTTTTGGAAATTTTCCACTGGTGGGTAGCTCACAATTTGTACAACACTTTGTTACATTGCATCGGTTGCTACCTCATAATTGTTTTTATAGCTCATTTTTATCCTTTGCAAATTCTAGCAACACACCATCCACTTCACAAGTACTAGACATTAATTCACCTACACAATCAGAGGCCATGCATATTTTACTTGATCACACACTTAATATTAATCCATATTTAACCACTAAACAAATCCAAGACCTCATTGTCATGCTTAGAACTAATAAAGATGCATTTTCTTATGAATACCAAGATATGTGTAGCATTCATTCTGACACCTACACCCACCATATTTACATTGAAGAACATATTCATCCAATTAGGCAACCACATCGATGACTTAATCCCATCTTGTGTGAAACAGTTAAAAAGGAGTTACAGAAACTGTTAAATGTTGGTTTTATATATCCTATTTTAGATATTTAGTGGGTCTATCCTCTAGTTGTGGTTCCCAACAAAAATAGTAAATGGAGAATATGTGTTGATTATAGATAACTTAATAAATTACTAAAATGGATCACTTTCCATAATTGTTTACTGATCAAGTGTTGGACACTCCTATAAGTAAAATGTTCTTTTTATTTTTTGGATGGGTTCAATGGCTACAAACAGATTCACATATCACCTAAAGATAAGGAAAAGACTACCTTCACTTGTTCTTGGGGGCACCTTTTCCTGTAATGTTTTTCCGTATGGTTTATGTAATGCACATGCCACTTTTCAAAGGGTAGTTTTGAGCATTTTTGTGGATCTTGTAAATGATTATGTTCAGGTGTATATAAACGATTTTAAAATCCAAGGTAATAATTATGAAGAGGCTAAAATAAATTTAGAAAAGGTACTTAAACGTTGTATAGACATTAATTTATCATTAAGCCATGAAAAGTGTCATATGCTTATGACAGAGGGGACAATACTTGGTCATTATACTTCTTCCAAGGGTATTCAAGTTGATCCCAGAAAGATAGATTATACGAGAATTGCCTATGCTTGCTATCCAAAAGGATGTGCATAGCTTTCTAGGCCATGCAAGGTATTATACGAGGTTTGTCCAAAAAAATTGTAATTTTTCCTCCCATTTGTTTGCTTTGTTAGCAAAAGATTTCATTTTATCATGGACACTAAAATGTCAAGAACCCTTCAAAACCATTAAGAACAAGCTTGTAACCACACCAATACTTAGAGGTTTGAATTGGGAACTACCTTTTCACATTCACACTAATGCCTCAGATTGTTCCAAGGGAGTTTTCCTCAGACATAAAGAAGATAAAATTTTCTATTCCATCGACTACATTAGCAAGAATTTCACAGGAGCTAAGGTAAACTATATGGTAATTGAAAAGGAGTTTATAGTTGTTGTTTATGTAATCAATAACTTTCATCATTATATTACCCAATATAAAGTGTTTATTCATATTGATCATTCTACAATTAGAGTCTTAATGAATAAACTTGTTGTAACCGATA
Organism: Sequoiadendron giganteum; assembly: GCA_007115665.2. Lineage (NCBI taxonomy): Eukaryota > Viridiplantae > Streptophyta > Pinopsida > Cupressales > Cupressaceae > Sequoiadendron > Sequoiadendron giganteum. Next base: position 270,069,476 of record CM021106.1, read on the forward strand.
GAGTTATTAGATGGTTACTTTTTCTTCAAGAATTTGATATTACTATACTTGAAAAACTTGGTTGGGAGAATGTGGTTGCAACATTTTTGTCCAAGTTACAACAATAGGATGATGAACTAGTTCCATTCCATGATGCCTTTCCAAATGAGAATCTCTTTGCTATATCAACAAAAAGTCTTGGTATCGTGACATGGTAAATTGATTGGTTACTTGCAAGTTCCCACCTCATTTCTCTTCGAGGGAACATCATAAATTTGTTGGACTCAGTGGTGAATACATGTTGATCAATGGATTGCTCTTTCGATGTGGCATTGACAATATCATACACTGGTGTGTACTTGAATATGATGTCTTCGACATACTTCACACATGCAACATAAAACCTTGTAGAGGACATTTTTCTTCTCAAAGTACTACCTAGAAGGTCTTAACTATAGGCTACTATTGTCCTACACTCCATAAGGATTGTAAGCATTAAATTCAACACTATGATAAATATCAGCGTATGGGTTGCCCCACTTAGATGAAATTCCCCTGCATCCTTAGTTTTCCATCAAGAGCCCTTTGAAAAATGGGGGCTTGATTTTGTTGGGCCTATCAACCCACCATCTCAGAACAAGGAATACATCATTGTGTGCATAGATTATGTAACCAAGTGGGTTGAAGTTTTTTCCTTAAAGCATGCAAGAGACGCCAAGGTAGCGGACTTCATCTATTCATAGATTTTTAATAGATATAGTCTTCCACGAGAGATACTCATGGATCAAGGTCCACAGTTTACATCCAAACTAATTTTTTCTTTGGTTCGTGAGTATGAGATCAAACATTGTAAATATTCAACCTATAATCCTTAGGCTACCAGAGAGGTTGATGTTACTAATAGATAACTTGAGAACATTCTTACCAAGATAGTTACCCTCCATAAGCAAGATTAGGCTACACAACTTCCTAAAGCAGTATGGGCCTATTACACAACGTGGACAACCACTACCAGTTTGACACCTTACAAACTTGTCTATGGTAAGAGATTTGTTCTTCCTATTGAATTTGAAGTCAAGACTTTTCATACTACACTCCAATTGGGAATGAGCTTGACTAATGCACAAAAAGAATGGATTGCACAACTTCACTCATTGGATGAACTTCATCAACAAGAACTCTTCAACATAGAGATTGTTCTAGAACAACATTCTCTTTGGCATGATCATTTCATTCAACAACGGTCATTTCAACTAGGTAATTTAGCACTATTGTATGACTCCCATTTCTAGGATTTTAAGGGAAATTCCACTTGGTGGCTGAAGACTTATAAAATTGAGATGGTGTACGAAAACGAAGCAGTTAAGCTTCGTACTATGGATTTTGACTACATGGCTCTAGTTTTCAGTGGTCACCAATTGAAGTTGTACAAGAGGCCTATTTCCAAGGAGGATTTTGTCTCAAATTTGCTAAAGAAACTCCATCTGCTTGATAGGGTTCCTATGGCCTCTTCCTAAATATCCTTCTAAACTTGTTTTTAGGGACATCTTTGATCATCTTAAGGTAAATATTCCTATTGGTACTACTACTACAAGCATATATACAAATTATATTGTAGCAACTAAAGTTTCAAATCCTTTTTATGTTATCAATAAATCCTAGCTTGTAGATATAGGAAAGAGACCTATGGGTTATTTGAAGAAAACAACCACAAGTGCAAACACAAGTACCTCATCCATTAGTACTTCCATGAAAAATGCATAAACTAAGTCCATTCCATCAAATTCTCCTTGTGATCCAAAAGTTTTCAGGTTACAATTAGCTAATGAAAAATTACAAAAAAAGTTGGATAAGATGCAAATTTGTGCTAGAAACATAGAAATATAAAATAAGATTAAATTTCTCAAAACCTCCATTCTCGACCCAGGATATTCAAGTTTTGGCCATTCCATTCCTAATACCCATCCACAAAACACTCAATGAATTGGAATAACCCCTAGTAGAAGTGGTGGTGGAGGTCAAGGAGGTTGAGGTGAATATGTAAACAAAAATCAGAATACCCAATCTGAAGGTGGAAATAGAAGTAATAGTTGTGGTGGAGGTGGAAATGGAAAAGACAATAAACAGTCTGGTGATCAACATAAAAATAGACCTTACAATAATTAAAGAGATCAATTACTAGAAGACCTATGCAAGTAGATAGGTACAAATAATTGTGCTTTGATAAGATACTTAATTACCCAAACCAATTCCTTGAGGATATCAAGAGTGTGTTGGTTAGATTCTCTAGAAATAATGCTATAAGAGGTGAGGATCACCTAAGGTCATTTTTTAACATGATAGATGATTTTGAGGTTGAGGCTTAAGATGTTATGGTGAATTTTTTTATGCAATCACTCACTGAAGATTCTAGGGAATGGTATAGATCCCTTCCAGTAGAAAGCATTAGATCATGGGAGGAATTTAAAAGGATATTCATATAAAAATATGGAGATAAGACTGATGCAAGGTTCTTTCTAAATGAATTCAATAATATCTCTAAAGGTTCTAATGAAACGGTTGCTGATTTCAACACTAGATTTCAGAAAGATATGAATAGATTGCCTACTGACTTGAGGCTAAATGATAATGTATGTTTGGTCAATTATTGAAATCCATTTGATTCAAAAGTAAGTTATATTCTACAAGACAAGAATCCTCAGACCTTGAGAGATGCCTTCAAATATTCATTACACATTGAAAGTAATAGAAGTGCGTCGACCAAGGTAGGGAAGAGAGATGATGTCAAGATTTTAATGTACCCAAAGAAGGAAGATAAAACTTATGTGGAGAAGGGATCTTGTCTTGAAGACACAATTGATAAAACTGCAAGCTCCATGAAGGACATAACTTATAGAATTTCTAGACAAGAAAAGGGACTATCAAATGATAAACCTAATTTCCAAAGAAATGAAAGACCTCCTAGGATACAATATCTTTCTTACAATACCAATTGGAATAATGGAAATCCAATTCAGAGTAATCAAATAATACACAGGGAAAAGTTTCGCCTGATCCATTATAGAAGAACTTTATAAATTTTTCTGATGAATCAACCTAGTGTATTATTTGCCAATTGCCATATGGGTATGTGCAAGATCATGATGGGCCAAAAGTGGTGATATGTGTTTACATGATGACTCATGTAATTTTGTTAAACATTTTATTTCACCCAAAATTGATGAAACAAAAATAATTTTAGAGGATATTCTCAGCTTTCCACCAATATAAATTATGCTTTACTTTGAATTTAATAAGTAATTATTATTCATTTTCTATTAGAATTATGAATAAATTCTAGATTGATAGGCTGATTGAAAAACATCTATAACTTTCAAACGGTATCACATTTTTTGAATCTGAAACATGCATCAAATTCTATGCTTTGCATAATATAGGATTAAAAAACATAAAATTGAATTTCATGAATTTTTGACTAGGTTAAGGTGGTTAGACAGATGAGCTTTATTTTTTAAAAATTGTAATAAAAAAATCATAATTAAAACTATTTACTTGGAAAAACATTATAAAAAAATATGTATCACATCGGGACATGAGTCCTCTACTTATATCTAAAATCTTATAAAAATATACTATCATTTTATTGTGGTTAGGGTGGTCAGACAAACACCTACTTCTTATTTTTACCCTGAAATTTAAATACTACTGCATTGAAATTTCAAATTTTCACCAAATGGATTTTTTTTTTTTAAATAGAGGTCTAGTATTTTAGAAACTACATTCAATTTGATACAGATTTTTTTTACATTTTTCTCGAAATAATATAGATAACTTATTCAAATTTTTACATCAAGTTGTCTAACTCATTTTT
>CM021106.1:270073425-270271699 GCA_007115665.2 Sequoiadendron giganteum
ATTTGCCAATTGCCATATGCTTCTCAAACATGTTCAATAGAAAAGTAGTTTGAATAAGGGAAAAATGGGTCTGATGATTATGAGTCACTTCAAGAAAATAGTGAGGAAATACATGTGTTTATGCATAGATTATATTTTTATCAAGAGGAATTCTCTTAAGATAAAGAGTCACATGAAGTTGATGTCAACAATCAGAGGAAAATTTTAGATACGTATCATCAACAATTGTTTCTTGATGAGATGATAATGTTGAACATAATTTTTTTTCTTTGGAGAAAAATGAAATGAATGTGTCTCTAAGAAGACCCTCTGATGAGGAGTATCAGAAATTGACAGTAGTATTGGTTGTAAAAGCCAAAAATACTCACAACTTGAGGAATATAATTATGAATTGTTACAAAGGAAAGCCTAGAAGCACGTTTATCAAAGAGAAAAATGCAAAAAAGCATGGAGCTAACGAAGATGGTAAAGATCTGGTGAATTCAAAATCAAGGAAGGCAAAGGACCTAAGATTTGGGCTAAGAAGGATAGTACAATGAAGAAAAATGAAGAGAGTATTTCCCCAATTGTTAAAAAAACACTTTAAAGTCAAATGTGGAGCAAGAAAAGAAACAAGAAAAGAAAGAGGTTGAAAAGAAATATGATCAACAAAAGGTCAAGATAGAGGAACAAAGTGTATTACCTTATGAACTACCTAACTATAACCATGTTGACATGTTTTAGTTACTTTCCCAAGTCAAGGTGACCGTCCCATTGATGGAGATGATGAGAGTTGAAGAAAACAAACAAAAGACAATGGCCCTTATTAATGGTGCTATTATAGCCTGTGATGATAAAAGGGTGTCTACTCAGCCTAAAGTGAGTGGAAACAAAGTGATTGAAGAATAAGTGGAGGGAGAAATTAGTGAAATCCCTTAAATTTACTTGGGTAGTAATATCACAACTTGCCCAAGTAATATTGATCCTTTTTATGTGACTATAATTGTTGATGGTAACCTCTTCAAAAATTGTATGATTGATTCAGGAGCTTCTTCTAACATCAAGCCAGTTGAAACCATGAAGGAGATGGTTTTGAATATAAATTGTGCCTATGGATAATGTTATGTCATGGATTCAAGAGAAATCCCAATCATATGAGGGCTTCAAGATGTCCCATATAGACTAGCCACTTTTCCAGACAAGGAATTTGTCATGAGTATAGTTGTGGTGGACATTCCACCCAATTATGGTATGTTATTGTCAAGAAAATGAAGTGCTTCCATGAGAGGTAGCATGTAGTGTGACATGTATTTTTCCACATTTCTAATTGAGGTAAAAGACATTAAGCTTGTATGGGAGCCAAGAGCCCCACACATGATTGAATTCATGGATCAAGAGGATAGAATTCCCTTTGTGCATACCGGTATTAACAATTTTAGAGTTGAAGAGTCACAAGAAGAAGATGATAGACAACATGTACCCCTTGAAAATAAAGTATTGCAATGAGAAAACAATGATGAATTATAGATCAAGAATTTTGATGGTGCTTGCTCAAAAGGAGCAGGTTTAGGGGTGATACTCATTTCCCCTAGTGGTAAAACTTTTAAGTTTTCATTTTCATTGTTATTTGCAATTACAAATAATGTAGTTTAATATGACACTTTTCTATTGGGATTAATAATAGATGAGAAACATGGGGGTAAACACTCAAAAGTGGTTTACAATTCCAATGAGGAAGGAAAAGTTGCAAAAATGACCCCATGCAAAAAAAATTGGTTTTTGGGTGTTCGAAAGAACTTTTAGTTCAAGTGAACCCAAATGGGGTTCGATAGAACCCTCCTTCAAGCGAACCCATTTAATGTTGGGTCCCACATTTCATAGAAAAGTAAGCAAAAAAAATGCTTGTGGAAAGGGGGTTCAAATGAACCCTGGTTTGAGCGAACCCCTAGGGGTTCACTAGAACCCCCCTTTTCCCCATTCTCCCCCTCTGGCACAAAAAAACTCTAGAATTTTTCCCTTCAAAGCTCAAGTTGAGGATGAAAATGGAGGAGACTTCACATACCCAACTGGATGATGGTAGTCCTCGGAATGAGCTATCCAACGAATATAATTTTAATATGTTTTAGTTTTATTATGTATTTGTATTTTTAGTTTGATTAAACATACGTTTTTCACCGAAAATCAAGCTCTCTATTTTGTACATGTGGAAAAATAGTAGATTATCAAAATAAAATTCTGAAAAATACGTGCAGGCTAGGTATTGATGTCCTTGATCCAGTAAAAAAATTTAAAATTTCAATAGATACAAAAAAATTTATGTTGTATATGGTTTTCCTATGTTTGAATTGTAATTGGTTTGAATTTGAAACTTGATTTAGGAGGAAAAAATTCAATAAAACACTATGAAACCAAATGAAGGGGCTAGATATCATAGTTATAAATCTAAATTCGAAAAAAAATAGAATTTTATTGTTCATGGAAAAAAATTATGTTGTATACGGTGAGCATCACTCCTTCAAAATGATGTTTACTGAAAAAACTAGTTTTCAAAGGAGATGGAAAAAGAAGTGCAATGTGATTCTAAATGTTTTGAAAAAAATATATTTAGAATCTAAAGAAAAAATGTCACAAATCGCTAGTTTGCATCATCTTCAAATTCCTCACGGTTTAGTCGCTATAAGTGCTTGAAAGTGAATATTTAGTTAGAAAAAAATATTTCAGTGTCCAACTTGGCCAAAAATTGTAAACCAGTATTGTGGGATCATCCATGGAATCAAGAAATTAAGTTATTGGAGTTCTAGAGCTTGTTGTTTCTCAAGTTAGGTCAAGATATGCATAAAAAAATAATAGGTTGAAATAGTATAGAAATGTTGTTTGGGACTCGATAGAATAGTTTGATGCTTTTGGTATTGATTGGCTAGATAAGAGTAAGAATCGGGTGGTAGAATTTCTTGCCAACATTGCAGTCTAGCCAAATGACATTACCTTTGTAGGAATTTCAAATTTTAAAGTGCAGACCGCACATTCAGTTCCTAATAATATATGGAACTAGCAGGTTTTTAATGATGATGAGGACATTTTGAGGTTCTTGCAATGTGTAGAAGAGTATGAAGGTCAAGAAATTGACTTTGGGGATTTTTTGGAAGAAATGGATGGTAAGTAAATGATATTTGAAAATGACATTATTCAGTTTCAAAAACAAACAAGCTTCCAAAGGGTTTGGTTGCTTTCAAGAGGCTTCTTGATGGCTCTGATAGGAGCAATGGCAAACAAACATCTACTCACAAGGAAGATCTAGAAGATGTCAACCTTGGTATAAAGAATGGTCAAAATAAAGTCTACACTGGGAAGAAAATAATATGAAACCTCAATTCAAAGCAATGTTAATTTCTTTGTTAAGAAGATAGAGACATGTGTTTACCTAGTCTTGTGATGATTTAAAGGCCTACAATGAAGAATTGTTTCAACATGAAATTCCCTTAAAATTTGATGCTAAGCCTTTTAGGCAAAAGAAAAGGCTAATAAATCCTACATTGACACCTAAGATACAAGAACGACTGGTCAAGTTAAGAGAAGAAGTTATCATTAAACCAATTAGGCATTCTACATGGGTGTCGAATTTAGTGCGAGTGAGTAAAAAGAATGGTGATACAAGGCTTTGTTTGGATTTCAGAAATATAAACATATCATCATTGAAAGAACTATTTGTTGCCCAACATGGAATCTATGTTACAAAAGGTAACTATCTATGAGCTCCTATCTATGATGGATGATTTTTTTGGATACAACCAAGTGGTGGTTAAGGAGTCTAAGAAGTATAAGACTACATTTACTAATCCTTGGGGAAATTACATTTATGTTAGGATGCCTTTTGGCCTAACAAATGTAGGTACTACATTTCAAAGGGCTATGGATGTGGCCTTTTCTAACTTTATTAATATGTTCTTAGCAATTTACCAAGATGACTTGATAGCATATGTAACAAGAAAGAAGAAGACCATTGTATGCACCTGGAGAATGAATTTGATAAGGAAATTGAATATAGCATATCTTTGAATCCTAAGAAATGTGTGTTTGGGGTGAAATAAGGGAAGTTGCTTGGCTATATTGTGTCAAAAATAAGGAATAAGGATTGATCCTAAAAGAGTGGCTACAATAGATAAAATTCTTCAGCCAAAAAAAATCAAAGGTATCCATTCATTCTTTGGATAGATCAATTTCTTGAGAATATTTGTGACCAAATTTGTAGATAATACTCATCCAATATCTAAAATACTGAAGAAAAGAAAAAAAGTTACTCGGAGTGAAGAGCCTAGTAAGGCATTTATGAGTATCAAACAAGCTATAAAGGAGTCTCTAGTATTGAAGTCTCTAGATTTCTCCAAGCCTGTGCAATTTTTTTCCTTTGCATCATTTCACACAATTGTTGTTGTACTATTGCAAAGAATTGATGAAGGCTTTGAGAAACCTATTGCATTTTTTAGCAAATATTTACAGGCCGCAGAGGATAGGGTTTAGCTAAGCTGATGGTTGAAACTAACTTGGAATCCAACCAAACCAATCAAACATAATGTGTAGATGTTGCACCTATATGTGATATGCAAACATGTGGTTGGTACAAGCGTATTGTTCAATATTTGTAGATTATTCAATGTCTGAAAGGTATGGATGATAGTGAGAAAAGAACCCTGAAATTGAAAACTATTAAATATGTGATCATTGATAATGAGGTTTGATGGAGGAGTCCATAAGGGGTGATACTTAAATGTGTAGATGGAAATTAGGCATTGGAACTTCTAGCGGAGATGCATAGTGGAGTCTGTGGAGGCCATTACATGGTAAAGACAAACGCTCACAAAATTTTGAGAGTAGGATTTTGGTGGCCTTCAGTGTTCAAAGATGCCCAGAAGTTTGTAAGAACTTGTGATGCTTGCCAAATATTTTCAAGAAAGCTAAATTTTTTAGGAAATTTTTCACTTTGACCAATTTCAATCCAAGCCCCTTTTCAAGAATGGGGTATTTATTTCTTTGGTGAGATATTTGAGAAATACAGTGGAGCACACTCTTGGATTCTTGTTTCAATGATTATTTTACAAAATGGGTAGAGGAAATTCCCACAAGGAAATCAAAATGCAAATTTGTGGTTAATTTTATTATGAAGAACATTTTTATTAAGTTTGGAGTTCCATAAAAGATTATTTCTGACAACACCATGTGCTTCTGAACAAATGAGTTTAGAGAGTTTTTTGATAAGCATGGGATCGAAATATCTTATTCTTCTCCTTATCATCCACAAGGCAATGGTTGGGAAGGATAAAGTAATAAGAGTTTGATGAAGATCATGAAAAGGGTGATTAAGAAAAAATAAGAAGGCATGGGACTCAAAACTAAAGCTTATAGTTTGGGCAGATCGGGTTACTATTCAGAAGGCTATTGGACATTCTCCATTTGGTTTGGTAAATGGTTTGGATGAAATATTTCCTCAAAAAAATTTGATGAAGATGTAAAAATTTGTTCAGGAATATGATGAAAATATTTGTGATGAAATACAACACAGGGTTGATGCTCTGATAGAGTTGGATGAGACAAGAAGAGAAGCTCAAAATAAAAATTCTAGAATGTAGTTACAATTCAAACATTTATATGATAAAAAGGATTCTCCAAGAAATTTTGAAGTAGGAAACATGATGATGATGTGGAATTCTATGATGATGTGGAATTCTATAGCACAAGATAAGGGAAAACATGGAAAATTTGATGCATTATGGTTGGGTCCTTATCTGATATCAAACACTCATGGTGAAGATTCCTACTATCTACAAAGTTTAGCTGGAGAGTTTCTTGAGTTGCTAGTACATGGAAAATTCTTGAGAGCATACTTCTCCTGAGGTATGTTTCTTTTGCATGTACAATATAATAGTATGTATATCTTTGTATATAATTTTGGTTTGCTTTTGCTTTGGTTTGTTTGGTTTGCCTTGTCTGAGTTGTCCTTGGTTTCCATTCTGTGGGCTTGGTCTACCTCAACCATGAGATCTTGAATCTTGCCATCTCTATAGGATGCATGTGTCCTTGATCATGTGCCATTGGTGGAACCTTACAAAAACTTTTTTGACTTGGTCATAAGTGGTCTTGGGTCTTGAAATTTTTCCAAGGGTTTAGGGTTTTATGATATGTTATTTGGTTTTACTTAGCATTTTTTACCTTTGATTGAATCCTTGTCTCTTTTGGTCATTTCCTCCACTGACCTGTCAGTCTCGATTTCCAGTTGTTTAAGTCACATCTTGAGCCATTGAACCCATGTGATGACTAGCCCCATGTGCCTAGGGTTACCCATTTTCCCCATATCTTGAAATATTCATTTAATTTTTATTTGAGGGGTTTCTATATTAAAATGCGGGGTCAATGAGACAATTGATTTTTATCCTAAGTTGTGTCTATTCTTTGGGATTTCCTTAAGTCTTGTTTCCCCATCATAACTAGGTGACCTCACTTTCAAAAAAACCTTTTGTGTATGTGCTATATTTTGATGACTTAAAGCTTAACCCTGTGCGCTCATCGTTTATCGCATTTAGCGCTAAGCCATTAGTTTCAAAGTGGTGATGAGAGATGACTTAATTTCCTTTCTATTGCTCACCTCCTTCACATCTTGAATGTGTTCATGTCACTAATCTCATATCCATGACAAGCAATGGCCTTGTATTTCAATGCATCACTTATAAAGCCTTATTGCTAAAGCTTACCTATTGTTGTTGGCTTATCCACAATGCATGATGGCCTGCTAAACTCTCATTTCCCATAGCATTTTTTCAGCACTGGCTCTTTCCATTTGAGCGGTGAGCGATGGGATTCTCTAATCTAGATGCATGTCTAAACCCTTGTTCATCGCTTCAACTCAATACACCGCTATTACATATTCCTTTTTCAGTTCAAAGAGCGATGAGTGATGGGTAAATTTTAAGAATGTAAAAGAGTATGCTTGAAGAAGTGGATTACGTGTCAACATATCATGTCTTTTCTTGTATTGTGGATTCATATTGAAGGCTCATTTCATTTGAGTGATAAGCGATGGGTATTTGAAGAATATCCTCCTAAATATTCTCCTCCGTCGTTGGGATTCTTTGTATCACCTTTTCATTCCTCAACTCAAAGGCCTAATAGCAAAGAGCGATGATTTCATGTGAATATTCTCCCCATCGCTAGGCTTCAAGCCATCATGAATTCTAAGGGAAAGTCATGAACATAATGGTGATAAGCAATTTCTCTGTAAATAAAGCAATGATTTGTTTTAAGGGTCTACATGGTAGTTTCTCAGGGTATCACTCCTAATGATCTTCTTGCTAAAATGATTGCTTCACTAAAAGAATAAAGAAATTTGTGAGGGTAGTAGACGACCATTGATTGTGTTTTAAAACTAGAAATTCAATGCTGAAAATCAAACAAGAACATATAAACTATCAAAGCATTCTTGTTTGCTCGTGCGAGTCATCTTTCACCATTAATGATGGATATCCTCGATCTTAAGGAAATTAAATATGTGAATTGATCCCTTTTTCACCATTTTTATAAGAATTCAAGAGGAGGGAAAATAGCAGCTTCTGATGAGCAAAAAATTAAAGAACAAAGTGCTTATTTTTCCAGGTAAGTAAAATTTGAACTCTTTTATGAAAATTTTCGAAGGAACTAAATTTGTAGGGTGAAGGATTTTTGAACATAGGATTTATCGAGATTAGGGATAGACATTCCTTTATCTTGTAAAAGAAAATCTCATAGGTTGTGCTTTAATGCAAACAGTTCTAAAGGGGGTTTGTGCTCGTAAACTTTAGCTTCAACATTTTGTAAATTTGTGGATCACAACCCTATTTTAAATTAAATTTGAAAACCCTAGCTCTGCAAAATTCTTTCACAATGAGTCAACACAATGAATCCTTAAAGCCATAAATGAAACCCAAACAAAAATGTCCTGGAAAGATAAAACCTAAGGAGGATGCACCAAAATAGGAGGTATCAAAGGTTTCAAAGAGAAAGAGGGGTTAGAAAAGAGGTCACACCCACTTCATGGAGGGAAAATTCAAGCTGTTAGATGACAAACCAGTTGGGAAACAATCAACAGGGGAGTGTATTCTTACTTCACAGTTGTTAGAAAATCCATGTAGAATTGGTGAGATTGTTGTTCCTCAAAGTGGATGTGAGTTGTTTTTATATTGCTACAACAAAAATATTTTCCAATGAAAGGTGGAAAATGTTTGTTGCTTATGGTTTAGGACACAGAACAACAATCTTCTACACTTTTCATTCAAGGAAACCCTAGAGATCTCAATCCAAGGATGCAAAATGGAAAGAGATATACAATAGGGATTTCCTAGGGTATGATTAGAGAATAAAAGATGGTCCACCATTAAGATAGGGCTTGGAAAGACAAGTAATATGCAAGACCTAATGATATGCAAAGCTTCACTACATGACCTAGAAATGACTATAAATCAAAACAAAAAGTTGAGAAACCAAAAATGTGCAGTTGGAAATTTGTAGAGGCATGAAACAAGATCTGAAATGCTGAAAAAGTTGGTTTTAGAGCACAATGGGACTCATACGCCACTTTTGGCATATTAGTGTTAGAGTAAAGGTTTTTACTTAATTGTGTTAATTAAGTTACCTTTATTCCTCTCTTAAGATTTCACGTTAGTTTGCATAATGTGACATTTAATAATTATATTAATTATTAAATGTCCTCCTATTAGGGTTTCTTTTAGGGTTGCACAATCTCCTTTTATAAGGATTGTCCATTGTATATTCATTAATTCCTTTTTGTTTTGATAAGATAATTTCTCCATTTTTTAGAGCTTCAAACCCTTGTTTTTTTTTTTCTCCATCCATTCTCTTCCTTGTGATAGGTATCCATTTGCATGCAGGTGTTCTTGGAGTCTGAAGTTGGTTTTGACAACTTCTACATGGTATCAAAGCTTTCCTGGTGCATGCCTATTCTTGTTTGAAGAATTTGGAGCTACAAGAGTTGGATCAGGCATTCACAGTTTTTGGGGTTTGCTTTTTTGATCCAGGGAATCACCTGCAATTTCAAAGCATTTTGAGTCCAAACGGACCTCACCATTGAGTCCACAGCGGTCCAAAACCCCTAAATCATCTGTTCATTCGTCCAGTTTGGACAAATTTGATTTGAGAGGCAAATTTTTTTACCTGTACGACTGTCTCACCCTCGTAAAAGAAAATTTCATATTTATTTTTGTCAAAATTTAAAAAAAAAAAAATCAAAATAAAAAGAAAAGCCTTTTAAAGGCTTGCTGAGGCCTGGTACTGGGGTTCCCATAGGTACCTGCGTACATAGGCCTGTGGGCCCCTCAGTACGCCGGCTGGCATACTGCCAGCTGCCGGTGGCTTTACCGCCGACCGACGGTCTAACAGTACTGCTGATGGCGGTAAACAGGCCATTGACCCTATGATTTATTTTTATTAATTTTTTTTAAAAAACAAAAAAAATATTTGTATTTTTTTTTATTGTTTTTTTTAATTAAAAAAATATTTTTTATTGTAATAAGCCCATCTGTGCATGTGTGGTGATGGCCACTTAGCCATCAAATTTAGGCCCGAAGTTTTTCTGCGATGACTGTATGACCGTCAAATTTAATCCAGCACAGGTTTTTTTCCCCCTTTGGAGCTGTTTTCTTCCAAAGGCCATAACTTGGGCATACGATATCATTTTTTGGCAAATGAGATATCGTCAAAAAGCTAATTCTGCCAAATTTCCAGTGGTGTGGGTTTCATCACTTCATTTTTCTATTGGTGCATTCTATAGCTAGTTGAAGTCAAAGAAGTTGTTTTCAGTCCTGAGCTCGTAACTTTTGACCAGTTTCTCCATTTTTCGTGATCTCAACGGCGTTGGAACCATATTTTAGAGCTCTTCAGTTCCATTCATGCAATATTTCTAGATCTTCCTCTAGGTATATTTTATTCATTTTTTTTGTTTTCACACTCTGGTGAATTACTTGGACATATTAGCTCTTGGGAACTTCTCGATTGCATGGGTTGCTTCATTTTTTGGTTGTTCTTCATGTATTTCCTATTTTTTGTCCTTTGTGAGCATTTTGAGCATCATTTGTAAGAAATCTTCTATGTAAATGCATTGAGATAAAGTGCCACACTATTGTACATGTATTTTGGGGATTTTGCACATAAGGTTGTGCCATATTTTGTACTTGCATTGTATTATAAAGTGCCATGGGGGGGTTGTGTAGTGCCTTTTTTTTTCCATCACACATTTGTCTAGTGAGTGTCCCTCCACGATGACAGTGGATCCATATGATTCCAACCTCATGCATGTGTGCTTTGTTTTGCACACCACTTTTTCAATTACAAGTGCTTTCTTGTGCACTTTCAGATGTTGTTTCTTCTCCTTCATGCACTACAGAGTATTACACAATATTTCAGTGGATCTATCAAGCTCTCCCAGTTTAGCATTATGGGGGGGGGGTATTATACTGTTCGTGTTAATGCTTCCTTGGTTTCACCTTGGAAGGAATCTTCCATTCTCAGTTGATCAGTGTTTCTCAGACTATTGGGACTTGTGCCATTTGTATCTTCATTCTAGGTGTTTGCCTTTATTTGCCATCTGATTCGAGTAGGATCTTTTGGGGCACTCATGCAGATTATTGTCTTCTTGATCCTGATCATCCTATCTTCAGAGGAGGTTCTTTACCACCATAGTAGTCATCTTTTGACAGTTGTTTGCAGCTTCTTCTGCTTTAGTGATGTTCTTCATGGCTTTCTGCATCTCTTTTTGGAGTAGAGTTTTTCCCATGAGGTTTTCTCTATTTCTCCACTTGACAGAGATTTGGTTGTATTTGGGTACCTGATCTGGCCTAGTTGCTAAGACCCATGTTTACTTTCATGCATTGTAGTTACCTTTGCTTTCTTGCACTTGTTTGTAGCTGCATTGTTGCTCATCTTAACAGAAGGTGTTAGAGTAAAGGTTTTAACTTAATTGTGTTAATTAAGTTAACTTTATTCCTCTCTTAAGATTTCATGTTAGTTTGCATAATGTGACATTTAATAATTCTATTAATTATTAAATGTCCTCCTATTAGGGTTTGTTTTAGGGTTGCACAATCTCCTTTTATAAGGATTGTCCATTGTATATTCATTAATTCCTTTTTGTTCTGATAAGATAATTTCTCCATTTTTTCAGAGCTTCAAACCCTTGTTTATTTTCTCCATCCATTATCTTCCTTTTGATAGGTATCCATTTGCATGTAGGTGTTCTTGGAGTCTAAATTTGGTTTTGACAACTTCTACAATTAGTCCTAGTCTAGGGTTTTTGGACTAGAACAAGAATATGGTAGTGTAAACTCAAAATCTTCAAAGGTATGGAAAATTTCCTATAGTGGGACTCATATGCCACTTCTAGCATATAAATCTCATTCTGATTTTATGGAAACTCAAAGTCCAAATCTGTCTCCAATCTCCACTCTTCCTTCCCAATCTGATTTCTAGATCTAAACCTGTAAAAAGACCTACAAAGCAAAATATAGTGTTGATTTACTTATAGTGGGTTTGCCTTGGTCAAACCCCTAGTTTGGTAATTAAACCTTGATACAAATAAAGCATCTTGAATGTAAATGTGAATGCAAACCATAATCTTAAGTGTATCAAAGATTAGGAAATATAAAATACAATAACCCTATTATGTTGTGCAAGAATGAGATTCATGAATGAAAATATGAAGATGAATGACTCACTTTGAGAGATCCCTAAATCACCTTAATGAGCCTTAATAATGCATGTACCTTCCTTAGGTTGAATGTAGAATGATAATGCAGGATGGAATCACTTAGGAAACAAGTCATTAGGATTGGCTTGATGGCTAGTTGCATCTACCCAACCTAGAATCCATCATGATTCACCATAGACAACCATAATCAATCCTTGACAATGTTAGATCTTGAATGAAAGTGAGCTTGAAGACCTACAAAACACTTTAATTCTGCTCCAAGACTTCAACTTTTCTTGCCACTTTCTCTTGAATGCTCTTGTGAAAGAATTCTTGAGTGCTTATTAATTCTTAGATCTTGAAATTTCTCTTCTAGATTGAAAATAATGACTTAGAAGCTTGTTTATATAGGTATTACACCTAATTTATCATAATTTAGATCTCAAAACTTGACATCCACAAAAAATTGAATTTAAAACTTGAATTTCCTATTCAAAACATAAAAAGGGTCCAAATGGAACTCATACGCCACTTCTGGCATATGGGTCCCACCTAGGAGGACTCATACGCCCAAGGTGGGATATGAGTCCCACCCTAGTTTTTTGGGATGGTTTGTTAGAAATTTTAATGTTTTTAATTATTTTGTCAAGATTTTAATTTGAAATAACCCTTGAGATCTGAAATAAAGGGTTCTTAGTGTCATATTAATGATGATTTAAAAGGGTATTTAATGCAAGGGTGCTAAAATAGGTCCAAATTAAGTGTGAAATTGTACCATTTTCAAGAGTGTACAATTTTATACACTACATTTAGTGCCCATTTTAGTGCCCATATGACTCTACATGCATATGCAAGCTAAAGGAATCCAAATAGTAAATTTCATAAAAGGATACTCATATAGGTTCATTTACAACATAGGATAATGAAGCACCCACTCTACCTATATGTAAAACCACATCTTGCAATACAAATTCATTAGTCGTTCAAAATTCCTCTTATATAACTTCTTCTAGAAACCAAATTCAAGGGTAGATGTATGCCCCCATTGATTTTGATTGCTTTATGGTGGTGGAACAAGGCAATAGTCTAACCACATCGAATTATATTAGTTGTATCATAGGGTATTTCCAAGTACCATACCACATAACAATAGATATTTGATGAGAACGAGAGTGGAATCATGAATCCAATGCAAAAAATAATGTTGAAAACGGAGCTCTCTAGCCCCTCGTATGCTAGTTTCAATGAAAAGATTCTTTTAACCCTAATATAGTAAAAACCTAATTTTAACATATATAAGAGGGTATGTGAAGGATCATGATGGGCCAAAAAGTGGCGATATGATGGGTATGTGTAGGGTATGTAGCTGACGACGTTTTTTTACCCAAAATTGATGAAACAAAAAGGGTTTTTAAAGGAGATTCTCAGGTTTCCACCAATATAATTATGCTTTACTTTGAATTTAATAAATTATTATTATTCATTTTCTATTTGAATTACGACTAAAGTCTTGATTGATAAGCTGATTGAAAAACATTTATAGCTTTCAAACAGTGTCACATTTTTAGAATCCTAAACATGTGTCACATTCTATGCTTTTCATACTATAGGATTAAAAAAAATGAATTTCATGATGTTTTGACCAAGTTAAGGTGGTCAGACATACGAGTTTTTATACTTTTTAAAATTTGTAATAAAATAGTCATAATTAATTATTTACTTGGAAAAAAATTACAAAAAATAATGCATCACATCGGGACATGAGTCCTCTACTTATATCTAAAATCATATAAAAAATTATTATCATTTTATTGTGGTTAGGGTGGTCAAACAGACAGCTACTTCTTATTTTTTCCCTAAAATTTAAGTGCTACTCCATTGAAGTTTCAAATTTTCACCAAATAGATTATTTTTATTAAAAATAAACCTAGTAGTCTAGAAACAAAATTCAATTTTCTACAGATTCTATTCTTACATATTTTTGAAATAATATAGATAGCTTATTCAAATTTTTACATCAAGTTGCCTAACTTTGATTTTTCTGAATTTTTTGCCACTTAAGGGCCTTTTTTTTCCATGATGATCCTGCACATACCCAAGAGAAAAAAGTTAAGTAATGTGTAATCATTTTTTCTTTTACCTTATTTTAGTTTGAATTTTTTGGAGAGTGATTGAAGATGTCGAGCCGATGAGAGTATGTTCCTCTGAGACTCAAGGTCCTGCGGGAGGAGTTAGATTGAGGTGAGTTGCAACATCAGGTGAGTTGATTTTTTTGTACCTTAGCTTTGTCATTACATATTTATTTTATGTTCTCACATATTTCTAGGCTGATTTAGGAACCTATAAGAATATTTTTCAAAGCATCCCTTTTTTTCATGAAGTTTCCCCTTTTTTCGTAAAGTGTCCCCTTCTGTCGTGAAGTGTCCCACTTTTTCGCAAAGTGTCTCGTTTCTTCACAAAGTATCCCAAAAGGGAACTAAAGTGTCCAAGACCCTTATAAAATTACACTAGAACAACTTTAGTACACTTTTATGATTGTTGATGTGTAGATTTGAGATTTTAGAATGCTTATAGGACTTTTTTTTTTTTTGTTCGATTCAACCCTGATCATGACAATATCTCAACAACAAACAATTTTGTCACCTACGAGACCTAGTATCAACATTATCATAGGTAGACACATAGATATTATAGACTACCAAATTATACTAGGTGTACCTCATGCCTCCCATGAGGTACCATGATGCTATGTTGATGGTATTGGTTGAGAGGTGGGATGAAAACACCTGTACATTTCATCTTCCTACAGGTGATATGACAATCACCCTAGAGGATGTCAACCAAATTATTTGAGTTTCAATTCGAGGTGAGAGATTTTGTTTCGTAGGAGATTGGTCATTTTGTGAGGTGAAATACAATATACAATTCAACCTTGGAGGTGCAATTTGAGATGAGATCATGGGGCCACACATTGAGTTATCATGGCTACTCTACTCACGAGCATCACTTTTGGTACAGATCATGATTTTCACAGTGGCACTAGTACTCATCCCCGATGACTAGTGAGCACATCTCGATGAATGACTAGTCCACATGATATGAGAGATGGTGCACCAAAGGACCATATATGCCTGGGGTCAAAACATCCTTGCACATTTGTATTATGATCTAGGGTAGTTTTCATACCACAAGGTTTATAGTATGGTTCATTGTACGCTATTGTAGGTTTGTTTCCTAGAGCATATCACATGCACTAGGTCGATAAGGATTCCATCTATATCAATCTTAGGATACCCACATGAATTTAGTTAGCAATTTAGGCAGTTATGGCAGTATGGGGGTTTATGCCTGATCATGATGGGCCAAAAAGTGGCGATACATAAGTGATGATGGCCCATGTGGCTGACGAATTGTTTTTACCCAAAATTGATAAAATGAAAAGGTTTTTTAAAAGATATTCTCAACTTTCCACCAATATAAATTATGCTTTACTTTGAATTTAATAAATAATTATTATTCATTTTCTATTTGAATTATGACTAAAGTCTTGATTGATAGGCCGAATTAAAAATATCTATAGCTTTCAAATGGTATCACATTTTTTGAATCCAAAACATGTGTCACATTATATTCTTTACATGCTATAGGATTAAAAAAAGAAAAAATGAATTTCATAAATTTTTTACCAAGTTAACGTGATTAGACATTCGAGTTTTTTATATTTTTTAAAAGTTGTAATAAAAAATTCATAATTAATTATTTACTTGGAAAAAAATTACAAAAAAATATGCATCACATTGAGACATGAGTCCTATACTTATATCTAAAATATTCTTAAAAAATATTATCATTTTATTGTGGTTAGGGTGGTTAGACAAACACCTACTTCTTATTTTTTCCCTAAAATTTAAGAACTACTGCATTGAAATTTCAAACTTTTACCAAATAGATTTTTTATTTTTTAAAATAAACCTAGTAGTTTAGAAACTACACTTAATTTTATACATATTCTATTATTACATATTTTTGAAATAATAAAGATAACTTATTCAAATTTTTACATCAAGTTGCCTAACTTTGATTTTTTGAATTTTCATCGCCACTTAAGGGCCTATTTTTTCCATGATGTACCTGCACATACCCATGGGGATTTACTCTTTTGGAGGGTCATATTCAACCAACTAGATTATGAGGAGATCTTGTGGAGACCATACCATTTGATACCATAGTGGTCGGATGAGACCCGATAGTTGAGGATGATGTAGATGAATATATTTCTACTATGCAGAGACAACTACATAGTAAGAGAATTCTACTACAATCGTGTCATGCGACAGTTCAAGAAGATACAAGTACCACTGGTAGCATGACCTTTCTATAGGTGATTAGTACAGAGTGCTCAAAGGCTTGGAGATATGAGAAGATTCGCCTTTGATGATGATCATGACAATGCCCCCGATCTTTGATGTTGATGACATCAGTGCCACAGATGAGTAGGAGGAGTGGTGGGTAGTAGCACAACCATCTCTTGTATTCTCAATGGATTAGCCTATAGGATTTGCAGGACCACTTCCATATAAGAGGTATGAGGAGGAGGAGAGAGCTGAGGAGATAGGGATTAGGGCTGCATACCTATTCGTAGATGAGATAGATGAGGAATACGATGAGGATATAGACCTAGATTATGAGGGAGAGGAGGAAGAGGAGGAGGAGGAGGATGACCAAATAATGAGTGAGGGTGATGATACAATAGATGAGGATCCAGTTGGCCACAAGTAGAGAGAGCTAGCTCCCACCCATGTCACTAGATCATAGTCAACAACTATAGCACACACCAACACTTACGATCATAGAGAGGCTATCACATCCTCCATGCATCCTAAATAGGATGAGGTTGTCTTTACACAGTCAACCAAAGATCTAGGTCATGACATTTTATTTGTTGGTATGCTCAAGCCTGTGTTCATGCTTATTGTTTTTATTTGTGTATATATAACATGGTACACACTTATTTTATTTATCATTTTTGTCTTGAAGGGGCTATGAGAGATTTACATGATCTCTATCAACAGGTAGTTGTAGAGATAGTGCATTTTCAAATCTTTGACAAGGCTAATGGTAGATACTATGTGCCCCCACCCATCATGGAGTGGGACCCAGAGCTATTCGAGCCATATATTAGATTGAGGGAAACATATGAGGGTGTTATAATGTGTGTTGATTGATTCAAGGTTGCCTATGAGGAGATTCGGTCATCTTGAAATCCAATGGAGGTCGAGACTCCATGTAGAGGTAGAAAAGGTATAGGCAGACAAAGACCATATAGAGCAAGAGCATCTAGAGGTTGTTGGACAGGAGATCGTGGCTATTGGAAGAGCACAGGGTCTACAATATACTTTGGATTCTCTTATCAATTCACGATCATGATCAAATACTACCATATGTCGATGGACTATCTCTAGACAAAAGTGATTACCAAATCCTAAGGGATCTCATAGCTAGAGGCCACACTAGCATTGTATATTTGATGACATATACTTAAAACTTTGAGATATATGATCATTTTATGTTTGATTATTTATGCTTATATGTTTTATGTTAAATGGCAATGTGATTTATCAAATAATATTTGTAAGACTATTTAATAAATCTCTCCATGATTAAACATGCTTTATGTGATCCAATTAAAGCTATTCTATATTTTCTCTTAGATGCAACATTGTGATTGAGTATGTTATGCTAAATTAAATGCACCTATGATCTAATATTAGAACATTAAATGCATATAAGGATCTAATCTAACACAACATGTACAAGATTATCTTGAATAGTATGAAACCTAAATTATCACCTAAAATCAATTTAAATAATTAATTTAGTATCGGGTATGTGCAAGATCATCATGGAAAAAATATGCCCTTGAGTGGCAATAAAAAGACAAAAAATCAGAGTTAGACAACTTGATGTAAAAATTTGAATAAGTTATCTATATTATTTCAAAAAAATGTAACAATACAATTTGTAGAAAATTGAATTTAGTTTCTAAACTATTAGACCTTTATTTTTTAAAAAAAATCTATTTGGTGAAAATTTGAAATTTCAATGCAGTAGTATTTAAATTTCAGGGTAAAAATAAGAAGTAGGTATCTATCTGACCACCCTAACCACAATAAAATGATAATATTTTTTTATAATATTTTAGATATAAGTAGAGGACTCATGTCTCGATGTGATGCATATTTTTTTATAATTTTTTTCCAAGTAAATAATTAATTATGATTTTTTTATTACAACTTTTAAAATATATAAAAGCTCGTCTGTCTAACCACCTTAACTTGGTCAAAAATTCATGAAATTCATTTTTTTCTTTTTTAATCCTATATTATGTGAATCATAGAATGTGACGCATGTTTCAGATTAAAAAAATGTGATACCATTTGAAAGTTATAGATGTTTTTCAATTAGTTTATCAATCAGGATTTTATTCATAATTCTAATAGAAAATGAATAATAATTATTTATTAAATTTAAAGTAAAGCACAATTTATATTGGTGGAAATCTGAGAATCTCCTCTAAAAACCATTTTTGTTTCATTTATTTTGGGTTAAAAAAATGTCGTCAGCCACATTGACCATCATATGGCTTACATATCGCCACTTTTTGGTCCATCATGATCCTGCACATACCCTATCAAGACACATAATTTTTTGTCAAGAAGGAAGCAATGTGAGAGCATATAGAATGTCATCTACTACCTCTAACACCACTACTTTATCCTTCACACTATTCAAGAAGATTAGACATAATACCGGCACAAATGCCTAGCATTAATAGGTTCTTTAAGAGGTGTACCATCCATTTATGTCAACGTGTACACTCCAGAACCATAACTTTCATTAATTATATAAGGTCCTAACCAGTTAGGGCTAAATTTTCCTTTTTTAGTCGGGGTGGCATTGGTGTTATGTTGATTAAATTTGAATAACACCAAATCACCTTTAGTGAATACATGAGGGATAAAATGGTCATTGTAACTACGTTGAAATTTTCTAGAATAATCTTAGAGATGCTCAAGAGCATTAATGTGCTATTCATCAAGAATTTCAAGCTAATGAAATAATTGTTCCTTATAAGTATTGTCATCAATAAGTCCTTGCAAAGCAATTCTTAATGAAGTAATCTCTAACTCTAAGGTCATTATCACCTCGATACCATAGGCAAGGTTATAAGGAGTATTCCTAGTGGATTTTCTTATACTAGTATGATAAGCACATAATGCATATGTCAACTATGTGTTCCAGTCCTTGTTGTGCTTGTTAACTAGTTTTCATATTATTTGTTCAAGGGTTCTATTAGTTGATTCATCTTGACCATTAGATTACAGGTAATAGGGTGTTGAGAAAAAAATTTGAGTGTTAAAAATTTCTAGGGACTTCTTCACGTCATTATTCTTAAATGGTGTTCTATTGTCTAAAACCAATGCAGAAGGAAGTCCAAAGTGATCAATAATGTGTTCCAATATGAAGCAAAATATCACATCAAAAATTATTGAATGAAGGGGAGTATATTCTACCCATTTTGTGAAATAATATATTGTGGTAATTATAAAGGTATTCCCAATAGAAGGAGGTGAGATTTTTCCAATCACATCTAGTCCCCATACTAAGAATGGCCAAATTGGAACTTGGGCATGAAGCTTAGAAGCAAAAGCGTGAATCAAATTGTTGTGTTCCTCGAATTTGTGATATTTCTTAACGTACTCAAAGAATTTTTTTCCATATATCTTCAATACTATCCTATGTAGATAAGTTTTTGAACTAATGATCTTCCTCCAAAATGACCTCCATATGAACCTGCATGAGCTTGTTCAAGTGTTATGGGGATTTAGGATTTTTTAAGACATCTAAGTAAAAGAATCTCAAAGGACCTTTGGTATATAATGTTAGAAAGGATTATATATTTAGATGAGAGTTTGTGAATGTGGTCTCTAGTATTCTTAGTTTTTAGCTCAGAAAAGGTACCTTGTTTTAAATAATTAAATATCAGTGTATACCATTCACTATATATTTCCATATTTGTTGATAATACTTCTTCGGCTTTAGATTTTGTTGATGGGTTCATAATATATGGATAATAAATGTGAAATATTTTGAAGGATCTTGAGGGGATACAAGAGAAGTTGCACTTTCCATTGTATCTGCATGTTGATTATCCTTTCATGGGATATTATCAATGGTAAATGACTCAAAATTCTCTAAAAAAGTCATTGTGAGATCCTTGTATTTCAATAATTTTCCATGCTTTGCTTGATATTTTTAATTTATTTGCTTAATTACTAATTGTGAATCATCGAATATCTTAATATTTCAAGCTCCCTAAAGTTAAAACAATGTGTAAGACAACAATTAATGCTTCATATTCCATTGTGTTGTTTGTGCATAGGAAGTTTAAGTGATAGGATAAGGGAATAGGCTTACCTGCGGGTAGGACTATTATAACCCTAGCTCCAGAGCCTATTCTACACTTAGATCGGTCAAAGTATATTTCCCAGATTTCTTCATCTTTCTAAATAGTCAACACATTCTAATAAGGAAATGCTTATGTATTAGGTAATGCTAGGGGAGAGGGAGCATCCGCTAAGTGGTCGGTTAAGTCTCGTCCTTTAATTTATTTTTGTGAAAAAAAATTAATGTCTAACTCAGTTAACAACATAGCCCATTTAGCTAAGTGTCTTGATAAATCTATTTTAGTGAAGAGATGTTTTAAAATATTGAATTTCGTCATCACATGTATTTCAACATTCAGCAAGTAATATCTCAATTTACTAGTAGCGAATACAAGAGCCAAACATTGTTTCTCTATCATTGTGTATCGTGTCTCATAATTAGTCAGAGTTTGATTAATGTAATAAACAAGATGCTCCTTACCATTTTCATCTTGTTGAGCCAATAATGTTGCAAGGGCATGGGCTGATGCTACTATATAAAGGATGAATGATTTGTTTTGCATAGCAAGTTGTAAAATGGGTGGAGTATCAAGATAATATTTCAAACTCTCAAAATCCTATTTATAGTCCTTATTCCAATTAAATTGCACATCTTTCTTATGTAGGTACATGTAAATGGTAATAATCGATCTGTTAGGGATGCTACAAAATGACATATAGCTTGAATTCTTCCTTGTAAAGTACGCAATTGAGAAATTTTTCTAGGAGGTGGCATGTAAACTATAGCATCAATTTTCTTTGTGTTCACCTCAATTCCTCTATGAGATACGATAAAACCTAAAAAAATTCCACTATCTACACCAAAGACATACTTTTTTGGATTCAATCTCATGTTATATTTTTGCATTCACTCAAAGATCTTCCAGAGGATATTCACATTGTCTTGTTGGGTTAAAGATTTAGCTAGAATATCATCAACATAATCTTCCAAAATCTTGTGTATGTAATTCTGAAATATCAATGTCATAGCTCATTGATATGTTGCGCCTGCATTTTTTAATCCAAAAGGCATCATTACCCAACAAAATATTCCCCCAATTGTTGTAAATATTATTTTTAATTGATCTTGAGGGTTGATAAATATTTGACTATATCTACAAAATCCATCCATGAATGAAAAAAAAGCATGTCTCGCATTCGATTCCACTATCATGTCAATATTTTAAAGATGATTTATTCAAATCACAAAATTCCATACACATCCTAATACGATTATCTGGTTTCACGACTGCAAAAATGTTTGAGATCCAAAGAGAATAATCTATAGGACGTATAAAACTAGATTGGAGGAGCTTCTCAATCTTGACTTTAACTAGCAAGGCTATCTTAGGATTCATATTTCATACCTTTTGTCTGATAGGTTTAGCATTTTCAGCGAGGACTATATTATTGTTACTATCTTAGGGTTAATTCCCAGCATATCTGAATAAGTACAAGAAAAAAGTTCAAGAATTTCATAAGGTAAAATTACATGGTCCTCTTGTTCTTCATCATCAAGGAAATTTCCTATCTTAATCACTTTTTCTACATTGTTAATATCCATTGGTATGTCCATGGTATCTCCTAAAGGAACTACATTTTTTTTCAAGAATTCAAGGTTGTATTATTCAATATCATTACTTTCATTTTCTTCGTCTCCTTGATTAGCACTAATCACAACACATGTGACTTGTTTCTTTTTAAGAAGAGTGCATGAATTGTCATAAAATCCTAACCATTATTCCAAGGCTTCATCATCTTCAAAGAACTCTAATGATGCTTCACAAGTTGTATTAATCAAATTTGGATGCTTCAAGGTGAGAGTTGTTTTAGGATTGCACGTAATGATGTTGATGTTTAGCAAAGGTCTTTTTCATTGCTTGCGTTATCTTAGAAGGGAAATACCCCAAACCACTTTTTTTTTTCTTGTGTGTTAGGATCTACAAGAATATGGATGCATTTTTCTTTCTTTCCACATCCTTTTCCACTATAACCCAGTTGTTTCGCAAGCTCATAGCCTCTCCCATAAATTCTTTCCATTTCTTTTGGGTTTGGTGGTTGCTGATAATCTATCTCATCAAAGTTTGTTGTGTAGCTTGTGTCTTCTTCTAGAGTGGATGAGGTAGATGCTTGTGATTTTTCTTCTAAGTTTTGTGTTGACATTACCATTGGTTGTTTTTGTTTCTCAGTTTCTTTTGTTGTGATTTTGTATTCTCCATAAATGTTGGTGTAAACTCTAAGGAACCCCAATCATCTTCCAATAACTATGACACTTTTTCCATCTCTTGTTTATATTCTTTCATAGGCTCTATTTTCAAGGTTGGAATTAATGTATTGAGAGGATTTTTCATTCCTTTTTCAACATGTAAGAAAATTTCAGGCTCAAGATATATCTCAACCTAGTATACCTTATTGTTACAGGCATACTTCATGATATGATGAAGAGTTGAAGGCACTACATGCATCTCATGAATCCAAGGTCTTCCCAAAATAATATTATATGAAAGTTCATGAGGCATGACATGAATAGGAGTTTGTAAGGTATCCTTTCCAGCTATAATAGGAAAAGTAATCACACCAAGAGGTTGATTTCCTACATTGTCAAATCCTTGAATGCATAAGGAATCAAGTTTTGTGAACCCCCAATCCTATACCTACACAAACACATCAAACAAACATACTATTAGATCCATATGAAAGCAAGAACAAGGATTCCCCATGAAATTCATTCACAATGCTCAAAATAAAAATAAAATGAAGAACGAGACAAGAAAATAAGTAAAATCCTATTTAAGCAATGAAAATCCTCAATCCCATGGGGGAATTGATGCCAATTATGTGTAGAAATTGGCCCTTTCCCAACTCCAATGATGCAATGTTGATGAGTGATCCACTTTGATGAAGATTAAATCAATCTCCATGATGAAAAGTGTGCATAACCTAGCTAAGATCTTGTTGAAATGGATGAAAATAGATGTGCTTGAGGATGAAGTTGAGTATAGTAAGTTTACTCAAATTGTGGATGAAGAATGAGAAGGAAAGCCTCTTATTTATAGATGAGATTGAGAGAAGAAGAGGAAAAATGGATGAATGTGGGACTAATCTTCAACCAATGGCCAAATGCCACTTGTCAAGATGTGAATGGAGGAAGATTGTGCACATTTTGATGAATGAGCCAATAAATGATATTAGGTGGAATTTCAAATTTGAAAGTTGGCTTGTTGGAGGGAGAAATAAATAACTTAAATGCCACTTGGCTCAATGCACAAGGATATGTAAGAAGAATTAAATTCTTTTTTGGAAGGACAAATCCCATTTGGAGGGATTTTAAAATTTGGAAGAATATTCTCCTTTTATGCCATGTTGAAAGAAAATATAGATTTACTAAATCATTATAAATGATTTATTGTGCAAGTTGCATTATCTAGAGGATGTGACATGGATTAGAATTAAATTAATCAAAGTTTAATTAATTTAATGAGGGATAAGGTGATGTGAACATTTTGACATAGATTTATGGGTTAATTTTAAATCACAAGATGAGAAATAGATTTATTTAAATAAAGGATTTGATTTATTTAATTAAAGAGGGATGATGATGTTAGATTAAATCAAATTTATTTAATTTAATAGGATGACTTTCGAGATTTAATCACATAAAATGAATTACTTAATTTAACAGAGATATACAGTTAATTAAATTGAATTAATTAATTTAATCAACAAGGAAGAATGACTTAATTAGATAAATAATGATTTATTTAATTAAGGGATGAAAGGTGATGTCAAGCTGAGAAGGTGATTCAGGATGAAACGATGTTAGTGATCAGGATCAAGTGTGTCGGTATATTTTCCATGTCTACATTTCACCCCTCTTTGAAGCAACACACTTGTTGCATTGGTTCAA
Source organism: Sequoiadendron giganteum (assembly GCA_007115665.2). Taxonomy (NCBI): domain Eukaryota; kingdom Viridiplantae; phylum Streptophyta; class Pinopsida; order Cupressales; family Cupressaceae; genus Sequoiadendron; species Sequoiadendron giganteum. Next base: position 270,097,520 of record CM021106.1, read on the forward strand.
AGAATAAACTACTGTGATAAATAATTCAAAAAAATCTTGATTGTTTTAGATGCCCCACTGCTGCCCCGACAATAATGATTATGCTAGTATACTACCCCTTCGAGAGATTGAGTGGAAATGTTTGATTTTCTGATCGAGATCATGATAAAATGCGAGAGAATTAGTTCTATTGATTAGAGGATGAAAGATAATTCTTTAGAAAGATCAGATATTTGACGTAGACAATTTTGATGATGTATAGACAGTCATTGGCTATGGGTAGCCTTGTGTATATTTTGATACAACACACCAATTTTGGATAGATATTTTAGTAAAGATAGAAGAAAGGAGATCCAACAAGCCTATATTATTAATGATGATGATGATGATTTGATTACCAAGAGTTGGGATTTTAAAAGGGCCAATTACTTTATGTTTGATAACACACATAGGTGCAATGCATCAAGGTATAATGAACCAGGATGGCATTGCACCTAGTGTGATGGACCTTGACTCGAAAATCAGATAGGAGTATTCCTATTCACACTTGACATACGAAACCTTATTCAGGATGTAGTTCAGATATTCTAAACATTTCAGGCCAAAACATAGAAAAGAAAGCCTTCCTATGTGGTCAACAAGACACCTAAAACACCTTCCCTACAAACCAAATAAAGCACTCATAACCAAGTTATTTTAAAAGAATATCCAACAAGCACAACAGATAAAATATAATGATCATTGTCCCATTCATTTCTCCCTAAATATTTTTGTTTAGACGTCATCGAGAGGTCATTGGAATGAGCACAATAAGATAAATCCAACGAAAAAATAAAGTAAACAAACAAGCTAATGTTCTTCGTACGGCTAGCCAAGACTAAATTATGGTGATGTCCATTGTAGGAAGGATGCATCCTAGGACATGTTGTGATCACGTGATGATGAGATTTTGATTGGATGATAAGCTATTGATACTCCGAGCTGATCAACTTGCTTGTTTACTGACCTAGACTTGAGATTTTGACGATAAGGTGTTCACTTTTGAACCTGCTAGACTTGCTTCCAACTGACTTACCAAAGGATGACGATGATGATGATTTATTATGAACGATGATTATTACAGATGAAAAAGAGATGAGATGGATGTACCATTTTGGGTGTTTTCAAATATTTGAATGTTTTTGGATTTTTTTGAAATGTTTTGAGGCTATTTTTCGTTTTCGAGTTTTTTCAAATTTTTGGATTTGCTGAGATTTTGACCAATAGTTTAACTTAAAGACCTATCCTAGGGGTCTTGGGAGCTGATCAATAGATTAGCCTTTCCTATGTTAAACACGGAGAGACCACGTAGTTTGAATGACAATTGACTTGACTTAATGATGAGATAGATGGGCAAACGGATTGCCATTGCGACAGACACCTAAAGGACTGATCTAAAATGTCTTGAGGGATGATCAAAGATCAAACTTGCCTACGTTCAAGCTCAGAGATGACGTAGTTCAGTTGGGTTACTCTATTTTTTATTTTTTTATTTTTTGAGATTTTGATGTTTTTTGGATTTTTTGAAGGATTTTTTGAATTTGTTTAGATTTTTAATGGATTTTTTGAATTTTTTGAAGGATTTTTTGAATGTTTTTGGTTTTTTGATGTTTAAAGAAGATCACAAGAATATACACAAATCTGATCCGATGCAGGTACAAGAACATGTCCCCAATGTAATGTGATAGACTACTTTGATACAGGCAGGACAAACTAACCTTAGGAATATGCCAAGTAGTACTAGGGTGGAACATGATATAAACACAAGATCAAGCTATGGATGCAAATGAATGGATGGGAGATTAATGATGGATGAATGGTAGGATGTAATAGATAAGTGAGTGTGAAGAGAAAGTCGTGAAGATCCTGGTGGATGGAGAGTTCTTTTTTTACGCTTGCACCTGTTTGCCAGGTTTTCACCAAGGTACTTGTCCAAAGCACCATCGAAGTGGTTTTCACTAGAGGACAATTTATTTTCTTTAATGTTTTCAATCCTTTTCTTTTTTCTTTTCCTTTTTTTTGTAGTTTTTTGTTTTTTGTTTTTGTCACCAAGATGCCTATTTACCAGGTTTTCATTAGGGTGGCCATTTTTTAGAACATTGTTTGATTTATTTTTGTATTTTTTGGTTTTATACCTTGAAAGATTTTAGGCATAAAAATTTTTAAGATGGGAGCTATTCATGGGTTCTTGTAGAGGTTCACCTTCTAGTGTTGTTAACTGATATGCCCCTAATTTATAGCTCGTCATGATGACGAGAGGTCCCAACCAGTTGGGTTCAAATTTTCCCTTGCTATTCGAATTTGGCACATTCTTCTAGTTCTCCTTTAGTACAAGTTCATCGACTTGGAAGGTTTGCCTCCCGATTTTCTTATTATAACTCCTCTTAAGTCGTTTTTGATACACCTATAGATGGTTTAGGGCATCCATATGCCATTCATCTATTAACTCCAGCTCATTTAGTTGTGAGACCCTATATTCTTCATTTGTGATGATATTTTGCAGTGATATCTTCGGGGACGGGAGCTCGATCTCGATGGGGAGGATGGCTTCTGATCTGTAGACCAGAGAGAATGGGGTGGCACCTATTGGTGTGCGAATTTTGGTGCGGTAATCCCATAAGGAGAGATTTAGCTAAAGATGCCAGTCATGACCAACTTCATTGACTATTTTCTTAAGGATTTTCAAGATGGTGTTATTTGTGGCTTCTACTTGGTCGTTGCCTTGGGGATAGTACAGAGTGGAAAAGCGATGTTGGATTTTGATTTTTTCACATAAGTTATGAACATATTGATTTTTGAAGGGTGTCCCATTATCTGAGAAAATATCTTGGGGGACACCGTACTGACAAATGAGGTAGTTCAGGATGAACTTAGATATCTGCTTTCTTGTTATATAGGTCATGGGAATGGCTTCAAACCACTTTGTGAAGTACTCTATGGTGGTGATGATAAATTTGTGGCCATTGAATGAGGTGGGGGTGATTTTTCCAATGAGATCAAGCCCCCATTGTGAAAAGGGCCAAGGTATGACAATGGGATGAAGCTCCTGAGCTGGTGCATGGATGAGGTTCCCATGGTGTTGACATTGTAAAAATATTCTGACAAAGTCATGTGCGTCTCTCTCCATTGTGGGCCAGTAGTATCTGGTCCTTAGCAACTTCTTAGCCAAATTCATACCACTCGAGTGTGATCCAAAAATTTCGTTGTGTACCTCAGTTAATGTAGTAAGGGCTTCCTCAGTATTAGGCAATGCAAAAAGGTTCCTTCAATGTTGCTATGATAAAGGGTTTCTCCTAGGATGACAATGGATTTACTTCTTGATGAAGGCTCATTTAAGGTTCGGGGTTATGTCAACGGGCAAGACTCCTATTCTTAAGTATGTGTAAATGTCATGATACCAAGGATCACTGGGACCAATGCTCGTTCACACACGAATTCAAACTCTGGTACCTCGAATGCTGGTATGAGAAGCTTGTCTACAAGGAATTCTTGCTTCAGGACATTACGTGATATTTCCAAGAGTGATCCAATTGTAGCCATTACATCTATTTCTCTGTTGTTTTCTCTGGGTAGCTATCCAAATGTGATATCAATGAATGACCCTTTGAGGCTTTCCACCAATTTCTTCTATGGAGTTAGCTTTTCATCCTTCATCTGATATTCATTGTTTACTTGATTGATTATGAGCTAAGAGTCCCCATATACTTTTAGAGCCATAATCTTCCACTGTACTGCAATCCTTAAGCCTATGACAAGAGCCGCATACTCTTCTATATTATTCGTGCATGGGAATGACAGCTTGTAAGATTTGGGTATGCAGTCTCCTTGGGGATTTATGAATAAATTCCTGCTCCTGACTCGTGTTGTGTGTAAGATCCATCAAAATACATCTTCCAGTGGTCTGCTACACTTAGGCTAAAAATTGTTTCATCGGGGAATTCTGAGGTAAGTGGGTTTTTTTTGTATATACGAGCCTCTGGGTATGTGCAGGATCATGATGGACCAAAAAGTGGTGATATGTAAGCCATATGATGGTCCATGTGGTTGACAACTTTTATTTTACCCAAAATTGATGAAATGAAAAGGGTTTTTAGAGGATATTCTCATCTTTCCACCAATATAAATTATGCTTTACTTTGAATTTAATAAATAATTATTATTCATTTTCTATTAGAATTACGAATAAAGTCCTAATTGATAGGTTGATTGAAAAACATCTATAACTTTCAAATGGTATCACATTTTTTGAATCTGAAATATGCGTCACATTATATGATTCATATATTATAGGATTAAAAAAGAAAAAATTGAATTTCATGAATTTTTGACCAAGTTAAGGTGGTTAGATAGATGAGATTCTTTTTTCTTTTAAAGTTGTAATAAAAAATTCATAATTAATTATTTACTTGGAAACAAATTATAAAAAAATATGCATCACATCGAGACATGAGTCCTCTACTTATATATAAAATCTTATAAAAAAATATTATCAGTTTATTGTGGTTAGGGTGGTCAGACAGACACCTACTTCTTATTTTTACCCTAAAATTTAAATACTACTGCATTGAAATTTCAAATTTTCATGAAATAATTTAAAAAAATAAAAATAAAGGTCTAGTAGTTTAGAAACTACATTCAATTTTCTACATATTCTATTTTTACATTTTTCTGAAATAATATAGATAACTTATTCATTTGTTTACGTCAAGTTGTCTAACTCTTATTTTTTGTCTTTTTATTGCCACTTAAAGACCTATTTTTTCCATGATGATCCTGCACATGCCCCTCTACTAGTTGATCTGCAATTACTTGTCCATTTATAGCCTTGCGCTCCATATATCCAATCTTGTGTTCTATCAATATCATGACCCACTTGGATGTTTGTCCTGTAAGAATGGCTTTAGAAAGTAGGTACTTGAGAGGATCTATCTTTTCTATTAGCTTGATCTAATGAGCCAACATGTAGTGTCTAAATTTGTGAGCTCCAAATATAACTGCTAGACAAGATTTTTCAATAGGGGTATAGTTTAGATAGTGTCCTACCATTGTCATGCTGATGTATTATATTGCTCTTTCTCTCTTATTTTCATCATGTTGGGCTAAGAGTGAACCAAGAACTGTCGTTGTTGCTGATATGTATAGGATCAGTGGTTTCCCTGGAATTGGCGGCATCAAAATTGGTGGCGTGAGTAAGTATTCTTTGATTTTGTTAAATTTCTGGTTGCATTTGGCGTCCCATTTGTATGCTAATCCCTTGTGGAGTAGATGAGAATATGGGATTTTCTTATCAGCCAACTATGTTACGAATTTGCAGATGGACTAGAGCCTGCCTTGTAGACCTCTCAACTTCTTTATTGTCCTGGGTGCTTTAATTTCGAGGATCGCCTTGACTTTAGCGGGATCTACTTCAATTCCTCTCATTGACACGATATACCCCAAGACTCCAAGAGCTTTCCTGATTGCACCTCGAGGACACACTTCTTGGGGTTAAGTCTAACCTTGTATTTTTCCAATCTATCAAAAATTGAGCTCAGAGCTATGATGTGATCTTGTATTTTCCTTGATTTAGCCAATATACCATCCATGTAATCTTCCAGTCTTATGAATTATGTCATGAAAGATCAGTGGCATGGCTCTCTGATAAGTTTCTCCTACATTCTTTAACCCAAATGGCATCATATTCTAGCAATAGGTTCCCCACAAACATGTGAATGTTTTCTTGTGCTAGTCCTCCTTTTCTATCATGATCTAATTATATCCGAAAAACCCATCCATTAGTGATAGAATCTCATGTCCAGCTATCATATCCACTATCATGTCAATATTGGGTAGTGGAAAGTCATCCTTAGGACACACTTTGTTTGTCTCTAAAATTGGTGCAAATATGGATGCCCCCATTTAGCTTTGAAATTGGTACAAGATTTGACACCTATTCTGGATAATCAATCGAGCATATGAATCCTACATCCAAGAGCTTCTTCAATTCCATTTTGACTAGCAAGGCTATTTGGGGATGCATCTTTCTGAGTTTTTGTGTGAGGTTTTGCCTCAAGATATACTGCCAAGTGATGAACTATTACCTCTGGGTCAAGCCTAGGCATATCAGCATAAGTCCATGCAGATTTTACTTTTATTTCTTTTAGGAACGCCGCTAAGCGTTCTTGTTCTTCCATGAGAAGGGATTCAACATATAAAGTTACGTGTGGTAGCTCCTCTGTTCCCAGGTTGATGGGATTGCATTGCTCTGTTAGGACTACTGATTTTTCATGATGAAATGTAGTGAGGGGAAGATTGAATCCTTCATCCTTCGGAACCTTAGAGAGGTTTTCACCATTGGATGCATTCTTTATTTTTACTATTTTATGATTATAGAGTGCCACATTGTGGTTTTCACTCAATGACCTTGAGATTATTTGTAATTTCTCAATTTTGTGACTGAAGGATTCAATCATCTCCTCGTAATAGGCATGAGTGTCGAGTGCAATGTCAAATTTAGCTTTATGATCTCCACATGGTACCTTATCCCATAATCCCAAGAATTTTGAGAGTGCCTCATGATTTTTGAACATGTCCAAAATCGGTGGTCCCTATTGGTCATAGTCGATGAGTTGGGGGTAAACAAAGTTTATCTTGTGGGTTTGTTTGTATGAATTAAAGTATGATGCACTAATCATGAGGAGGGAGGAATCCTCAAAAATCATGGGTAAGTTGGCTATGGTATCCTCATCATCACTACTACTACACACATCAGTGATATCAAAGGTGAAGTTATCTAAGGGTAGACCTATAGACACAAGTAGGTGAAGGGCAACTGCTATTAACTGAGGGGGAGTCCTTATTGCTCTAACTAGGGGATTTCAGCCACATATGGTTATACTCGGAGGTACACCCAAGGCCAAGATATTTCGTTCATCTCTAAACAATGATGGGTTCCAGTCAGCCATCATTGTTCCTTCCAAGGCTTTCATTTCTATTGTATCCCATACCAAGCATCATTTTTAGCCCCTTGCTTTGTTCATCCATGGGAAGATTAGGCATGGTCCTTTCTTCTTGGTATAGTGAGCTTGAAATGTCTCTTTCATCCATGGCTTCTCGACTTACATCCCCCCAAGATTGAAACCTAGAATGATTTTCCCTGAAAGTGTGAGAGGCTGTTTCAATTGGTTGGGGTTGCCCATGTGACCTAGGAGATTGAGGTAACTCTCCGACAAAAAAAAAATTCTTCTTCATTCTGTATTCCCCACGCCCATTGTCTTGGATCATGAGCTTGATGTCAAATATGTAGGGGATGGAAGGTGTCTTTGTCCCAGAAGTGGAGGTGATGTTGGATGGGTCAATATATGAAGTTGATGGGCCCTCATCATTCTTTGAGGCTTGGGGGACTTTATATAACTTAGCTTCCAGATTCTTGCAGTAGTTAAAAGGTTCAGGATCACCATGAATTGTGACCTCTTTATTTTGGTATGAAAATTTGGGGCATTGGTAGAATGATGAGGTGACCTCCTTCATCCCATGGATCTATGGGCATCCTAGGAGGATATTGTAGGGAAAATAAAGGTCGAGGACTTGACATGTGGTTTCCATAATAGTTGGCCCTACTTGGATTGGGAGTTTGATAGTGCCTTGAGATAGTATTTCCTGGTCATCACATGCTCTGATTGTAATGCCTTTGTCTTTCTTAATGGAATCTTCAGAGATTCCTAGGTTCTTTATAAGTTTGAGTGAACAAATTTTGAGGCCTGCACCTCCATCCACCAAGACCCTTTTGACCTTTTTCTTGTGAACCAAGACTTCGAGGTGTAATGCATGGTTGTGAGATGGCTTGGTGGGGAAGTCATGATCAGAAAAGGTGAGGAGATTTAGAGTGATGATGTTATCAACCATAGTTTGGAATTGCTCCATATCAAGGTTGGCAGAGACAGTGGATGAAGCTAGGGCTTCCTTGACAATGTTAGATCTTGAATGAAATTAAGCTTGAAGACCTGCAAAAACAATATAATGCTTCTCCAAGGCTTCAACTTTTCTTGCTACTTGCTCTTGAATGCTCTTGTGAAAGAATGCTTGACTACTTATTAATGCTTAGATCTTGAAATTTCTCTTCTAGATTGAAAATAATGACTTAGAAGCTTGTTTATATAGGAATTACACCTAATTTACCATTATTTAGATCTCAAAAGATGATATCAACCAAAAATTTGAATTAAAAACTTGAATTTCCTGCTCAAACCCTAAAGAGGGTCCAAATGGGACTCATACACCACTTCAAGCATATGGGTCCCACCTAGGGGTACTCATATTCCCAGGGTGGCATATGAATCCCACCCTAGTTTTTTGGGATGGGTTATTATAAATTTTAATTTTTTTTTATTATTTTGTCAAGATTTTAGTTGAAAGAAGCCTTGAGATCTGAAATAAATGGCCTTAGGGGCCTATTAATGATAATTTAAAAGGGTATTTAATGTAAGGGTGCTAAAATAGGTCCTAATCAAGTGTGAAATTGTACCATTTTCAAGAGCATAAAATTTTCTACACTAGAGCCAAGTGCCCTACTTGCCATCTATGAAAATATTATGTTGGGGAACTGGTTGTTCCAAAAGTCTTTGTCGAAGTGGACTTATTTTTATAATTGGCCAAGTGTTATGATCCTCAAGATAGGATCATCAAGAACACATGGGGAAGAAGGATGCTAGAAATTTCAAGGAGAAAAATTGTTGATATCTTGAAACTCAACCCTTCTACAACCTTCTCCATCAACTTTGTCGATTTGTTTCAAGAATATGAGAAGGACAAGTATGGTTACTGGAGATATTTGTTGTCAAAACATAGGAGGGAGGACCAACGAATGAGGGATGTGTGGTTTGGCCCCAAGGATGTTGAACAATTTGAGTGTGATGAGCTCAATGATTCTTTCAAGAACACTAATTACTTCATGTGTCATGTCCTTGGCAAGAAGTATGATATCATAATGAATGTTCCCTTAATGGTAATGGAAATGGATATTCAACATAAATTTTAATTCCAAGGATTTGATTATGTAGGTTATATTGTTGATGACATGCACAATGAATTTGTTGAATTAAGGGAGGGGAAGCCCCCACTTGGTTTCAATCATTACTCCATGTTGATGCATATGCTCTTGTGGGTAGGAAAAAATATTCTTAGAAATTTTATGAATTTGAGAGAGAAGGATAAAATGGATAATGAATTTCCTATCTAGATGTGGACACATATTTGGAATCAGAATTTCCCACATTCAAATAATGTTGGTTTTTGTAAATGGTTTCAAATTTGTTGGTTTGGAGCAGCTTCAGATCAAGCCAATACATATAATTTCTAAAAATATTAAGGAAATTCTATGGCCCCTAGAGTTTAAGGAGGGTACACAATTTCACCATAATTGGGGAGATTGGTAACTACATCCCTACTGCACTATTATAAGGGTTTATGGAGCAAGGCTACAACCTCATTGTTTGCCACTATATACATATTTTTTAGGTTGGCTATTATGGAGATCATGTAGTAGATGGATACAATGGATAAGGAGCACTTCAAAAGTGCTATAAAAGCCTCTATAATTGCTACTCATTTTTATTTTGCTTACTTTATCATGTCTTCAAAGGAATCTTATGATAAATTTGGTCTTATGCTAGAGAATCTTAGAATGAAAGTTGATGTGTTGAGAAATTGTGACCCTGAGGGTTTTATTGACAAGGAGAGAAAAGATAAAGGAAGGTTTGGCTTCTCTCATGAATTTTCCCTCTAATTATATTGTGGTGGAAAGAAAGAAAGAATGGATGATTATTTGGAAAATTGAAGACAAAGCATTAGAGAAGAATCCATTTTATGTTAGCCCATACAAAGAAATCAAGAATTTATATGAGAGGCAAATGACTATTTTGAAAGCATTTAAGGATGGTACCTTCTTTGAGAAAGTCAAGGAGGTAGAAGATAAAGAAAAACTTGTTAAGCATGAGCATGAGGAAAAGATAAAGAGTAGTCCTGCTCAATCCTCTGCCCAAGGTGCACAAATGCATCCGATAAAAATTGGTGATGAGCCAGTTATACAACCTCTAGTTGGGTATGCTGATACAAAATAGGGAGAGGAAAGTTAAATACAAGAGTAATCAACAAAATATGTTCCTACGAAATAAGAAGTTGATTAAATATTTCCTTCTCCAAATATTGGTGATGCATTAGATCCTCATGTTCCTGATGATAGAATGGTACCTTTGGAATATAATGAGGATGATGATGATGATGCAAGGGTAAAATCATGCAAAGATTTCCTGAACAATGATACATTCATCTAGACAAAATAATTTAGATATTTTGTTATTGAGATGAGAGGAGATGAAATAGAAGAGAAAATTAAAAAGGCTAAGGTAGAGGTGGACCCCTCATAGCATGAGGAGGTTGAGAAAAAGATAGAAGATGACTTAATGAAAGAGATTGTTGCAATGAAACCTCTAGAGGAAAGAAGACTTGTGAGAGATAGAGGTATTATGGTATTTCCTAGGTGGGATCTCACTTCAACCACTTTTGTAGATGCTATGAGGAACAATCCAAAAGATTCACTCTCTAGTGAACAATTTGACAATAGGATTTTTGGTTCTGGTTTTAGTCCCAATTTGAATACTCTTGTAATTTGGTCTACAAAACCAAACTATGGGAAACAAAATGTGTCAAGGTCCATTGGAGATATCACTGGTGAACTAATAATTGGGAGAGCCATAGAGATGACTCTAATCCAAGTAGCTAAGTTAACTATGCATGCTACCATGTTGAGTGTAAATATAGTTGAGATCTCTTAGGAGAGATATGATAGGATTATTGAGAAACATAATATAATGATTGAAGAATATAATAGGATGAGGGCTACTGTAATTCATTTGAACCAAGCACAAAAGGATTTTCCATCCCCAAATTCCCCTTCTGATTTATCCTCCCAAGAAAGAGATACATTATATTTAAGAATACAAGGATTGGAGGAGTTAAAGACATAAAGAAAGTTAATTAAAAGCCAAGGCTGAGACAACAAAATTTGTTAAAGGTATGATGGATGATATTTTGGGGCAAAGACTTTCTAAGATGCAACTCAAAATAGATATTGTGTGGGATGCATATATGAACACAGATGAAGCTAATCAGAAGCATCTTAAGATACATGAGGCTCTTCAAAGTACTTGGAGTAAATGGAGTGCCAAGGCTTATGCTCTTCAAGATATGTTTCTTATCATGAAGGATGGTCCTGAAGCACTAACTCACCTTCTAGAATTGATCAAAGAAATTTGATTAATTAGTGAGATAACAGGTTTTCATGGTAGGTTGGGTGTGCAGTTACAAGGCAAAATAAATATGTTTAGAGAAATGGAGTAGGATGGTGTGCCCAAAATTCTAAAAGAAGATGAGACTGTTAAGGATTTTGATATTTGGAAAAAAATAATTGGAAATCTCTTGCATCATTTTCCTTAGATTGTCTATAATTCTAGAAAACCTGAGTTGGTAGTCTGAAATGGTAAAATTGATGATTTGTTTAGAAATTAGGTGAGTATGGATGCTTTTGTTAAGGAAGCTAGAGCAATAGTTGATGCCAAATATAAAGCAGATGATGCCAAGGTTTAGAAATCGTTGGATACTACATGGCCTACTCAGGAGGAGTACAATAAATGGGTCAAAAAAATTATAGATTAAGCCTATGATACATCAATGTTCAAATATTATTCCCTCCTCCATTCAAATGTATTGATGATAGTTTGTAGATGTAAACATTGTTTCTCTTTTTCTCTATTTTCTATACTTTTATTATTTTCTATCCCACAACTTTGGAGAGCACATGGGAAGTGTTTTGTGCTTGTGGAAAAAGTATCTTCATCAATTGAGAATATTTTTGAAAGGCAGGAAGCATCTACATTGACAAATAGAAAATGAATTTTTTACTACATAAATACTCCCCCTCTGGTTCAACAAATAAATGGTTTTGAAAGAGTAATTGAAGGTCAAATGAAAATGTGACATGTGTCTATTAGCTCGAGGCTTGTTTTCTCCCTTATTTTTATAAAATGGATTTTAGGGATAATTGCATTGGTTATTAACGGATTGATCTTAGAGAAGTTTTTTAACCAAGTCTAGATAATAGAATTTGAGTTTATTCTAGGTTTCATGAGATTTTAAGTCTTGTAATGGTGAATGTTCATAACAATACTATCATAATTTGAAATATAAATAGAAAATATTCTAGCCCAATGTTCTCCATTGTATAGTTTGCATAGATTATGGATATAAAGGAATCAAAGATTAAGTTTCTATTCATGTCTTTCCTTGAATTTTTATTCATTGTTAATACACTTGTTCAAAGAATGAATTAAACTCGATTTGACATGGATAAAGGTTTACGTGAATGTAAATTCATGGATAATTAAGTATTGCATTAATTTTCTAGTATCAATGGTGTAAGGAATCATTGGTAGGCTTTGTTATGATAGGAATAATTCTATTAGATGTTTTCAATTATGTGATTTAGAATTCTCCACCCTAGGATAAGACATTGGTTATGTTATGTTACAATTTCCTTGATCTCTCTTAGAAACTACATTTAAAGTCAATTTCAATATCCATTTTCTGTGAGAATGTACATTGAGCTGAATTTATAACATCTTCTCATGCTTTAATAAGATGTCACCATAAGAATTAGCCAGATATTTAGTTTTTTTAATTTGTTAAGCAATTAAAGGAGAATTTAACTGTTAAATTTGTAATGTATATGATAATTAGCACATGAGTATCTTAAAAATACATTGAAGGGATCACCCTCTTAGGTTTTGTAGAGCCCAAAGTGCAAAGGGAAATCCTAGCAAGCTTTGACTTGTTCGTTGGCCAATCCCTCACAGTTATTGACAGTTGAATCTATCACATTCATAGATAACTAGTGAGGCAAGCTTGGTTCATTAAAAATAACTAAAATTGCTAGATCCTTGATCTATGAGGATAAAAACCATAGTATTTTCAAGTGATGATAAATAGGAAGTGAATCTCTCAAAGTGCCAATGTATCAATAATAAAATCAAAATAAATGATACAAAATATTTGAACAATATCACTTTCACCATTGGTAATGGATATGAAAACTGCTATAATTAAAAGGTATGTCTTCAATGATGGAAAGAACTTATAAAATACAACATAAAAGAATAAATATTTGGGTAAACCCACAAAAGTGGTTTACAATTTGAGTGAGGAAGGAAAGGTTGCAAAAAATGACCCCATGCAAAAAAACTTGGTTTTTGGGGTTCGAACGAACTTATTGGTTCAAGTAAACCAAACGAGGGTTCGCTAGAACCCTGGTTCAAGTGAACCCATTTAATAATGGGGCCCACCATTCCCAGAAAAAATCCAAAAGAAAAGTCTTGTGGAAAGGGGATTCGCCAAACCCCTGGTTCGAAAAAGTCCCTGGGGGTTTGATCAAACCCCTTGGTTCAACCTTGATTCTCGTGCACCAAATGTCTAGAATTTTGCATTTGAAAGCTCGGGTTCAGGATGAAAATGGAGGAGACTTCACAAACCTAATTGGATGATGGTAGTCCTCGGAACACTATCCAATGAATATAATTTTAATATTTTTTGGATTTGTTATGTATTTATTCTTTTAGTTTTAATAAACATAGGTTCTTCACCAAAAATCAAGCTCTCTATTTTGCACGTGTGGAAAAATAGAAAATCATAAAAAAAATGAATAATATGAGTGCACCAAATATTGAAGTCCTTGATCCAACAAAAAAAAAAGAATTTCGATACATACAAAAAAAGTTACGTTGTATACGGTCCGCCTATGTTGAATTGTAATTGGTTTGACTTTGAAACATGATTAAGGAAAAAATATTCATCTATGAGACCAATTGAAGCACTATCGAAGTTCAAGCAAATCGAAAAAAAAAAGAATTTATCCTTTATGGAAATCACTCCTTAAAATGATGTTTATTGAAAAAAAACTAGCTTTTCAAAGAAATGGAAAAAGAAGTGCAATATGATTCCAAAAAAATTAAAAAAAATACGTCTAGAATCTACAAACAAAATGTTGTAAATTACTAGTTTTCATCATCTTCAAATTACTCACGGTTTAGCCACTATAGGTGCTTAAAAGTGAAGATTTAGTTAGAAAAAATATTTCACTATCCAATTTGGCCAAAAATTGTAAACTAATATTGTGGGATCACCCATTTTTCTGAAATGCTCAAGAGATAGAAATATGACATAGATTTTCATACTCAATTCAAAAGATAGGAGAATGAACGTTAGAGTGTTTGATAGTTTATGTCATTCACAAGATTAGTTGGTTAGGAGGATGATGATGCATTCAAAGTGAACTACTTGTTGGGATCCACTTAGTGTATCTAGCAATGGTTGCATCTGCATGCTCAAATAAAAAATGGGATACATTTAGAAAGATACTTGATATTGTACAACTACAAAATTATAGGTTACTAGTGTTTCACACAAACATTCACACATTTCACTATTGTCTATGTATTAAAATACTAAAAATGCCTTCAAATGACAAAAATACTTTTGGTTGACATTGAAAGCATATTCACTTACATAGAAGAGACATAAAAATAAACAAACACCAATCCCAAATTTTCATCAAGGGTAGGAGAAAGGTTGGGCGCGAGCTAAATGGAACTAATAACATGCTATGGGAGATATATACTAAGGCGACTATAAAACATAGTCTAAAAATGGTAGGGTGTGCAATTTCTATTATTAAACCATGTCAACTTCTTTGAGATAGTTTTCCAATCCTTCTAAATGGTTGGAAAAGGATAGATCCATAAGTTTTAAAAAAAGAGAACATGAAGGAGCTTTACATTCTAATTAATCACATCCCAAGTGTGGTTATTAAAAGAAGGTTGAATCCATAGTCAAAAAAATAATTTAAAACAAATATGCCCTTCTAGCAAACTCATATATGTGTTTAGTAGCTAGGAAGACACACTATATGTATAAATCAATTATTCCTAAACCCATTTTTATTTTAGCTAAATATAATGCAACCTTGAAATATGGCTGGAAAGATTTTCTTATTCTCTATTTGGCTATAGTGAATATCCTAATCACCTATGTCAACTAGTTATAGTAGGTTTTAGATGGAATCCAACAAGAATTATATGCATGGCTTGCAAATAGGATTTTGTCGGCTACATAAGCTTGATCCACAATGGATAAGAATCAATTAGTATAATTTATAAATTTTCCCTTGATCTTGGTCATGAATCGACTCTACATATCATTGAGTGGCACTCCAATGCTAAATTGGATGATAATATATCTATTGATTGTGTGATGCCTCACTTCTTACCATTTTATTAGAGATTGAGATAGTGCAACATATTCCATTGTATCTATTTTGTTCTTGAAGTTTAATGATCTATTTTTTCTTGGTGTATGGATTATTCTAAATAGAATAGGGAGAGAGTAATCCATTAACAATAATTTAAGCATTCACATCCATAAACTACATTCTAATTGGAGGATGGATTTTTGGCCAAAATCCTAATGATTTTATCATATTAAGAATGAAGGGTTAATGGATAAGATCATAAGCTTTATCAAAATCATGGTTGATTATGTTATGGGTAGTGTACAAGGTCTATTTGATAGTGTCCTAAGATAAGACTAGATTATTAACTAGGATATATTTCCCCCAAATACGCCCATTAATTTTGTCTACATGATTTCCTAGGTAATATATTTTAATTTACATACCAAAACTTAAGCAAGAAACTTGCACGAGGTATTGAGTAAGGTAATTGGTTGCCAGCAATTTACAACGTCCTCATCTTTTCCTTTCGGGAGGAGCTTAATTAATCCCTTTTTAATAATAGCTCTCAAAGAGCCCATTTGAATACCTTTTAAATGCATATAATAGAAATCATCCCAATCATGGGGCCAAAGAGCCCCATAAAATCATACAAGTAGGTCATTTACTTGTAGGGTATCCTCTAAATTCATATGACAAAAGGATTCATCAATCTCTTCAATTCAAAGAAGGTAGTCAAGGAAATTGTTGTATTCAAGGTCAATTTTATGGGATGCAACTCACTACAGTATATTCAATAGTGAGTATAGTGGGGTTTACATTTGACTCATCTATAACTTTTTTTGTAATGTTCTTAGAAATTAGAACCACTTAATAGAAAAATGGTAGCTTGCATGAATCCATCAATAAATTTAATGATTGAATCTATTATTTATTACGCTTATGTTCTAGAAATTGAAAGAATAGTTTTTAACCCTTATCCTAATCTATGATCCATCAAAGGTGAGAAGACATTTGAGCTTCTAACTATTAGATAGATATATTATGTGAGTTTGTAGGCAGAAGAGAGTGGGCATGCTCCAATGGTCCTTTTGAAAGACCGTTCAAGCTTGTGATAATTACTAATTGGACTTCATTCATAATAAGGAATAAATAGTGTACAAGGGGCAACACTTCTTGTTGGTGGGTCCATCTATCCTATTTGGGTTTAGGTTCAATATATTCCACATGCCTGTGAGGTCAATAATGTATTCTTGTTGTTTTAAGTGTGAGAAAATAAGCTTGTAGAGGATCTCATTTGAGAAGGATGTGGAATTAGTGAAGAAAAGCATGGTTAAAATAGGGAGATCATTAAAAAGAGTGGCTAAGAGGTCAAGATGAACAAGATGACTGGAGAGAGAGTGGAGAAAATAATAGAAGATATAGAAATGAATCATATGCATCAAGAACCCTACATTATAAATGTGCCATGTTCACGAATGAGATATTGGAAAATTAATTTTGTCAAAGATAAGATCGTAAATACCTATAAAATTTCATGCCAATTCTTAAAGACTAAATTCTAATTCTAATTCAACTAAGTAAGAAGAACTATCCAACTACAACTAATGAGATATTTCACGATGTTAAAATCAAACCCTATAATCCACTCTACAATAAGGAAGTGTAGGTATAACCATTTCCAAAGCAAAGTTCTCTCCAAAAAAGGAGTTGAGATCATGAGGAGGGGACCGAAATAAACGCTCTGTATGAGGGAGATAACCCAAATGCAATAGTTGTTAATAGTTACAATCAAACAGAGGCCACACATATCTCTTAAGCCAAAAAGCAATCCCACTACCACCATCGAATGATTGGCGTGAAAGAAGAGAGCCATTTGCCAAATGAAAGCGAGAGTGGCATCCAACCAAACCGCACTGACAAGAGTATGCACTAAAAATACGTAAAACAAACAGAAGCTAAAAGTGCCGTATGTGCTACTTAACAACAAAAAACATTTGATTTCAGAACAGTTTCTCTACAATTGCCGATTGCGACGCCCTACCTGTTTATTTGCTTTTCGTCGTGACGAATGGCTGTTCTGAAAGTTCGGAGCTCAAGTACAAAGTTTCCAGCCGACCTGACGTAACATTGAAAATAATAACTGGTACATGTGGTAGATAATAAACAAACTTTTGGAAAACAAAGTTCAAAAACCAAACAGGAAGAAAGATAAAACGTGTCCTTGCGAGTCCCCACTCGATGGGACAAACAATTTGTGTTCAGGAAGGGAGAAAGCCGATCGTTTTCAGTTTTCATAAAGACAACATTATGAACTGTAGAAAAGACAATAGTGGACCACTAGTTTCTTGCCATCCTGTTTTGGAAGGACGTTGGAGGTATATACCTGGCCAGCTGATGAGTATCATAGACATTAATGAGATGTTAAAAGCCAGCTTGGAGGCCATTAAAGAATAGTCAGTTTATTTGGATAAGCCGTTGTATTTGACTTTATAAGGCTAAATGGATTACAACTGTCTGAATATATGCATCAAATCGTTCAAAATCAGACCTAAGTATTTGTCTTGTAATGATGTGCTATATTATTTTTGGGTGTTGTTTAAGAAGGGAGCTTTAGAAGATACGTCTCTTTCGATGAGCTAACACCTAACCATGTACATGGAGTTATGTGATGATTAGTTGAGACGCTACTTAATAGCAATCATTATATGTGTTTCTTTTAAGTTACAAGTAGTAATTGTATCCAAATGTTTATTGGGTAGTTTGATAGATTTTAAAATAAATTATAGAAATTGTAAAGATGAGGTAGAAGTTATAGAATTTTTTTGAGATTTTTAGTGTTGGTAAGGTAAATATTATATTTAAATATCATTATTCTTAATAGTTAAATAGTCAATAACAATTTTATATCTCATCCACATTCAAATATAGTAAATAATTATTTTATATTCATTAGAGAAACTTTATCTTTGATCAGTGAGTGGGTGATGGTTAAAAATAGTCCATAGTAGATAGTCACAAAAAAGTAGTGATCATTATCTAAATTTGTGGCTAAGTTTCTAATATTGCTCTTTCAAGATTTGATCATTTCACTAATTTATAAAATTTTGTTACCATGGTGATTTCACTTATTTGATAGTTCAATTGCCTTTTACTTCCTCCATAGTGAAATACTTTCATTAATGCATAATGTGTGTGTGTGTGTGTGTGTGTGTGTGTGTGTGTGTGTGAGAGAGAGAGAGAGAGAGAGAGAGAGTTCAATGGTCATATTTTCACAATTTTATATACTTGTCTAGTATCAAATATTTTTTAATAAACTTCACCTATAGATTTAAGGTTTACAATCAAACTAAAATAAATAAGTATAAGAGATTTGAACCCTAAAAGAGTAAATATTTAAAAATAGCCCATAGTAGATACTCATGAAAAAATAGTAATTGTGATCTAAATTTGTGGCCACCATCCTAATATACCTATTTTGAGATTCAATCATGCCATTGATTTACACAATTATGTGAGCATGGTGATTTGGGTTATTTGATCATCCAATTTCCTTTTACTTCCAACATAATGAACTACTTTCGTGAATACATAATGGTGAGAGAGAGAAAGAGAGAATTGAATGATCAAACTTTCACAATTTTAATTATTTTCTAGCATCAAATATAATTTTCAATGAACTTCACTCATAAATAATGTTTACAATTAAACTAAAACAAATAAGTATAAGGGATTTGAACCTTAAAAAAGTATTTAATTCTTAGGTAGAATCTCCAATTCTCATAGGAATTTTCTTCCTAATATCTTTCATTAAAGTTATTAAATTACATGACCATAACCCATTGTATTTTATTTCTTATTTGATATTTTTGAAGCAATGATGTTAAAATTAAATTAATGTCATGTCTATTTTTTAATTTTTTGATACAGTCACTAGAAGGGATATGTGTGAGAATATTATAGGGATGGATTGAGTATAAGAAGAATTTTGACAAAAAGAATAAAAGAAAGAACTAATTGGTAAAATAAAAGAAATTTTAGAAAAAAGTTTGAGCAAATTTTAGAATTAAATGAAAAAGTAAAGTTTGTTAAGATATAGAGAAAATTTGTATGTTGGGTGATTGAAATATTCTAATTGGACAAATAATTGTGATGGCAATGACAAAAATATTGAATGAAAAATGTTAACATTTAGTCTTATATTTAGATTTGGATGGAAAAAGGATGGAAAAAGCATTATTATCTCTTGCTCAAATATATGTTAATTTTGAAACTTCATCAAAGTAATAACATAGATTAAAGCAAGTGGGAGACCTAACACTATTCAAAAAAACTTTCCAAACCATCCTTTAGTATCTTCTTAAAATTTTCGTGACATCATCCTTGAACTTAACACATTTATTTGTAACTAAAAATAATAAAATGTAAAGGGTTTTTAGAGTAAATTATCAATATTCTAACAATATAATATATGTCTCATTAAATTTTAATATGTAATTATTAATTATCTACATTCACTGTATCCAATTTCTTGATAGATATACATATTGAAAAACATTTAAAATTTTCAAATTGTTTTTCTTTTTGCATGCTCTAAACATACATTCAAGAAAGTAATAAATGGTTGTAGAATACTAAGTGAGACTACCTAGTAATCCATGATAATAACCATATATTTCCTTTATCATGTTGAAAATAACTTTTACAATATCTTTGCAAGGATTTTACTATCATTTGGTTGATTAACTAAACAACACATATATAGAAATGCATACCATACACAAGGAGACACTTAACTAAGATTCATTTTTTCTTTAATAATTTTATCTACAAAGGTTAAAAAAATTACTACAATTTTTTGTTGAACCCAAATCATTACAATATCAAAATACCTTTATCAAGAACTAGAGATTGAAACCTTAGGGATTCTTGTGAATATCACTATTTTTTTGGTTTTATAATTTCTCCAATTTTTTCCTCCTCCTTCTTTTGGCCAATCTAGAAAAAATAATATCTCTCAACACTATCCCTAAATGTTGGGGAAAGATCCATGGTCATCTCTAAATTTTATAGGTATCCCACATCTTCTTGCATCACCTTCACATGGTCATACACTTGAGCCATGCCCTTTACATTGGAAATTATATTCTTTTGTAAATCAGTCATGTCTTATAGGGGCCCGTAAGTATAAAGAGGCATTTGAGAGAACTCATTTATTGAATCATTTTCATTTGGAGGCCATTGATGGTGTCTTGAGAAATGTAAGAAGCTAGGTAGGGATTTTTGTTTGAATGGTAGACTTTTGTGACCTTATATATTGAAGAGGGGAGAGGGGGAAAACACCTTGAAGGTATAATAAGCTTGATGGTATGATAAACTTAAAAATATTCAAAATTGAATTTTGAGGGAAAGGAATTCTAAGAATGATAGGTTCAAAAAGCATTCTAGTATGAGAAACTATAAAATCCTAAAACTTATTAAGTGGAATTTTGGGAATGGAAATTCATAGTCAAAGAAAGGATGCATGGATGACCAAACCCAAAATATTTAAAATTCAAGGGAAATGGGCTTAGAAGGGAAAATTTGACTTAGAGGGAAGGGCATGCTAGTTTTGATAGTTTATATAGGAATAATAGTATGACATACTCTAAAATCTTGAAATTTGCAAAGTGGAATTTTGGGAAGGAAAGCTGGAAATTGAGGAAATGATGCATGATAACCAAATAAAAATCCTCAAAATTCAAGGAAAATGGGCTTAGAGGGGAAAACCAAATTTAGAGGGAAAGACATGGGAGGGATAGGTTTGACAAGCATTATAGTATGGTATAATCCAAAGTCCTAAAGTTTGTAAAGTGGAATTCAGTGAATAAAAGTCGTGGTTAAGGAAAGGATGCATCGATGACCAAACCTAAAATCTCATAATTCAAGGAAAATGGGTGTGGAAGGGAAAATTAGACTTAATGGAGGGAAATGAATGCCAGGGATGATAGGTCCAAAAAGAATGATCATATTAGATGCTATGAAATCCAAAAATTTATAAACCCACTCAAAGAAAGAAAAAATTACAAGGTATCGACCATAAAAGTAACATTTAACAAATTTAAATAAGGGTATACAATGAACATGCCTTGAATCAATATCCTTAGAAAATTACCAAACATAGGGGGGCAACTAAATATTTCTCAAATTGATTATTCAAAAAAGGTGGATATGGTTAAAGAAATAAATTATGGAGTATCACATTAAAATTAAGGTACCAACATTGGCTCTAGTTGGGGTGTGTGTCTCTTGTAAGGAAAATGAGAATCTAGATATCTAGAAGAAAACAAAAAATCGTGAACAACAAGGATTTAGACCAACTTACTCTTTGTCATGACAAACAAGGGCCATGGCTGTAAAAAGAAAACATTATATAAAAGACAAAACCACAAACATAACAAAAGAAAACTTATATTACAAACGTTCAAATAAATTTAACCTCAACATAAATATTTCTTGAGGTGTTGACCATGAGCTGACAATTCCATGACATCTCCATCAAGGCTTCTAAGGTATAATATTCCTTGATTGCACCCTTTAATAATTTGATAAGGCCCAAACCATAGGACATCAAAATTTCCATTTTTATCCATTATCTCCAAACCTATAATCCCACATGAGGATAAGATCCCATTGAATTTAAAACTCCATCCTCATAGCCCTCATATCATAGAGTTACTTCATTTTCTATTTTCTCAACAAAATTTCTCATGGGAAACCCTCCTCGTCTCGTCCAATTCAATCAACTCATTTTTTCTTTGGGAAGTATCACATTGTAACAATTTATAAGGATGTTTGGAAATTTTTCCACAATAATATAATGGTTCAAGCAAAATATTCATAATATCCTTCTTATAAATTACCCTATTTTCTCAAACAACAAATATTAACTTGTCATCCCGCCTTTCTTGTTTGTATCCATTTTTTTTTATGATGTTCATGGTGCATTTTTTGATTGACTCAAATTGTCCATTTCCTTATGGATGATAAGTAGATGAATGTGTTAATGAGATCCCATTTTATGAGAACATATAAAACAAAATGGGATCTAAAACACATTACAATATCTACAACTATCTTGGATGGAAAACCAAACTTGGTAATAATATTATTCAATATAAATTTAACCACTACTTTTGACGTATAATTTATTGTTGGGATTACTTCTACCCATTTTGTGAATAAATCAATGACCACCAAAATCCACCTGTATCCATTGTTTGAATTTTATGTTATCATTCTGATAAATTCAATGCCCCATTCTTGGAATGGAGCCTCCACTAAAATGGTTGTAAGGGGGAATGTGTTGAACACCCAAAATACTAAGAGGGGGGCGAGTTAGTATTCACTAAAATTCATTAACTTCATCGACTTAAATATTCACTCAAGGAATCTCATCAAACTTATATAAATGGAAAGGAACAATTAAAGCATGCATCACATCAATAAACACAAGAACACTAGATTTATGTGAAAAACCGTTGAAAGGGAAAAACTACGACGAGGATTGGCTCAAAATATATTATAACCAATTACAATAGATTATAAAATGGAGGAATCATTGTCCAAAAAGATTGGCTCACTACCCAAAGGACTCACTATCCAAAATATTAAAGAGAGTAGAAAAGTGGCTCACTGCCAGATTTTGAACTACTAACAATGCATCTACAACATGATGAAGATGTTGTTCTAATTAAGCTAAAAAAAATAAAATTACACACTTCATACTTCACCACTATCATCTTTCACACTTACCTCTAAATCAAATATCAAACCCAATCTCTACATTCATCATTGACACACTAAATCAATCATCTATATCTATTAAAAACACCAACAATATCAATTAGGTCAGCCTAATTGCATGAATTGTGTAACACTATGACCTATCAACCCAAAAATTTATCACACATGCCTTGTGGAAGGAAAAAAAATGTTTTCTTCACCAAAATAGGTTGGCATGACCTATAATCACTCCCATTAATCTTCTGCTTTCATAATTCAACTCTGCATGACCCCAAAACCTGTACGTCGACACCACACAATAAAATCGATGAAGAAAATATTGAAAGAACAATGTGTTCATCCACAACTCAAAATTTGAACCACCAAATCACTTTCCACTTAGAATTCATACACTTATAACATCATCAAAAAATTCCTCAAAAATGCACAACATAATAATTATCCAAGGTGGAATGTGGAGCATTCTAATATGCATTCTACACCTGTCAATTTGTCATTACTAAGTCGAATAGACTATTTTCAATATCTTCAATTGTAGAATACATAAAACCATATGGACTACTTCAACATGTACCATTATTACCTATAAACCACA
Organism: Sequoiadendron giganteum; assembly: GCA_007115665.2. Taxonomy (NCBI): domain Eukaryota; kingdom Viridiplantae; phylum Streptophyta; class Pinopsida; order Cupressales; family Cupressaceae; genus Sequoiadendron; species Sequoiadendron giganteum. Next base: position 270,121,231 of record CM021106.1, read on the forward strand.
TGAAAATATGATGCAAGGTAGAGCAATGCAAGCCACACAAATATTCCTCTATTATACTAAGAATGCACTAGGACTTAGCCAATTTCCTCAAACACACTTGTTATTATTTCAAACTACATAAATATTGATATACCATCACTTTTACAATCGGTTTCCATCAATCAAAACACCAAACACCATCATGCTCATGTTTTTAACAATCTCCCCCTTTTTCATTGATGGTGGCATGCTTCTCCAAAACATTCTCCCCTTTGACATCAAGGGAAAAGGTTACCAAAAAGATATTACTATTATTTAATCCCCCCTAATGACATGAATATATAATATTATCCTCCTATCTAATTTACTCCCCCTTTCTATATTATCCATCACCAAAAAAAATGTACAACTTCATCTACTAACTCTACATATGTATTTTTCAAATAAGAAAATTGCATATACAAAGAAAAAATATACACCTTAACTAGATGAGGGTAAATTAACCTGATATGAAACATTCAATTTTGTAATGTGTGCCACCCAATCCTTCTTGGAAAAGGAAAGCATATGCCATTGATTTTCAAACTTAACATGGAGGTCTTCTCCTTCTTTAGGAGAACGAGGCACTAAATTCTTTTGCACAATCTTCTCAACATTAGCTAAAACTTTAGTTTAAATAGGAGTAAGCCTTGCACTTACCATATCTCTAATCTAACTATATTGCATTATTATTTTCTCCTTTTGTTCTTGCAATAGAAAGAATTGACTGCGTAGATTTTTAATGATAGCTCTTGTAGCTCATTTTGTATCAATCACTAGATCATAAACACCTAAGTTCTGATAAATTTGAGACTCAATTGAGTCCATTTGATCCTTAATGATCCTTGTATAAACTAGCCACTTTAAATAGAATTGAAATAATTGTTTGGCTTCATCCAACACTTCTAAACATCCTCCAAGTTTCCATGCAAATTTGTGTGTATAGTAGCACACTTATTAGTAGCATCAGAAAGAATTTTATCATTGAATTTATTTTACATTTCCTTCTATATATTCACTTCCATACTAGTAGAATACTGGTTAGAAGAATCAAGTAAGAAGCTCAATTATTGCACACTAGATAAATAACTATCAATAGATACTCTAGGATGTCCTTCATGCAACATCTTCACAACTTCATCAACCACTTAGGATTCTTCTAATGGGATTGAATAATATCCTTCCTTGCAAAGGAATGTAATAATTCACCAAACTATAACTTCTATAGAGAGGAGATCTTATCCAAGTCCACTTGACCTTGTTTCATAGGAATCTACAACAATTGTGTAGATACCACCTGTTGAAATTGTAGTTGAATGTCCAAAAGATCTTTTAATGAATTTCTAAAGGGTCTAGAGGATTCAACACCTATTTTATTCCTTTCTTCTTCATTTTTATCATCCCTCTTCTTCTCGCCACTTCCAAATCACGCATTTTCATTCTTCTCAACTTTCAAAGGAATTTTATATTTTTGTGCTTTAGTCTTCTTTGGTGCATCTTGCTTATCTTCTTTATTCTGCTTGTCAGTTATCTCCGCATATAGAGGAGATTTTTTTGTTAGCATATCTTCTTTCCCATGCTCATTCTCATTTTTCTCATTAATATGATCATTTATTTCTATTTGGGGTGTGTCTTGTTGCATGTGATCTTCATCACCCGAAGGAACTCCCAACTCTTTAATAATTTTTTCCATTGTCTAGAATGTCTCTTTTATTAACCTTTCAATATCTTCATTATTTCTTCTCATAAGAGTGTTGACTCTTTGTTTTTTCTTGAATTTCTTTCTATATAGTTGAGAAAACTTGAGTCTATTCTCATGAGACAATGAGGAACCAATCTCATCCAACGAAAATGTCTTCATTTTTCATCCTCTACAATATCCTCTTGTATTCTTCCATTCAACACACCTTTTAAATCATCTGGCTATTGATCTTCTATCTCACCTAGGACAATATCAAATGTTAAAATGTACTGGACTATAGCTTCTTGAATTATTGTCGTATCTTCATCATTTGCATATGAATACATTAAAATAGTTTCCTTCAACAAAAAAAACTCTACAATACCATTGAACAAAGCATCTAACTTCATAAGACTATGCTCTTGGACTGAAGGGGTCTTCTTAGATTTCTTAGCTATTCAATTTCCTTTTGCCTTATATCTTTAGATGCTCCTTCTTATCTTAACCTAGAACTCTTTTTTCTTCTTTGAAAAATATATTTTTTCTTTTGCTTTCCCATTTTCTCTTCACTTTCTATAGCCACCATAATAATTTTCTTTATTTTTGTACTGATCTCTACTTTAGAGACTGAAACTTCTTTTTCTAGACTGAACAAGGTCATTCTTCTTCTTCATATTCTTCATCTTCACAATTTCCATACTTTTATCTAGATTATTTTTCTTTCCTTATCCTCTTATGAGACTTATATTGTATAGTGGTGTTGGATGTATCTTTCTTTATAGAACCACTTATAGGTTTTGTTCCAAAAAGAGGAGTTATGGAAGGATTTGTAATTGTAGGTGGTGTAGGAACTAAGGTACTACCTACCCTTCTTGAATTTAGTGGAGTAGTCTATGGAGGATTAGATGTACCTATATAATTCTTCTCAAGGGAACCGAATTCTCTCTCCAAATCAACCTTCATCTTCTCGACCTTTTTTACAATATTTCTCTTTTTCTTCTCTAGGTTTTATTTGCTAGATTTTTCTTCATAGGTAGCAAACCTATCTATTCTTGGATATCTGTTTTTACCTAATACAACCTATATAAGGCCGCTAAGTTCAACTTCTATTACCTCATTACCATGCTCTAAAATCCAAAATATTGTACGTTTAACTATTTCCATATAGCAATAGTCTCTACTAACCATAAATGTTATATCTTTTTTGTATTTATTCACAACACTTTCTAGAATCCTATATATCTCTTGCATTTGATCTTGAAATGTTTTAAAAAATCACCACAAATTTGACTTTTAGGACTCAAAATATGAAAATATCCTTGGGTGATTTATAATTTGTATAGCTACCAAAACACTATCATTTGATATAGCATTCTTTTCTCAAGGCACTTCATTTAGAAAGTAAAATAACAAGAAAATAATCAAGGTTTCATATAGTGTAGACACGTAAAATATACATGCACCTGATTTTGATCATATTAACATTTTTTCATCTTGAATCATACTCTCAACTTATCAACACCTTTCATCCCTTAATTAAATAAATCATTTCTTATTTAATTAGGTCTTTCTCCCCTACTGATTAAATTAATCAATTTAATTTAATTAATCCTCAATCCCTCTTTAATTAAATAATTTATTTTATTTGATTAAGTCTGTAAAATCCTCTTATTGAATTGAATAAATTAAACCTTATTTAATTTAATCTAACATTATTCCCTTTAGTTAAATAAATAAAATCATTTGTTTAATTAAACCCTTCCTCTCAATTTGATTTAAATCAATTCATAAATTTAAGTCTAAATTGTCACATCATCTAATTCTTCATTAAATCAATCAAAACCATGATTAAGATAATCTCTCTCATTAAAATCCTCTAGAGAATGCAAGTTGCACAATAATTCAATTGCTTTGATTTATTTAATTCTCTATTTTCCCTCGCATGGCATCAAAATGGAATATTCCCTCATTTGAACTCACGAAGGTCAAGTGGACTTGGTCCTTCAAACAAGGCATTCAATGCCTCTTACATGTCCTTGGCCTTGAGCAAAGTGACATTAACTCCATTTCTCTTTCTCTCTCACATGTCACATTCAAAATTCAAATTTGAATCTCATAGCATTTATCATGCAAATTGACCAAAATGTTCTCATTCCTCCTCCAATCACATGTGGACAAGTGGCCTTTTCTCATTGGTTGGTCTTTTATCCCGCATTCATCCAAATCCCTCATTCTTCCAATTTTGGAATATATAAATGAGAGACTCTTCCTCTCATTCTATCATCCACAATTTTGAGTAAACTTATTATACTCAATTTCATCCTCAACATTATCCATTTCATCAAGTTATTAGCTAGGTTATGCAGTTTTTTCATCATGGAGCTTGATTGAATCTTCATCAAAGTGGATCACTCATAAAATCATCAACAATCACACAAAGGATTTGGGAAAGGGTTAATTTTGACATACCAATTGGCACCAACTTTCCCATGGGATCAAGAGTTTGCATCTTAGAATAGGATTTCATTGTGTTATTTGATCATTTCTTTATTTTCTTTCCTATTCAAGCACTGCAAATGGATTTCATGGGGAATACTTGTCTTAACTTGCACATTGATCTAATTATGTGTTTGTTTGTTGTGTTTATTTAGGTCTAAAGGATTGGGGTTCACATATAGGAAAGGGTACCTTGACTCTTTTGTCTTCTACAAATTCTCTGATAATTGCAATCACAAGAGCTCACCCTAATAAATGTCTAGCCATGAATTCACCATCTAGTGAGTTGTGTGTATTGTAGTGGCTAAGAAAAAATCTCTCTATTTTTTAAGAATATATTAGACCAATAAACATAGACACATACTTGAATTTCAAATATTCAATTCAATTCACTGTTAGGGAACACTTGTCAAACTTCACACAAGTGAGATTCATCACTTCCTCATTCTTCACAACCTTCAGTGTAGGAACTAGTCCAATGGAGCACAAACTAGTGATAACACTAATTACATATTTAGTGATCATGTGTGACATGTCTAACCACATTAATTTATCATGTATTCTACTCAAGAAATGCTTAACCCACTCATCTTCATAACATAAATTGGGAAACTCATTCCACACATCCAATTTATTCTCCATCAAGTTGGAAAAATTTGGTTTCAACTTGAAATCATCTCTAGTTAGAAAATTTTCCCTAAATTCCACCAATCTTCAAGTGGTCACATTGATCCATCTTTGTATGAATGTATATACACTCATCTTGTATGTGCATTGCACCTCTAGGAAACCTAAAAAATACACCATCAAGATATTTTTCCATTGATTTCTATGGGCGCTTCTTGAAATTAGGTCTTGTTCTCTTAAGTACATCAATAACCCGTGTAGTAAACATTTTGAACCTCTTTGAAACTAGGTGTTTACAAAAAATAGTAAGTACCTTGTGAATCTTTATCAGTAGGGTTTCACATAACACTTAACAAATTCTCCAGATCTCTTCTTCTTTACTGTCCTCTTCAAATTCTCAACCAAAAATGACTTTTAAAAAGTTCATGTATTAAAATATAGACACTTTTCTAGTCACATAATATGAGAATTAATTGCAAAAATGAAATTTAGGTCAAAAAACTATCAAACCTTCATTGTGTCATCACATGAACCTCAAAAAATTCCACAAATCTTTGCAACAAGAGATTTATTATCAGATATTTCACCAAGAGATCAATCACATAAACCTACACATATAATAGTATGTTTAAGACACCAACATCTCATCTTTGGCAAGGTGCTAGAGAGTCTTTTGTTAAAAATCTCCCTAACTCAATACTATCTATCTAGTTTTAGAAGGAAACATCTACACTTATATTTTTCATAGCCTCATTCTTTGCCTCATTCTCTTCCTTTTTCTTCCATATCTTCTTCATCCCATTTTTCATCTCAACTAGATCAACCTTATTTTGTGAACTAGATTGTTTCACATTATTAATTTAACAAATTTAGCTATGTGTCCTAATTTATTGCATTAATAGTATATGACACCTTGTTGCAAAGAAAACTTACTTCTTTTCATTTTATATCTACATTCGAAAGTTTTTTTTCCCAAACCCAACACATTTATGACAATAACCATTGAAACATTGGAACATCATACCATTATTGTAACCATTCATCATCTAACTTTTGTAATCACTAGCCTTATGTCCAAATCTATTCATGTCTAGCACCAACAGGAAAATGATTGAAAGTTTTGATTCATTCCTCTTCTACACTCTATAGCTCCATATCAAAATATTTTGGAAGAATAATAGTAACCATTAAAGATTGAATACCTTTGACCTGCTTGTTGTTTGATAGGTGGTCTTTAGAAATATTTCATCTAGTTTTGGAAATGTTTGATATTTCTCTTCTTATCTCTAATCTTCCTTTACTCATTATTCTTCTTTTCCATATTGCTAGGAGTTTGATTTTCTTTTGAGATTTCTTTTTTTTCAAATGCTAATCCTTCTTTGTCCTTTGAATATTTTTAACTAGTAATCATATCATCAAGCAAGGTGGAGATCTTGGATTTGTCCTCTTGTATTTTTTCTTTCTCCTAATATTTCCTGAGAGAAACAACTTCTTCTTCAAGTCTTGAACATTCTACAAACTTTTCTTTAAAATTATCACTCAATAAGTATTCAAATCATTTTTTGTCTTCAACCTACACTTTTAGACTAGTGATTGTCTCATTTGATTGTCTAAGCTACTCATTTGTTTTCTTGAGTATTAATTTAACTTTCTTGATTTGATCCCAAAACTTCCTGATACACTCATCTTCTTCCTTAATATTTTATTTTAGATCTCTATTCTTATATTATGCTTTATCTAGATCATCAAGAGCAGATTTGAGTTCTCCTTCCATGTAAAATTTAGAGTCTTCTTTAGTAAAAAATTCCAGTATGATCTCTTTCAAAGGAATATGATATCTCCTAGTTGTCATGTGTTCAACCTCCAAGATCTACCTCAAGGGTTAAGCCAATTGAAGGATCCAATATCAGATACCAATTGTTAGACACTTGAAATAATGAGAGAGGGAATGGATTGGTATTCAATAAAATTCATTAAATTCATCGAATTAAACATGCATTCGAGGCATATCATCAAAATTGCAGAAATAGAAAGGAAGAATCAAAGCATGCATCACATAAATAAACATAAGAACACCAAATTTATGTGGAAAACCCTTGAAAGGGAAAAAATGTGGTGAGGATTAGCTCACAATATATAACCTGTTACAATGGATTATAAAATGGAGGACTCATTGTCTAGAAAGAATGGCTCATTTCCAAGGGCACGCTACCCAAAGAACTCATTATACAAAATAGAAAAGAGAGTAGAAGAATGGCTCACTTCCAGATTTTGAACTACTAACAATTCATCTACAAAATGTTGAAGCTATAGTAGCAATTAAGCTTAGAAAGTTGACTATACAAACTTCACACTTCACAACGATCACCTTTTACACTTAAATCTACATCAAATCTCACACCCAATCTCTAAACTCATCATTCACACACTAAATCAATATTATATATACTGCAAACACCCACAACATCAATTAGGTTGGCCTAATTACATGAATTATGTAACAGCATGACCTGTTGGCCCAAAAATCTATCACATGTCTTGTGGAAGAAACCAATTTTTTTATTCACCAAAATAGGTTAGCATGACCTATAATCATTGCAATGAATTTGATCCTTTCCTAATTAAACTCTGCATGACCCCAAAACCCTTAGGTTGACACCACACAACAAAATAGGCAAATAAATAATTGAAAGAACTATTCATCCATAACTTAACACACAAACAAAAAATCACTTGCCACTTGGAGTTCATACACTTTTGACATACTCAAACACTTCCTCAAAATTGCATGTAGCATAATAACTATCCACACTGAAATGTAGAGCATTCCAACATGCATTCTACACCTATAACTTTGTCATTCCTAAGCCCAATACACTATCATCAATATATTCAACTATGAAAGACATAAAACCTTAAAACTGTAGATATAAATTGCTTCAAAGCATACCATTATTACCTATAAACCACATGAAAATATGATGCAAGGTGGATAAATGTGGATGAAAAAATTGTTTCTCTGTTATACTGAAAATGCACTAGGACTTATCCGATTTCCTCAAACACTCTTGGTCTTCTTCTAGAATACATACATAATACTATACCATCACTTCTAGAATGGGTTTCCATCAATTACAACACCATAGACTATCATGCTCATGTTTTCAATAGATTGCACCTAAAAATATTAAATTCCTATTTTTTTTAAAAAGCATCACAATATTTTAGAAACTTGGCCAAATCTTTGAATAAGATAGGCTACCAAACCCACTCTCATAATATTATGAGTAGTTTTTTCTAACATATAATTTCCACCACACAATCTTTTTTGGCATTCATTAACAACTCTTAGAAACTACTCATCTAAAATTATAAGGAGCAAACCATCCATATTTCTCATAACTAACTATCCCTCGAGCAACACATACCTCTAAGAATAAAGTTTCAATGTTCTCCTTTGATTTTCATTTAGCTTAGATGAATTTTTTTATATTTCCAACTAAATTATTGTGTCCTTGGGGATAAATAGTGGGTTAGATCTCACTTGATGGAATTCAATAGCATTCAAATTTTCTTTAGCCATTAATTTTTCTAGTACCTAGCCCCTAACCAATTTAAGTTGTCTTAGTTCCATGTCAAAATCCTATATCTTATTACTCCATGAACACATTTTCTTGATTCCTCCTATTTCATTAAGATATCTTGAGCCACTATATGTGGCATAAAGACTATGATATTTTCTCCCAATTGATAAGGTCTAAAATTATTCATAGCCTTGGTAAGATGATATATATTATTTTCCATTATCAAATTGTTTTTGAAAATTTAAACAACATTTACAAGGTGTTGTACCCAACACAACGAGCCCCTAGGGCCAAAAAAGGACAAATCTTAAACAACTAACATAACCAAAAAAAAAGAAGAAAAACTAGAGATAGCCCAAAGGCAGCACATCAACAATCGAGAAACAACCGGTAGACCAACACTAAGAGAAAACTAACTGGCATCGTCCCAGTTCTTAATTAGGAGGTCCACCTCCTTGTCTCTGACCCACTCTTTGTTTTCTTGGCTATTGTTCCACTCCAGTTCCTCTTTTATGGAATTAGATAGAGTACTCATAATAAAGTGACCCAGTTTCATGGTAAAGCGGATCAGCCCCCGAAATATTTTATCTAGGGTGTCCAATCTCTTCACCACCTTATCTGACTCCACCCTAGCATCCATAACATCCTAAGCCTCAACAGGCTCATACACCAGCGGCTGCGGAGAGTACGAGCCAAAGTCGCTGGTGTATGAGCCTGGTGAGGCTCAGAATGCTATGGATGCTAAGGTGGAGTCAGATAAGGTGGTGAAGAGATTGGACACCCTGGATAAAATATTTCGTGGGTTGACCCGCTTTACCATGAAACTGGGTCACTTTGTTATGAGTACTCTATCTAATTCCATAAAAGAGGAACTGGAGAGGAACAATAGCCAGGAAAACAAAGAGTGGGTCGGAGACGAGGCGGTGGACCTCCTAATTAAGAACTGGGATGATGCCAGTTAGTTTTCTCCTGGTTTTGGTCTATCGGTTGTTTCTCGGTTGTTGATGTGCTACCTTTGGGCTATCTCTAGTTTTTCTTGTTTTTTTCTGGTTATGTTAGCTGTTTAAGACTTGTCATTTTTTGGCCCTAGGGGCTCGTTGTGTTGGGTACAATGCCCTGTAAATTTTGTTTAACTTTTCAAAAACAATTTTATAATGGAAAATAATATATATCATCTTACTAAGGCTATGAATAATTTTAGACCTTATCAATTGGGAGAAAATATCATAGTCTTTATGCCACATATAGTGGCTCAAGATATCTTAATGAAATAGGAGGAATCAAGAAAAAAATTTCATGGATTAATAAGATATAGGAGTTTGACATGGAAGTAAGACAATGAAAATTGGTTAGGGGCTAGGTACAAGAAAAATTAATGGCTAAAGAAAATTTGAATGCTATTGAATTCCATCAAGTGAGATCTCACACACTATTTATCCCCATGTTAATTGAAGGATTTTCCTTGGTAGAAGGACATAATAATTTAGTTGGAAATATAAAAAAATTCATCTAAGCTAAATGAAAATCAAAGGATAACATTGAAACTTTATTCTTAGAGGTATGTGTTGCTCGAGGGATAGTTAGTTATGAGAAATATGGATGGTTTGCTCCTTATAATTTTAGATAAGTAGTTTCTAAGAGTTTTTAATGAATGCCAAAAAGGATTGTGTGGTGGAAATTATATGTTAGAAACAACTACTCATAATATTATGAGAGTGGGTTTGGTAGCCTATCTTATTCAAATATTTGGCCAAGTTTCTAAAATATTGTGATGCTTTTTAAAAAAAATAGGAATTTAATTTTTTTAGGTGCAATCTATTGAAAACATGAGCATGATAGTCTATGGTGTTTTCATTGATGGAAACCCATTCTAGAAGTGATGGTATAGTAGTATGTATGTATTCTATAAGAAGACCAAGAGTGTTTGAGGAAATCGGATAAGTCCCAGTGCATTTTCAATATAACAGAGAAACAATTTTTTCATCCACATTTATCCACCTTGCATCATATTTTCATGTGGTTTATAGGTAATAACGATATGTTTGGAAGCAATTTATATCTAGAGTTTTAGGGTTTTATGTCTTTCATAGTTGAAGATATTGATGATAGTGTATTGGGCTTAGGAATGACAAAGTTATAGGTGTATAATGCATGTTGGAATGCTCTAAATTTTACTGTGGATAGTTATTATGCTACATGTAGTTTTGAGGAAGTGTTTGAGGATGTCAAAAGTGTATGAAATCCAAGCGGCAAGTGATTTTTTTGTTTGTGTGTTAAGTTATGGATGAACAGTTTGTTCTTTCAATTATTTATTTGTCGATTCTGTTGTGTGGTGTCGACCTAAGGGTTTTGGGGTCATGCAGAGTTTAATTAGGAAAGGATCAAATTCATTGCAATGATTATAGGTCATGCTAACCTATTTTGGTGAATAAAAAAAATTGGTTTCTTCCACAAGACATGTGATAGATTTTTGGGCCAACAGGTCATGCTGTTACATAATTCATGTAATTAGGCCAACCTAATTGATGTTGTGGGTGTTTGCAATATATATAATATTGATTTAGTGTGTGAATGATGAGTTTAGAGATTGGGTGTGAGATTTGATGTACATTTAAGTGTAAAAGGTGATCGTGGTGAAGTGTGACGTTTGTAAAGTCAACTTTCTAAGCTTAATTGGAACTATAGCTTCAACATGTTGTAGATGAATTGTTAGTAGTTCAAAATCTGGTAGTGAGCCACTCTTCTACTCTCTTTTCTATTTTATATAATGAGTTCTTTGGGTAGCGTGCCCCTGGAAATGTGCCATTCTTTCTAGACAATGAGTCCTCCATGTTATAATCCATTGTAACAGGTTATATATTGTGAGCTAATCCTCACCATATTTTTTCCCTTTCAAGGGTTTTCCACATAAATTTGGTGTTCTTATGTTTATTTATGTGATGCATGCTTTGATTCTTCCTTTTTATTTCTGCGAGTTTGATTATATGCCTTGAAGGCATGTTTAATTCGATGAATTTAATGAATTTTATTGAATACCAATTCATTCCCTCTCTCATTATTTCAAGTGTCTAACAATTGGTATCTTATATTGGATCCTTCAATTAGCTTAACCCTTGAGGTAGATCTTGGAGGTTGAACACATGACAACTAGGAGATATCATATTCCTTTGAAAGAGATCATACTGGAGGTTTTTACTAGAGAAGACTCTAAATTTTACATGGAAAGAGAACTCAAATATGCTCTTGATGATCTAGATAAAGCATAATATAAGATTAGAGATCTAAAATAAAATATTAAGGAAGAAGATGAGTGCATCAGGAAGTTTTGGGATCAAATCAAGAAAGTTAAATAAATACTCAAGGAAATAAATGAGTAGCCCAGACAATCAAATGGGACAATCACTAGTCTGAAACTGTAGGTTAAAGAAGGAAAAGGATTTGAATACTTATTGAGTGCAAATTTTAAAGAAAAGTTTATAGAATGTTCAATACTTGAAGAATAAGTTGTGTCTCTAAGGAAATATTAGGAGAAAGAAAAAATACAAGAGGACAAATCCAAGATCTCCACCTTGCTTGATGATATGATTACTAGTTAAAAATATTCAAAGGACAAAGAAGAATTAGCATTTGAAAAAAAAGAAATCTCAAAAGAAAATCAAACTCCTAGCAATATGGAAAAGAAGAATAATGAGTAAAGGAAGATAAGAGATAAGAAGAGAAATATCAAACATTTCCAAAACTAGAAGAAATATTTCTAAAGACTGCCTATCAAATGACAAGCAGGTCAAAGGTATTCATCTTTTAATGGTTACTATTATTCTTCCAAAATATTTGGATATGGAGCTATAGAGTTTAGAAGAAGAATGAATCAAAACTTTCAATCATATCATCGTTAGCTTTTTTCAACTTAGTGACTGAGGGAGTTGTGGTAGCCTGAGTGGATTTCAGCTTGTAAAGCCCGTCTGCCGCATTGGCATGGGCCTTGCCAAACCCACACTTAATACTTTTGGTGGAAAATTTGGTATTGGCATTTCCCATATTCTAAATATTTGGCTTCCAGGGAGGACTCTTGGACTTGGTCGGGGAGATATGCACCATAGAGAGGGGTTCAATGTTCTCAACACAGATAGCAGTGATGGCTTTAGGTGGGCAGAGGACAAGATGAAAGTTGTACAAGCAGAGAAATAGCCCCTGATGGGGTGGGAGCGGTGGGAGGTTAGAGGGATTTCAGCTGGCCGATGACTTACATTTGTCCACCGAACTTTCCAAGTCCATCAGAAGGAAAAACAGGAAAATAAGCAACATTTTATGCCTAAGATGGTTTAACATAGGGAAATGATAAAAGAAACAGTTTTTGAATCTACCTTCCAGCATAACATATCTCATCACCACCATGCAAACCTGGTCCCATGGCTTCAAAATTTCTTCCCTTTCAAACCCCACCTAGTTCCTAACCGGGGTCTCTTCTCCTCTAAAAAATGCCTTAAGGCTCTCATGGTCTGGGTTTTTAGTATGTTTAGGATATTTCTTCCCCTCACACAACAAACCCGTAGCCTGTGCAATCACCTCCTCGCTAATTTCAAATGAAATCCCACCAATGGAAACCCTCCTATCCTTCCAAGAACTGGTGAACTGGCCAAATAAAATGGGATCATGGCTGACTAAACATTCCATAAGCAGAGCTATACCTCCCTCCACACAAATGTACCAAACTAGCGGGTTGCTATGAAATTCATCACAATTGTCCTGTTCCATCCAAACGTGATCACCACCCATACCGCCAGTCTTCACAGAAAGCTCATAGAAATGTAAGAAATACCACAAGTATAAGTCGTGGATAATAATCTCAAAAGGATGGTTAAGGCAGGGATTAGAGCAAGGTAAATTAAACCGATTACAACAAGGAAAATTTAACCCCGTGTACCATTCACATGTGCGAAGAGGAAATAAACCACAGTGAGAGAATACACAAATTTTAAAGAATTTATAATTATAGAAGAGAAGGCAAAAGTTGGTGAAGATGTAGGGAAAGCACGAAACCCCATGTAGACGGATCGATAGACTAAATTTAGTAACTCTCCAAAGTAAGCCTAAGGAAACCCTAGCTAAAATAGCTTGCCCAAAGTCTCTAGAATGTAGCCAAATCACATTATAGCAAGTCACATCATTATAAATACACTCACTCCTCCAAATGGATTGAGGAGATTAAACAATCAAACCAATTCCCAAGAGAGTAGCACACATAGTACGTTCATGCACCTGATGAGAAGTCACATCCTTCCAATTAACTGGCTTCATGCCACCATAACTAGACCTGATCTTCTCAAATAAATCCCCACCTTGCCAATTCATCATAAGTTTATGAACTAAAAAATCCAACCAGTCCAAAGTACAGACACGTGGATGCTCCAATCTCTACCCGTCACACTCTCAGTTTCATCAGGAAAGCTCCACCTCTACTTCATACCATTAATGACATTTATCCACTAGCACACCCAAATTAGCTAGTGGGCCCCCCAATCAGCTTTCGTCATCCGAGCGTAGAATATCATTATAACTCATGGTAGCCTTGTTCTGCTCTATCAAAGTTTGAATATTTGGCAGAAATCTTTCCTTGTTCCTCCAACATCAAGTTGAATCCCAACCCAGGCCAAGATTAACTAAGGCATTTGCCACATAGTTGCCTTCTCTAAAGATGTGAGTCACCTTTTTGTCCCTTAATTTGGACATAAGGAAGCTAGCATCCAACAAAATGTCCTTGGTATTCCAATCTATAAATCTATCTTTTTCCACTGCATCTGTCACCGCTTTCAAATCTCCCTCAATATGGAGATAAACAATCCCCAGAGAAATAGAAATTTTGAGGCCCATGAACAATGCATGAGCCTCAGCAACCAAAGTTGATTGAATCCCAATGCCACCAGCAAACCCCGCCACCATATTTCCCATAGAGTCTCTGATAATCCCACTTATACTTGCCTTTCCTGGGTTGCATTTAACAGCCCCATCAAAATTAATTTTGAACCATCCACAATCTGGAGGCTCCCATTTGGTATTCTTCCTAGCTTAAATTTTTGAATTGTCAAAGGCATTAGCCTTTAGATCCTGGTGCCATTCCTTAGCCATTTTTATTTCATAGTTCAACGGCCCAAACTCAAGAAGTTTCCCATCAAAGAGGGAGATATTCTCTTCAATGAGCCAAGCACCAATTCCAAACACCTCCTTGGGGCTCTGCTCAATATTCCTAGAAACCCTGTTATTCCTCTCATTCCATAAACACCAACCTAAGACTGGGGGAGTCTGCCTCCAAATTTCACTAGTCAGAGGATGGAGAAAAGGCTCATTCCAGCCTAAAATAAAAAATAAAAGTTCTTTGCTCATAACCCACTGGACATCAAGCTTCTCAAAATCCCTCCCCCAAACTTCAGTAGCATACGAGTAGTGTAACAAAAGGTGGCTGACAATTTCCTCCCCCTTCTTACAAAAAAAACATATGTTGGGAAAATACAACCCCCGAATTCTCAAATTGTCCTGAGTTAAGATCCTATTATGATAGGTCGTCCACCAGAAAAAAATTATTTTAGTGATCATGTGATGATTCCAAACCCTCCTCCAGTGTTCCTCAACAAAAAAATCATTAGTCAGTAGTCTGTAAGTGGAACGACCCGAAAAATCCCCTTGCTTATCTAAAGCCCAAAAGAACTCATCCTTCCTATCATAGGAAGGAAACCTGATACTGGAAATCAACACCTTAAGGGATCAAACAAGGCGGTACAGGTGAAGAGAGTGAAGGCAGCAAAGGGAGAGATCTATCCATCTCCTAGCCCCAGGGCAGCCATCCACACAGTCGCTATACTAGGGGCCATCCAAATTATCAAATTGTTAAATTCAACATCTTCTAAGGAATTATTGAAAAATTCCATTGGATATTTATGTCCTTCATCATTCTTCTATACTAGAACAATCACAACAATATAAAGTAATACAAAGGAAATAAATTAAAAACTCTTAGTGTAATTTAGCTTTCCAACATCAATGCCTTCTTTAGTGCACCCTTGATATTTAAGAAGGAATCACTTGATTCCTTATTCTAGCTTGATTATTATCATTTTGTTAAAACCTTTGAAATCTCCTAGGTACAAACCTCCTAAGAAAATTTATCTTCCCAAAGAATGGTTGGACTACCTTGGATTTTTTGGGCTAAGGAATAAGGTTGATTGCTTTTAAATTTTATAGATAATAATTGGGTAAAAGCATAAAGTTGTGTCACACTTTATAAAGGAAATGGCCAATGCTGATCCAACTTTTAAACTTGAATCACTAAAAAGTAGCATATATGTTTTGAATTTTTAAATGATGTAAACTAGTAAAATATGTATTTTTTAGTATATTTTATGTTTGTATTTTTTATAAAAAATTAAAAAATTATTTTAAACTTGTTTTTCATAAATTAACACTATAATTTAGTTTCTGATAAAATGCTGAAAAATGAAGTTGCACGGGACGTCAAAATTTTTATAGTAAATTTTAATTTTTTTCTTTCAAATTTTTTGTGTGTATTAATAACTTGAAACTTTAGTGCATGGATATATTTTTTTCCAATTTTGATAAATATATATTTGTTTATAAGTATTAAAATGCGAGTGAATAAAAAACAACTGTTTCCATTAGACGTCAACATTCATATTAAATATTTATCTAAAATGGAAAAAAAATTATACCATCTTGAAATAGATTCTTTTATCTAGTGCATCATATTTTTTTTTATTTTTTTTAATAAGTTTTAGTATTTTTCCTTGGCATGGTAATCAACCTAATATTTTTTATTGATAACCTGCTTTTAGTATAAATAAAAATAAAAATAATAATAATAATTAAACTATTAAAATAAATATATTTTTGAAAACTAAACTTATGGATCTACAAAAGGGTATTTTTACATTTTAAAAAAAATGCTATTTACATGAGGAAGAGTTATTAAAACTTCAAGTTTTTCAAAAAAAATAAAATTGGTAAATTGGATTCAAAGTGGTGCTCCATATATTTTTAGCCAACAATTTTAGTTGAATAAATTGTGGAAGTATCTAACTTAGCTAGAATGAATCTTACTAGGTCATATGTTTGACCAAAATTGATTTTTAGTTAGAAATGCTTAACTTTAGTTGTGCTGATATGTTGGCTGAAAGTGTGACACAACTTTGTGCTTTTACCCAATTACCAATTCCTTATACACAATATGTTAAATGATCTTTCCTTCTTCCACACCAAAAAAAATCTTAGGATTGAAAGATCCCATACTCTAAACAACTCTTGATGACCAACTCTAAATGTTTTTCATGATCATTTTTTTCCTTCAAATATGCAATTGGATCATCTTGGTAGATAACCATAATTTCATTTAAATTTCATACAATGGTGACATCCACAGATATTTAGAATTTAGATCCAACATTATTTAAATTGAGTGTAATTCAAACATATATAAATTATTTCCATAACATGGTGATGGTCATCTTATTTTGCTCAAAGTCTTTGACCATCACCTAATTATACCTTGAGAAGTTTTCATCATAGAAATAAGGTATAACCATATTACTTGTTGAAAATAATGGTCCATACTAGGTAGTGAATAATTATATTTGAGGAACTTGATATTTAAATTTCTAAAATCCATGCACAACCTATATCTGCATTCTTCTTTCTGACTAGAAAAATGTTTGATACCGCTACAAATATTTGATTAGTTTAATAACAATTCCTTTCAACTATATTAGTTATTTATAATTTTGAAGGGAAAGACTGGTGTTGATAATAAATTGAGTTTGTCTAAATATATTTGGTTGACGATCCAAAAGAATGGTATTCTAGAAAAAATATTCCCTACAAGCCATTAGTTCATCATAAGGCCTAGAAAAGAATGCTAATATCTTCTTAACAATACTATAAACATGGAGGGATCACCCCACAACATGATGGTAATTCATGGGCCCTATTGATAGGGCGTCTGAGGTTCAAGTCGCACCAAAAACCATCAAACAAGAAGAAATTTGGCTCTCTACTAGTGGCAACTTCAAGATCGATCGGTGGACGAGGAAAGCACCTACATTGACTTGGTTAGGATGGTGTTCATGCTAGGAAAACCCCATGGTGGATAGAATGGTGTTGATGAAAGGTGAATTCAGAGGGAGCATTGGGAGTATGAGAAGAAGTAAGAAGTTTGGAGGCAGAGGGGGTTAACGGTGGTGATGAAGAGTGAAGGAGGAGTAGAGGTGTGGAAATGGGGATAGAGGAGCAGAATGGAGGTTGCAGGAGGAATGGGTTGAAGAAAAAGAGGAGGAGTAGCAGAGGATTCAGGGAGAAGGGATTTCAGAAGAAGCGAAGAGATGGGAGAAAGGAAGGAGGTAGTGGAGAAGGAGGGGTGTCAGAAGAAGCAGATAAATGGATAAAGGAGGGAGGTGTTGGCAAGAGACAATATGGTATCAATTGATGTTTTCATTGATGGAAACTCTAATTGATGATCAGATACGTGCACTATCATTCGATCATACCGACAGACAAATTAAAGATTGATAAGGTAGAACAGAGTATCTGGTAACACAATGTTCATTGATGTATATGAAGATTTCATGTTATTCTTTTGTGTTGTGAATCTCACGAAATGATTTTTGGTATAATATCTCTATTAATGTTGAAGTGTGGTGGCTTGTATCAATTCATCTCGAAGCTAGAAGGTTCAGTAGCTTATTCCCAATTTTTCTTGTATTGGAGTCGGCTTCATGAATATATTATGTCGTGGATATATGGGAAGCAATTGGTTAAGTATTTTTGGTGTTTGTACATCTTTTTTTGGGTCCCCTCTCTATTTTAACTAACTTTAGAGGATGTGCATAAATATTTAATTAAGGATCTAGCCAAAAATTGTAATTATTTTTATGTTCTATTGAAGACGACAAATTGTAATTGAACTCTATGTTGCAGATATATATATAAGATCGTCTGTAGATTTTTTGTAGAAGTTGAGAAATCCAACTTCACAGACCCCGAAGATCACCTGTCACAAAAGAAGACATTGGAGAAAAAAAAGCAAGGGTGCTCTCAAAACTAAAAATTGTATAAATTAGAGAGTGTGAATAAAATACAATGAGATCAATCCTTAAGAAAGGAGATCATGCAAAACCTAAAAGTAACCCTAATAGGTAGACATTTAATAATTAATATAATTATTAAATGTCACATTATGCAAACTAAAGTGAAATCTTAAGAGAGGAATAAAGTCAACTTAATTAACACAATTAAGTTAAAACCTTTACTCTAACACCCCCCCTTAAGATGAGCAACAATGCAACTACAAACAAGTGCAAGAAAGAAAAGTTAACTACAATGCATGAAATTAAACATGGGTCCCAACAACTAGGCCTAAACACGTACCCAAATACAACCAAATCTCTATAAAGTGGATAAATAGAGAAAACCTCATGGGAAAACTCTACTCCAAAAAGAGATGTTGAAAGCCATGAAGAACATCACTGAAGCAGAAGAATTTGCAAACAACTATCAAAAGATGACTACAATGGTGCTAAAAACCTCCTCTAAAGATAGGATGATCAGGATCAGGAAGACAACAATTTGCATGAGTACCCCAAATGAAACTACTCAAATTAGATGGAAAACAAAGGAAAACACCTGGAACAAAGATACAAATGGCACAAGTACCAATAGTCTGAAAAACATTGATCAAATGAGAATGGAAGATTCCTTCCAATGCAAAACCAAGGAAGCATTAACACGAATAGTATAATACCCCCCCCATAATGTTGAACTGGGAGAGCTTGACAGATCCACTGAAATGTTGTGTAACACCCTGTAGTGCATGAAGGAGAAGAAACAATATCTGAAAGTGCACAAGAAAGCATTTGCAACTGAAAAAGTGGTGGGAAAAACAAAGCACACATGTATAAGGCTGGAATCATATTGATCCATTGTCGTCGTGGAGGGACACTCACTGGACAAAGGTGTGATGGAAAAAAAAAAGGCACTACACAACCCCCCCATGGCACTTTATAATATAGTGCAAGTACAAAATATGGCACAATCTTATGTGAAAAATCCCCAAAATACATGTACAATAGTGTGGCACTTTATCTCAATGTATTTACATACAATATTTTTCTTACAAATGATGCTCAAAATGCCCAAAATGGACAAAAAATAGGAAATACATGAATAATAGCCAAAAAATGAAGCAACCCACACAAATGAGAAGTTCCCAAGAGCTAATATGTCCAGGTAATTCACCTGAGTGTGAAAAAAAAAAAATTGAATAAAATATGCCTGGAGGGAAATCTGGAAATATTTCATGGATGGAACTAAAGAGCTCTAAAATATGGTTCCGCCATCATTGAGATCATAAAAATCGAAGAAACTGATCAAAAGTTACGAGCTCGGGACTGAAAACAACTCCTTTGACTTCAATTGGATGTAGAATGCACCAACATAAAAATGATGCAATGAGACCCGCACTGCTGGAAAGTTGACAGAACGAGTTTTTCGACAATATCTTGTTTGCCAAAAAACGATATCGTATGCCCAAGTTATGGCCTTTGGACGAAAACAACTCCAAATGAGGAAAAGCATAGTGTTGGATTAAATTTGATGGTCATACGGTCATTGCAGCCAAAATTCGGGCCTAAATTTGATGGCTAAATAGCCATCGCCACACATGCACAGGTGGGCTTATTACAAAAAAAAAAATGTTTTTATAAATAAAACCTTGATTTTTAATTTTTTTAAAATCATAAAAGAAACGGGCGCCTTGGGCAATTTTTTCACCAGTGGTTAGACCATCAGACGACTATAAGGCCATTGGCGGTTGACATAGTGGTAGGCCGTACGGAGCCCATAGGCATATGTAAATAGGTACCTATGGGTACCCTGTACCGAGGCCTGAGCAATCCTTTAAAAGGCTTTTTTTGTTTTGATTTTTTTTTTTTTAAATAAAAAAAAATTACAAAAAATAAAATTCTAACAAAATAAATTCAAAAATAATTTATTTTACCAGGGCTAATTTTTTTTCTCCGATCCGCATGCAGATGATCATACATGTAAAATTTTTTTCCTTTCAAATCTACTTTGTCCAAACTGGATGAATGAACAGTTGATTTAAGGGTTTTGGATAGCCGCGGACTCAATGGCGAGGTCTGTTTGGAATCAAAATGCTTTGAAATTGTAGGTGATTTCCTAAATCAAAAAAGCAAACCCCAAACCCTTGAAGCTCCAAAACCTTCAGAAGATGAACAGGAAGCAGTAGGTCTGGAGCTCTGATACCATGTAGAAGTTGAGAAATCCAACTTCACAGATACCAAAGATCACCTGCATGCAAATAACCTATCACAGAAGAAGGCATTGGAGAGAAAAAAGCAAGGGTTCTCTCAAAACTGAAAATTGTATAAATTAGAGAGTGTGAATAAAATACAATGAGATAAATCCTTAAGAAAGGAGATCATGAAAAACCTATAAGTAACCCTAATAGGTAGACATTTAATAATTAATATAATTAATAAATGTCACATTATGCAAACTAAAGTGAAATATTAAGAGAGGAATAAAGGTAGTTTAATTAACACAATTAAGTTAAAACCTTTACTCTAATATTTTTTATGGATGTATTAAGTGTGTATTGGTTTGAATTGTGAATAAGAGCAGAGAAAAAGAGTGATAATGTGTAGTTTCATGTCCACATAGAAGATTTGTGTTGTGTATGAGAAAAATAGAGAAAAATTACATAATCAATCTATAAGGCAGCAAATCTATTATTGTGCTTGATCGGAATTGTAATTAGGCATTTACAAATGCTATCTTTCTTAGTTCAAACTCTCAGATGGTTTTAATATGATCTTCTTTGTAAGGTAGTGAGCCTTCCATTTGAGAAGTGAGCTATAGGAAGTGTGCCATAATGCATGTGCACTCCCCTTTTGTAATCTTCATTTGAGTATACTCAGATCATAATTGTGGATTGGCCATCCACCGTGGTTTTTCCACTAATAGGGTTTCCACATAGAAATCTTTGTGTTATAGTGTTGTGTGTATTTTAATGTTTACACACTATGGTTGAATGTTACTAATGCTTTGAAGATAAAGGTTAATAAAGTTAATTTTTGCACAACACTAATTCACCCCCCCTCTCAGTGTAGCTTGTTTCCAACAATTAGTATCAGAGTGATTTCCTCTGGAAGAAGTCTAACCACTTGGGGAGATATTGGAAGGTGTTTCAATGGATTCAAGTAGTCTTCAACAACAAATTTTGGTGGCCCTGGATGATCTTGTTCAGTCAAAGGTTGAAGTTCAGAAATTGCAAGCAAACCTCTTAGATGCTAAGAAATTCAATGAGTATCTGAAAGACAAAATCAATAAGTCTAGAGAGAGTAGAAAGGAACTCTATGATCAGATTAAACAAAGTGATAGTAAGAGCATTGAAGAAGAACAACTCAGTCAAGCCTTGAAAGAAAAGACAGATCAGGAATGTGAAAATCTTACCAAAGATAATACAGTCCTAAAGCATGAGATGGAATCTATCATGATGAAGATGACCAAGGAGATTGAAGACATAAATAAAAATGAAGAGAACCAAGCAGAGTTTCGGAAAGAAAAATATGAACTGTGAAGCCAGTTGGATGATGAACTAGAACAATCTAAGAACAATGAAGAGGCACTTGAAAGGAAGTTGGATGATCTCAAAAATGAACTTAATGCTGAAAATGAGTACAAGGAGAAGTTCAAAGCTAGTTATGCCATGATTGATGAACTAATCAGTAGTCAAAGGACTCATGGTGACAAGCGAGGTCTTGGATATGAAGAAGGAGAAAGCTCCAAACTCGAGCAAAGGAGATTCAAAAAAGGAAATAAACTGAACAAATTTTGAAGGTACCTGGTAAGGCAACCTAATGCTCAGAGATTTAATGGATACTGTTTCAGTTGTAATAAATTTGGACACATGGCCAATCAATGTCAAAGTATATTGAATCAAAGTGATTCATCATTCTCAGGTCAGTGTTTTAATTGTCATAAGGTTGGTCATCAAGCAGATTAATGCAAAAATGTGATGAATCAATTTCATATAAACATCAGATGCTATACATGCAATAGACTTGGCCATACTGCTAACTAGTGTAGATCAAGAGGAAATAAGTAGAACAACTGGTCTGGAAAAATAAATTTTGTGTGCTATAACTGCAACAAAATTGGACACATTGTTACATTTTTTTAGAACATAAAAGGTCTAGTAAATCAAAAGAAAAAAATGCAAAAGGATATCAAAGGAAAAGGAATAGTCACTAAAGATGTGGTCAAACATTAGATGCAGAAGAAATGGGTGAATAAAGAAACCTCTTCTGAAGAAAGTGTGTCAGCACTAGAACTTGCTTCTGGTAATTCCTCTGGGAATTAATCTTAGGACTTTGGCCTAGGGGGAGTTGTCAAGAAAATCATATAACCCCCTAATTGGTAAGTGACACCGGATGTGGATGTGTTAAGTAGATGCATAGATGATCAATAGATGTTGTTGAACTCATTGGAGGAAGTGTTATGTCATATTGGAGTTTCACAAAAGCTTTACATGTCATAATGTACAAGAAAAGGGTAACCAAATGTATTAGGGTTAAGCATTTATTGCGAAAAAAGAGTTAGGTAGGCAAGTGATAAAAGTTTATTTCTACTTTTCATTTTTCACTTTACATTTGGAGAAAATAAGTTTGGAGAGCTCATAAGCGATCATTGGTGATTGGAGGCGAGATTCAAGCATCGAAGTAATTCAGCATTCGAATTGCGATCCGGTGAAAAAGGTATTTTTCAGAAAACACCACGAACTTGTGATTTGGTCAAAATGAATACTCCTCTAGTAGTTTAAGTCAAGGATAGCCCTCCTCCTAGATTCAAATGGCATCCTTACACGTCTCTTGAGACCGATCCATTAGGAGCATTTTTTTCCATTCTATATGGAATTAACACACAAAAGACATTAGGGTTTATATGAATGCCAATATTGAAGAACTAGGAAGTTGTCAACTACTAAATTTGTACAACAATCATATCATTTGTGAAGATTACTGTGTAAATCCAGAACATAAAATCTTGGAAACAAAGAAGTTCACATAGATTTTCAAATTTCTCATATTTGAAGAGTTGGAGTGGGTCCGTTATGTTTTGAGTCAAGTGCATGATGAATTTATGTGGCTTAGATTTCCTTTCAAAATTACAAAGGAAGCTATCATTGTAGTAACTGGTCTAAACTCTTCCAGTAGATTACGTATTCTAAATTCTATGAAAAACCAATTTGGGAATGCCCTCTAAGCCTTTGGCTTGGTATTCCAAGGCAAATACCAAGCCTAAGGCTCAAAAATTCCCAAAGAAAGATATAACATGAGCGTGTTATAATGTGCTCACATTATATCTCACTTTTGACATGGTTTTCGTTTCTGCAGGGAACATTTCTACTAGCACATAATGTGAGCACATTATAACACACTCACATTATGTCTTAATTTATGTTAAATTCCAATATATTAATGTATTGTGATATATTTTTATGTACATGTATGTCAGGTATGTATGTATGGATGTAATATTATATGTACATGTGTATTATGTGTGTATGTATGCCTTTAGATGAAGGGAGTATTTAGAGATAGTCTAGAGAGATGGAGAGGGGGTCGAAGTAAGAGTTTAATAGAGAGGGGTTTGGATTGAGAAGGAATTGGCTAGGTAGGGTGGGAGGGAGAGAGAGAGAGGGGGTGGGACAGAGAGGATTGAGGGAGAGGGAGAGAGAGAGGGGGGTGGGAGAGAGAGAATTGAGGGAGAGGGAGAGAGAGAGGGGGGGAGAGAGAGACAAAGAGAAAGAGAGAGTTATGTAGGTAAGGTGCAAAAGGGAGAGACTTGAGAGTGTGAGGAGGGTGAGAGGGAGAGACTTGAGAGATAGGTAGTGAGAGGGAATGTGAGAGAGAGGGAGTGTGAGAGAGCGGGAGTGGGAGAGAGAGAGTGTGTGAGTGAGAGACTTGAGAGAGGGAGAGGGTGTGAGAAGGAGTGACCTAATAGAGGTAGAGAAAGAGGGGGTGGAGTGAGAGGGACTTATCTAGGTAGGGTTGGAGGGATAGATAGAGAAATGGGAGAGATACAAACAGAGAGTTACCTAGGTAGGATTCCAGAGGGATAGAGCTTAGAGAGAGAGGGGGTGGGAGGAAGAGACATGAGAGAGAGGGAGAGATAGGTAGTGGGAGAGAGTGGGATGGAGTGGGAGGGAAATAAAGAGAGATGGATAGAGGGATTGAGAGAGGGTGGTAGGGATTTATTGAACAAGAGGTACACAAAAAGAGGGAGACAATATATAGATACAATTAGAGAGCGTGGGAGGGAGGGAAGGAGGGAGAGGTGAGATGTATAGATAGAGAGAAAGTGATAGGGGCTGAGGGTATAGGGTTGAGGGATTAGGGTGGATGACCTATAGGGTTGATGGTTTCTAGGGTAGTAGGGTTTAAGATTTGAGGGTTGAGGGAATAGGTTTGATGGTAGAGGGTATAGGGTAGAAGATTTAAGGTTTAAGCATTTAGGGTTGAAGGGTTCGGGGTTAAGGTTTTAGAGTTAAGGGTTTACTTGGTTGAGGGTAGAGGGTTTAGGGTATAGGTTTGAGGGTATATGATTGAAGGATTAGGTTCAGGGTCCAATTTAAGGGGTAGAGGGTTTAGGTTTTAAGGATTGAGCATTGAGGGATTAAGGGTTGAGGGTTCAGAATTGAGGGTTCAATGTTTAATGTATAGGGTAAAGGGTACAGGTTTTAAGGGTTGAGGGTTGAAGATTGAGGGTTTAAGGTATATGGTCAAGGGATTAGGGTTGAAGGTCCAATATATAGGGTAGAGGATATAGGGGTTGAGAGATTAAGGGTTGAGGGATTAGGGTTTAGGGTAGAGAGTATTGGGTTGAGGGTAGAGGCTAGAGGCTAGAGGCTAGAGGGTAAAGGATTTAACAATTTAGGGTTTAAGGAGTTAGGGTTGAGAGTCAAGGGTTTAGGGTTGAAGGGTCAAGAGGGTTGAGGGATTAGGGTAGAGATTTTACTAAGTGGTTTTAAGGGTTGGGGGATTAGGTTTGAGGGTAGAGGGTAGAGGATTGGCAGTAGACGATACAGGGTTTATGGGTTAGGGTTTAAGGGTTTAGGTTTTAGGGATGAGGGATTAATAGGTTATAGGGTAGAGGTTACAGGAGTTGAGGGATTAAGGTTTAAGGGTTGAGGGTTTAGGGATTCAGATGGTATAGGGTTTGAGGGATTAAAGTTAAAGGGTTCAGGGTTAAGGGTTTAGGGATTAGGCTTTAATGGTTGAGGGTTAAGGGTTCAAGGATTAAGAGGGTATAGGGATTGAGGGATTAGGGTTTAAGGGTTGAGGTTTGAGGGTTGAGGGTTGAGGGATTAAGAATGTATAGGGGTTGAGGGATTAGGCTTTAAGGGTTGAGGGTTGAGGGTTGAGGGTTTAGGTTTGAGGGTTGAGGGATTAAGAGGGTATAGGGTTTGAGGGATTAGGGTTTAAGGGTTGAGGGTTGAGGGTTCAAGGATTAAGAGGGTATAGGGGTAGATGGATT
Source organism: Sequoiadendron giganteum (assembly GCA_007115665.2). Lineage (NCBI taxonomy): Eukaryota > Viridiplantae > Streptophyta > Pinopsida > Cupressales > Cupressaceae > Sequoiadendron > Sequoiadendron giganteum. The sequence continues at coordinate 270,147,256 of CM021106.1, forward strand.
AAGGTTGAAGGGTTGAGGGTTGAGTGTTGAGGGATTAAGAGGGTATACAGATTGAGGGATTAGCATTTAAGGGTTGAGGGTTGAGGGTTGAGGGATTAGGGTTTGAGGGTTGAGGGATTAAGAGGGTATAGGGGTTGAGGGATGAGGGTTTAAGGGTTGAGGGTTGAGAGTTGAGGGTTGGTGGATTATGAGGGTATATGGGTTGAGGGATTAGGGTTTAAGGGTTGAGGGTTGAGGGATTAAGAAGGTATAGGGGTTGAGGGATTAGGGTTTAAGGGTTGAGGGTTGAGGGTTGAGGGTTGAGGGTTGAGGGATTAAGAGGGTATAGTGGTTGAGGGATTAGGGATTAAGGGTTGAGGGTTGATGGATTAAGAGGGTATAAGGGTTGAGGGATTAGGGTTTAAGGGTTGAGGGTTGAGGGTTGAGCATTGAGGGTTGAGCGTTGAGGGTTGAGGGTTGAGGGTTGACATATTAAGAGGGTATAGGGATTGAGGGATTAGGGTTTAAGATTTGAGTGTTGAGCGATTAAGAGGGTATAGGTGTTGAGGGATTAGGGTTTAAGATTGAGTGTTGAAGGATTAAAAGGGTATAGGGGTTGAGCGATTAGGGTTTAAGGGTTGAGGGTTGAGGGATGAGGGATTAAGAAGGTATAAGGGTTGATGGATTAGGGTTTAAGGGTTGAGGGTTGAGGGATTAAAAGGGTATAGGGATTGAGGGATTAGGGTTTAAGGGTTGAGGGTTTACGGATTAGGGTTTGAGGGTTGAGGGATTAAGAGGGTATAGGGGTTCAAGGATTAGGGTTTATGGGTTAAGGGTTGAGGGTTAAGGGTTGAAAAATTAAGAGGGAATAGGGGTTGAGGGATGGGGGTTTAAGGGTTGAAGGATTAGGGTTTGAGGGTTGAGGGTTGAGGGTTGAGGGTTTAGGGTTTAGGGTTTAGGGTTTAGGGTTTCTCCCACTCTCCCCCTCTCTCCTTCCCTATCTATCTACTACTATCCCCTCTCTCCCTGCCACTATCTCTTTCTCCCACTCTCCCTTTATCCCACTCTCGCCCACTCTATCTTTCTCCCACTCTCACCCTCTCTCCACTTACTCTATCTCCCACTCTCTCGGTCTCCACTCTCGGCTCTTAAGAGGGATTAAGAGGGTATAGGGGTTGAGGGATTAGGGTTTATGGGTTAAGGATTGAGGGTTGAGGGTTGAAAAATTAAGAGGGAATAGGGTTTGAGGGATTGGGGTTTAAGGGTTGAGGGTTGACAGATTAAGAGGGTATAAGGGTTGAGGGATTAGGGTTTAGGGATTGAGGGTTGAGGGTTCAAGGATTAAGAGGGTATAGGGGTAGAGGGATTAAGGTTGAAAAGTTGAGGGCTGAGAGTTGAGGGATTAAGAGGGTATAAGGGTTGAGGGATTAGGGTTTAAGGGTTGAGGGTTGACATATTAACAGGGTATAGGAGTTGAGGGATTAGAGTTTAAGGGTTGAGGGTTGAGGGTTGAGGGATTAAAAAGGTATAGGGGTTGAGGTATTAAGAGTGTCTAGGGATTGAGGGATTAGGGTTTAAGGGTTGAGGGATTAAGAGGGTATAGGGGTTGAGGGATTAGGGTTTAAGGGTTGGGGGTTGAGGGATTAGGAGGGTATAGGGATTGAGGGATTATGGTTTAATGGTTGAGGTTTGAGGGATTAGGGTTTGAGGGTTGAGTGATTAAGAGAGTATAGGGATTGAGGGATTAGGGTTTAAGGGTTGAGGGTTGAGGGTTCACATTTGACGGATTAAGAGGGTATAGGGCTTGAGGGATTACGGTTTAAGGGTTGAGGGTTGATGGTTGATGGATTAAGAGGGTACAGGGGTTGAGGGATTAGAGTTAAAGGGTTGAGGGCGAAGGGTTCAAGTATTAAGAGGATATAGGGGTTGAGGGATCAGGGTTTAAGGGTTGAGGATTGAGGGTTGAGGGATTAAGAGAGTATAGGGGTTGAGGGATTAGGGTTTAAGGGTTGTAGGATTAAGAGGATATAGGGGTTTGGGGATTGGGGTTTAAGGGTTGAGGGTTGAGGGATTAAGAGGGTATGGGGGTTGAGGGATTAGGGTTTAAGGGTTGAGGGTTGATGGATTAAGAGTGTATAGGGATTGAGGGATTAGGGTTTAAGGGTTGAGGGTTGAAGGATTAGGGTTTGAGGGTTTAGGGTTTAAAAGGGTACAAGAGTTGAGGGATTAGGGTTTAAGGGTTGGGGATTGAGGGTTCAAGGATTAAGAGGGTATAGGGGTTGAGGGATTAGGGTTTAAGGGTTGAGGGTTGAGGGATTTAAGAGGGCAGAGTGGTTGAGGGATTAGGGTTGAAGGGTTGAGGGTTTAGGGTTCAAGGATTAAGAGGGTATAGGTGTAGAGGGATTAAGGTTGAAGGATTGAGGATTGAGGGTTGAGGGATTAAGAGGGTATATGGATTGAGGGATTAGGGTTTAAGGGTTGAGGGATTAGGGTTTTAGGGTTGAGGGATTAAGGTTGAAGTGTTGAGGGTGTAGGCCTAATGGATTAAGAGGGTATAGGGGTTGAGGGATTAGGGTTTAAGGGTTGAGGGTTGACGGATTAATAGGGTATAGGGGTTGAGGGATTAGGTTTTAAGGGTTGAGGGATTAGGGTTTAAGGGTTGAGGGTTGATGGTTGAGGGGTTAAGAGGGTATAGGGATTGAGGGATTAGGTTTGAGGCTTGAGGGATTAGGGTTTGAGGCTTGAGGGATTAAGAGGCTATAGGGGTTGAGGGATTGGGGTTTAAGGGTTGAGGGTTGAGGGTTGAGGGATTAAGAGGGTATAGGGGTTGAGGGATTTGGGTTTAAGGGTTGAGGGTTGAGGGATTAGGGTTTGAGGGATCAAGAGGGTATAGGGGTTGAGAGATTAGGGTTTAAGGGTTGAGGGTTGAGGGATTTGGGTTTAAGGGTTGAGGGTTGAGGGTTGAAGGATTAAGAGGGTATAGGGGTTTAGGGATTAGGATTTAAGGGTTGAGGGTTGAGGGATTAAGAGGGTATAGGGATTAAGGGATTAGGGCTTAAGGGTTTAGGGTTGAGGGATTAAGAGGGTATAGGGGTTGGGGGATTAGTGTTTAAGGGTTGAGGGTTGAGGGTTCAAGGATTTTAAGGGTATAAGGTTAGAGGGATTAAGGTTGAAGGGTTGAGGTTTGAGGGATTTGGGTTTGAGGGTTGAGGTTTGAGGGATTAGGGTTTAAAATTTGAGGGTTGAGGGTTGAGGTATTAAGAGGGTATAGGGGTTGAGGGATTAGGGTTTAATGGTTGAGGGATTAGGGTTTGAGGGTCTAGGGTTGAGGGATTAGGGATTAGGGTTTAGGGTTTAGGGTTTAGGGTTTCTCCCACTCTCCCCCTCTCTCCCTCCCTATCTATCTCCTACTATACCCCTCTCTCCCTCCCACTCTCACTTTCTCCCACTCTCCCTTTCTCCCACTCTCACCCACTCTATCTTTCTCCCACTTTCAAACTCTCTCCCTCCCCCTCTATCTCCCACTCTCTTGGTCTCCCACTCTTCGCTTCTCCCCTTCTCCCACTCTCTCTTTCTCCCACTCTCCCCTTCTCCAACTCTCCCCCACTCTCTCCCACTCTATCTTTCTCCCACTCTCACCCTCTCTCCCTCCCTCTCTTTCTCCCACTCTCTCCCATTCTCTCAGTCTGCCACTCTTCACTTCTCCCCTTCTCCCACTCTCTCTTTCTAAAATTCTCCCCCTCTCTCCCTCCCTCTCTATCTCCCACTATCCCCCTCTCTCCCTCCCACTCTCTCTTTCTCCCACTCTCCTCTAGTCTCTCCCACTCTATCTTTCTCCCACTCTCACCATCTCTCCCTCCCTCTCTATCTCCCACTCTCTCAGTCTCCCACTCTCTGCTTCTCCCCTTCTCCCACACTCTTCCACTCTCCCCCTCTCTCCTCCCTCCCATCCCCTCCTCCTATCTCCCACTCTCCCCCTCTCTCCTTCATAATCTCTCTTTCTCCCACTCTCAAAAATATACTAAGAAAACCAAATTTCACATAATACGAGCGCTTTTTTTACTCCACTAAAATGGTAAAAAACTCTACATAGCCATGATTTGAAGGCCCATAGTCTACATATTCCTCTAGTTTTGTGCGTGCTTTGACAAAAAATAGCTTTTTGATGATGTTGTGAAGTGTGCAAGCATCTTTTTCACATTCCATCACCTTTTCCATGATCTTTTTACAACCTTTGCATGAAATAGCTGAGTTTCCACATTCAAAGACAATTAATATCAATTGAAGTTTGAATTCCATTGAAAACTGATATACAATTGACGTGTGGAAGGGAACAAGCTTTTGAACAAGTCAAATTGTTGTGGAGTTTGAAGAAAGAAGAAGCTAAGGCTACATAATTGGGTTGAAATCCTCCATTTCAAAGTCTGCTTTTTAAGGTATGTGAAGTCTTTACACATTTTCTTTCATTCTATTATGGCTTTCTTTCATTTTTGTTTGTCATTACAGCCTTAAGTTGTCAATGCACATTTAAAATTACCATTATATACACAATTATATACACTTGCCAGTTACCATTTTAATCTTGATGCAGAGCATCTACCAAGATCCATAAATCATCAAGGGTACTTGGCGTAAGGGGGAATGGATGGAACACTCATTGTTCCATGCTTCGGGTCTCACCTTAGCAATTCCCTTTGGTGGCTCTCTCCACCAACTCAACCTATAGGTCCTGACTCATATGCAGATACCCCTGGCTCTACTAGCCATGCCTACTTCCAATTGTATCACACAATTCAACCCAAAACTTGGTGCTTTGACTCTACTTCACCCTTAACCCTTAATCATCCCTAAAGGCCAAATATCCACAATACTCAACTAGATACTTGCAAGGGTGTAAAGATGTACTATCATGCTTCCTAGCATCCTAATAGGTTTCTTGAACAACCATTAGACTCCATTTCATCATCGCTCCCTCCAAACCCTCACTTAGGGTTAACAAGGCAACAAGCCTAGAGTCCCTTTTAGCCCTCCTAACTCGAGAAAAGTGGAACTTTCACAAAAATTTCCCAAAGAAACCCAAACCTTCTCTATATTTTTTGGTCCTAATACCATCCTCTTCAAGATTTCCAAGGTCTCATCCCTGGTCTTTCCGTACACAAGTTACTTCACCAAATTTAGGAAAATGTAGGGTTTTTCTTCATTTATTGGCCACCCGGTTGGACTATAAAAGAGTTCTTCCACCAAATTGATTGATGGAGCCTCCTACCAGCTACCAAACCACTATATGGCCTTCCTCCACCTTTCTACCATGATAATTTTCATGGAGAGGTCTCCCCTAAAAGCTAGGTGATTTACACCTCTAGACTTTCCTAACCGGGCACTGTTTTTCTCGCCTAGGAAAGGTCTTTTTCCATGCTTCCAAACCTCCTGACCACTCCTACATCTAACTTATGTATATTCATTGAGCCTAACCACATTTACCAAGGGCCGTAGTCAGGTATAGAGGGGAAAGCAATTAGGACTCCATCAAATTACAGTCTGCAAATCAAAAACAATGAACTAGAAGAACCCAACTAACTGAATTCAAAAGCTTTTAATGAAAGAAACAAATACAACAGACCCAACCAATACTTTTAGAGAAATTACATCACATCCCACATGAGTTCCAATGCTTGGTTATACCATTAACACTCTACCAAGAACAAGAACAGAAAAATTAATCAAATCTTCCTACTGTCCTCAGTTAACATTCATGAAAAACTTCAATTTACAAAACTTCAAATGCCTTCCAATGACTTCCAACCCAAATACAGGTTGAGGCATACCTTTTATAGGTTGTCCAAAGTACTTGTGCCTCCCTTGGGTTGGAAAAATCAGTTACCATATGGGAAAAGTGCAAATTGTCCCAATTTTCCACTTTCCCCAACTTCCTAGAACTCACACAAATGAGTGTTTTAAACTAAAAACTTAAACACTCCTAATAGCTCTTGACTGAGGTATTTTGGTAAGCCACTCAATCAAATGCAATGGTCAACATGACCTTATCCCAATAAAAAAATAAATTCATAAACCTTTCCTATTCCTAGTTTTTCCTAGGCGTTTCTCCTAGGTGCTCCTGCACCATTCTCCCCCTCCCTGCCCAAACACTATGGAGGAGAAGGAGATATCAAAGACATGTCTATGCCAAGCTTCTAGAACTGATCCTCTTGTACCCATGTAGCTTTTGATTCAGGCTTATTCTTCCACTTAATAAGGTGCTCCATATACACCTTGTGTCTTGTAGACTTTTGCACCCTTGACTCCAAGATCCTCTCAGCTTGGTGCTTGTCCTGAGTAGGTAGGGGTACGTTGCTAATGTCCTTGAAGATCTCTTGACTGTTCTGATCCATTCCCTTGACTTATCCCTTATATTTGATCAAGTCAGAAATATTGGAAACTGGTGAGATTCCTAAGTCAGTAGGTAGCTCAACCTTGTATGCATTTTTGCCATACTTGGCCAATATCTTGCATGGTCCTACCCTCTTCATCTGTAGCTTGGTTGACACTCCCTTCGGCAACCTGGATTTGTTGAGGTGAACCATGAAATACTCTCCCACTGCAAATTGCACATCCTTCCTTCAAAAACCTACCTTCTCCTTCAACTTTTGTGTAGCTTCGGTGACTGTCTTCTTCACCTACCCCTGAATGTCTTTCATGGTCTGACTAAAGTCTTCAGCATGTCCACTCCTATTCTCTATGGTTCCTAGATCCCTGAGCTCACAAATACCCCTTGGGTGCATCCCATACACAACCTCAAAAGGACTCTTCCCTGTGGTTTGGTTGACACTATCATTATAGGCATACTCAGCTTGTGAGATGACCATATACCATGTCTTTCCATATTCCTTTGTTAGGAACCTAAGAAGATTACCGAACACCCTGTTAACCACCTCTGTTTGACCATCGGTCTGAGGATGGTAAGCTAATCCAAATGATAGGTTGGTACCCAATCTTTTCCATAGAATCTTCCAAAAATGACTCATGAATTCAACATCCCTGTCTGAAACAATGCTTAAAGGTAGGCCATGAATCCTTACGACCTCTTTAAAGAAAAGATGAGCTATGTAGCTAGCATCATGAGTAGTTTTGCAAGGAATAAAGTGACTCATTTTGCTAAATCTATCCACCACTACATACACACTATTAAAACTAGACTTGGTCTTAGGGAGTCCTACCACAAAATCCATGCTCACACACTCCCATGGTCTGTTAGGAATGGGTAGGGGTTGATAAAGACTAGAATTACTAGATCCTCCCTTAGCTTTCATACATACAACACATTGTTCCACATACTTTCTAACATCGCTTGCCAACTTAGGCCAATAGTAAAACCTTTGTACTAGTTCCAAAGTCTTGTTGATTCCAAAATGCCCACTAAGACTGCCATTATGATTCTCTTGAATGAGGTTTTCTCTCATTGACCCTCTTGGAACACATAACTGATTCCCTTTAAACAATAGACCACTTTGCAATGTATACTCAGCATATTGACTATGGAAATGATTCTCAAAGTCTAAACATACGTTATAAGCTTTTGAGAAATCTTCATCCTCTCCATAGAGATCTTTAAAGCTTTCAATCCCTATGCTCTTCAGCTGTATCTCTTGTACTGTCAACAACCTCTTACTCAATGCATCTACTACCTTATTCATCTGCCCCTTCTTGTTCTTGATGGTGAAAGTGAAGGCTTGGATGTATTCCATCCATTTCAAATGCCTATTACTCAACTTCTCTTGAGTGTTGATATAGCTAAGTGCTTGATTGTCTATAAAAACTGCAAACTCCTTGGGTAGAAGGTAATGTCTCCACTTCCTAAGTGACTGAACCAAAGCATAAAGATCTAAGTCATAAGTTGAATATTTCTTCTTTGCCTCATTGATTTTCTCACTAAAGGATGCTACAGGTCTGCCCTCTTGACTCAACACTCCTCCAACTGCCACTCCACTAGCATCACATTCCACAGTGAACAACTTGTCAAAGCTAGGTAACGAGAGAATAGGTTGAGCTGCCACATCTTGTTTCAGTTTCTCAAACCCTCTCTCAACTGCTTGGGTCCACACAAACTTGGTTTTCAATCCACCTTTTATTGTATCTAGGACCGGTGCACAAATACCACTAAAGCTCCTTATGAATTTTCTATAGAATTGAGCCAATCCATGGAAACTTCTTACCTCAATCCCTATTGTTGGTGTAGGCCAGTTTATGATTGCTTACACCTTGCTTGGATCCATCTTCAATGATCCCTTAGACACTACAAATCCCAAATATACAAGCTCTTGTTTAAAGAACTCACACTTCTCTAGATTGATTGCCAACTTCTCCTCTTGCAACCTTCTAAGAACCAACTCCACATGTTGTAAATGCTCTTCTACTGTCTTACTGAATGTGAGGATGTCATCAAGGTATACCACCACAAATACTCCTATAAAATCCTTGAGCACCTCATTCATGAGCCTCATGAATGTGCTAGGGGCATTAGAGAGACCAAATGGCATCACTCTCCATTCATATAACCCATCATTTGTTTTAAATGTTGTCTTCCATTCATCACCATCCTTAATTCTGATCTGATGGTATCCACTCTTAAGATCCAGCTTGGTGTAATATTGAGCTCCTCCAAGATAATCCATTAGATCCTCAATTCTAGGAATAGGGAACCTATACCTAATTGTGATACTATTTATTTCTCTAGAATCAGTACATAACCTCCATTTTCCTCCCTTCTTGGTTGCCAAAACTACTGGTACTGCACATGGGTTGATGCTCTTTTGAATCAACTTTTGATCCAACAACTCTTGCACTTGGCTGGCCACTTCCAAATTATGATCTTGTGTAAGCTTATATGCTGCTTTGTTCGGAAATGATGCTCCAAGTATGAAGTAAATTTGATGACTAATAGATCTTTTAGGAGGTAAAGTTGCAGGTGTGCCATCACTTACTATGTCCTTGTACTTCTCAAGTAAATTCTGGACTGCTTTGGGTATGACTGGTTTTTTAGTCTTATCTTCCTCCTTGGATTGCAATAGAACTACATATCCTTCTCCACCTTCATGTAGGGTGTTGAGGAACTCTTTCCCACTACTTAGTAGCAGACTTGGTGTCTTTGACTGTCCTTCATCCTCTTTTGACAGTGACTGCAATTTAAAAGTCTTTCCATCCTTCTTAAATGAAATTGTATTCTCCTTTCCATCATACATGTCACTCCTATCATATTGCCATGGTCTGCCCAATAGTAGATGACATGCATCCATGGGTAAAAAATCATAAACTAACTTGTCCTTGTACCCTCCAATGGAAAACTCCACCGTTACTTGTTCATTCACCAAAACACTTTGCCCTTTGTTAAGCCATGTGACCTTGTATGGATTGGTGTGGGGTACCTTCTTCAATTTCAGTTTCATTACTACCTCCTCTGAGATAATATTGTCTATGGAACCTAAGTCTACTATGACCTTGCATACTTTGCAAAGTATCTTGCACCTTACCCTGAATAGAGCTCTCCTTTGTTTTGGTTCTTCTTTGAATGGTTGTCTAATCAAAACTCTTCTAAACATCAAACTCTCTCCATTCTTAGATTCAATATGACTGACCTCAGTTGCCTTAGGACTCATGGTGTCCTCTTGTGCGTAAGCCACTCTCTTCTCATTGCTTGATGAAGTTGCTTTCTTCGGGCACCTATAGGCTGTGTTTTCAGCTTGACCACAATGATAGCATTTCATGGTTACAAAATATGAATTACTTCTGCCTGCTCCTCTTCCTCTATTTGATCCTCCTTGAGAACCTCTACCTTTGTTATACCCTCCTCTAGAAGGTGTTTCATTTCCATGATCTGTGGATTTGAACTCTCCTTGGTTTCTTTGGTCATTACCTCTCCCTTGGTAGCCACCTCGCTGTCCTCTTTGATCTCTTTGATCTCTGTCTTTACCTCTACCTTTAGAAGCTTGATCTTGCTTCCTCTTGCTTCTTTCCTCAATTTTGATAGCTGATTGATAGCATTGGTGTACTATCTTTGGACTTAAAAGAGCCATCTCCTCTTGAATGCTCCATTTCAATCCATTAAGATACCTAGCCACCTTGAGGCTTTCATCTTCTCACACAAAGTTTTTGGAACTCCTCTATGTAGGTATTCACATCTAGGTCATTCTGCCTTAGGATTTGTCTCTTCTTATGTAACTGAATCTCATAATCATCAGGCATGTAGGCTCTCTCACCTTTGCAACCATACCTTTCCAAGTTGAGATGGGTTTCTTTCCTTCCTTCTCCCTCTTTGTTTGGATGAATTTCCACCATGTCAAGACTGATCCTCTCAATCTTGATTTAGCCACCTTAACCTTCTATGCTTCTGTGACTCCATCACACTCGAAATGATTCTCCATGCCTTCTATCCAATCCATGACTAGATCGGCTTCCATCTTCCCACTGAACAATGGTATGCCTTCAAGTGATTTCCCACTCAAAGCTTTCAATGCCTTCAAGAAAGGATCCTCTTGTAGAATAGGGTCCGATTCAGGGATCTTGTCTTCCTTGACAACCTCTTCTTCTTGGTCTTCAAACTTCTTTGCCAACTCAGCATTTGTCACCATGATTCTGGAACCACTGGATTCCAGGTCTGACATACAAAATTCACTCCCAAATCTTTAACTACTCTGATACCAATTTGGTGTAAGGGGGAATGGATGGAACACTCACTATTCCATGCTTCGGGTCTCACCTTAGCAATTCCCTTTGGTGGCTCTCTCCACCAACTCAACCTATAGGTCCTGACTCATATGCAGATACCCCTAGCTCTACTGGCCATCCCCACTTCCAACCGTATCACACAATTCAACCCAAAACTTGGTGCTTTGACTCTGCTTCACCCTTGACCCTTAATCATCCCTAAAGGTCAAATACCCACAATACTCAACTAGATACTTGTAGGGGTGTAAAGATGTACTATCATGCTTCCTAGAATCTTACTAGGTTTCTTGAACAACCATTAGACTCCATTTCATCATCACTCCCTCCAAACCCTCACTTAGGGTTAACAAGGCAACAAGCCTAGAGTCCCTTTTAGTCCTCCTAACCCGAGAAAAGTGGAACTTTCACAAAAATTTCCCAAAGAACCCCAAACCTTCTCTATATTTTCTTAGTCATGATACCATCCTCTTCAATATTTCCAAGGTCTCATGTCTGGTCTTTCTATACATAGCTTACTTCACCAAATTTAGCAAAATGTAGGGTTTTTCTTCATTTCTTGGCCACCCGGTTGGACTGTCAAAGAGTTATTCCACCAAATCGATTGATGGAGCCTCCTACCAGCTACTAGACCACTATATGGACTTCCTCCACCTTTCTACCATGAGAATTTTCATGGAGAGGTCTCCCCTGAAAGCTAGGTGATTTACACCTCTAGACTTTCCTAACCGGGCACTGTTTTGCTCGCCTAGGAAAGGTCTTTTTCCATGCTTCCAAACCTCCTGACCACTCCTACATATAACTTATGTACAGTCATGGAGCCTAAACACATTTACCAAGGTCCGTACTTAGGTATAGAGGGGAAAGCAATTAGGACTCCATCAAATTACAGTCTGCAAATAAAAAACAATGAACTAGAAGAACCCAACTAACTGAATTCAAAAGCTTTTAATGAAAGAAACAAATACAACAGACCCAACCAATACTTGGAAATCAATTACATCACATCACACATGAGTTCCAATGCTTGGTTATACCATTAACACTCTACCAAGAACAAGAACACATAAATTAATCAAATCTTCCTACTGTCCTCGGTTAACATTCATGAAAAGCTTCAATTTACAAAACTTCAAATGCCTTCCATTGAATTCCAACCCAACTATAGGTCAAGGCATACCTTTTATAGGTTGGCCAAAGTAGTTGTGCCTCCCTTGGGTCGGACAAATCAGTTACCAAGTGGGAAAAGTGCAAATTGTCCCAATTTGCCACTTTCCCCAACTTCCTAGAACACACACAAATGAGTGCTTTAAACTCAAAACTTAAACACTCCTGATAGCTCCTGACCAAGGCATTTTGGTAAGCCACTCACTCAAATGCAATGGTCAACATGACCTTATCCCAATAAAAAAATTAATTCATAAACCTTTCCTATTCTTAGTGTTTCCTAGGTGTTTCTCCTAGGTGCTCTTGCACCAGTACCTCTGGACCTAACTTAAATTGAAGAAGATCAACAAACAAACTCAATAATATTTTCATCAAAACATTAGAACTTGGTTTCAACTCTTTTTCAGACTCAAAAAAATAGATTAACCATCATAAAATTGATTGTAACATAGCATAAAGTTAGTTAGAAACTCGGAACCATTCATGAAAATTCATCCTTTAAGACAACTCCAAACCTCTCCCATTCCTCCAAAGGGTCCAAACACCTTCCAATACCTCTGCACAAACTAATGCAATACAAAGGAAGAAATCAACACCTTTCTTGACACACGTATTCAACTATATTTCCCTTCACAAAACATTTGATGCGTATACTCAAATTAGCATTAAGAGTTCCCCATTCCTTAATGACCTTCAAAACACCTTGAAAACCTTGAAAGTAACTAATTACAATAAACTAGGTTCCTCAAAACATCAACCAATGATTATGTCATTCACAAGTTTTCTTAAATCTTCCATAATGGCACCATTGTTTACAAACACAAACTATAATTCTTTAGGCACAACCAAACCATTATTTGCTTAATAAATCTTTGTTTGAATTAGTACAACAAAAATGAAACCTTTCAGAATTTTTCCCTTACACACAAGCTTAGTTCCTTTGTTCACTATCCACATTACTAGTAGCCAAGCATCTACAAACTATCACATGTATCTCCCAAACCATGCACACACTTCAAACTATGATACTCATTTTCGATGTAGAGTTAGAGGACACAAAACCATTGAAGATGTCAACTTGCCTTCAAGAGCCATCTAAGAAGATTAAAAAGGCGTAATGGAAAAATCCCAACACTCCTCCAAGCTGGACAACAAACATAAACATTATTTCCCACATTTCACCCTTGGAATCTAGTTACTGTGGAAAACCAGTTTTGGGCCCTTGACTCCAAAACTTTCCAAAAAATTAGGAAAATAAAAGAATTATTGTAGCAGAAATTTCAGAGTTGCAAGACATATCTTAACGCATCACTTGACTCCTTTGGGACAACTTTAAGAAAATTGACATTTTCACTATTTTAGGCCTCCAAGTAGGCCAAATTCACAAAGGAACTACCCTTATATATTCACACTAGACTTCCAAACCCAAAAAAAGTCTTTAATTAAGTCTCAAAACAAGATAATTTCTAGGTATCAGGACCTTACCCACTCAACTAGGCTTCCAATACAAAAACCCCCATTTTTCAATGCAAAGAGGGAGGGTTTATAGAAACTCCTATACCCGGGCCTTCCCAAACCATTCCAAAGCATCAAAAATCTTCAAAATACCCTGCATAAGGTCAAAATTTCATTACATAGACCACTCCTTCAACACTTTTTTAAAATCACTCCTTGGTTCCTCAAATTCTTATGGAAAAGTGCTTGTTTGTGCTAAGAACCCCATCCTATAGTCATTAGTTTCATTCCAAGGAATTTTCAACAATAAAAGACCCCAATATAACAATGTATATTCCATCCCACTGAGAAACAAGTCATAATAGTAGGTGGGATGGTCATTTCATAATTAAATCCTACTCAAACCCTTGATTGGCTTGATATGAGCAGTTTTAGAAAATTGTCAATTGCTCCCTTCAAACATAATGTTAATCCCTCAAAACTGATGCATTAGAGACTTAAGATATGTTCATACAATATTATATTATTTTTCTATCAAGGGGAGGCTATATAGATGCATAAAATTGTATGAAAGTGCAGAATAACCAGTGAATTTATGCAAAAGAGCATTTTTTTATCAAAAAAATGGATTTCAAAATGTACAAAAATCCTCCCTTCAAGCCAATGGAGGTTGTTTAAACCTTTTTCAATGACAACCAACTCCTCCCAATTCCTATAACCAACAAACAACCACACTTGAAATTTCATATAACTGGTACATGGAAAATGTCTTTAATGACCCTCTTACAACATGAAGATACCCAAAATTGAATCAAATTTCAAAATGGAAGCATAGATTGTCAAGGTGATCCTACACCGCAAACTTATCAAACACTCATTAGTTTTCAGAATCACCATCATGGTTATTCACTTTTAGTTATGAATGTGCTCTGGCTAGTCTAGTGCTTCCATAATTTGTACACATTTGTCTACATGCTAGGTTAACTTTTGTACACGATGATTGTAAGTCCCGGTTGTAGAGGAACCTCAACCATCAAAAAGAGAATGAGAATTGGTAGCACAATAGGCATGAATGTGAAATCATCACCATAAGACATATTCAGATACCATAGTTGGAGACACACCCTCTACAACAAGTGAATTTGAAGGGACGCCATTAAGCATAAGCGAATATGGAGGGACACCATCTAGCACAAGTGAATATGGATGGACACCATCAACTGCAAGTGAATATCAAGGGACACCATGTACCGCAAGTGAATATTGTTGGACACCATCCAACACATCTCAAGTTGACAGTACATCATCACTCATAATTGATGAAGAAGGTATGCCATCACCCCCATGTGAACCTCAAGGTATGTCTTTTTCTCCACCCTCGATCGAAGGTATGCAATCTAGCCCACCTCAATTAAATATTGATGAAATTCCTAATGTTGAGATATATGTATCTGGGAGAACACCACCTATAATTTTGCGTAGAAAGCCAAAGTATTTGATTAATATTGATGATGAGATTTTGTAGCACATGGAAGGTAAGATTTCAAGATGCACTTGTAGAAGATATGCTGATAAGATTTGGGAATGATTATTTGAAAGGCTAAATGAGACTACAATATTTCAACTATTTATTGAAATGATGTGGGTTGTAAAGTATAGGAACATCATGAAGACTCTTGGGTTGAGAACATTGAATGCATCGAGTGAAGACACTATTGTGAAGAATCTAATGGATGCTTATGAGAGTGTGGGTAAGACCTCACACTCAAAGGATAGTAATGTCACTCGATGTGTCATTACATCAACTTTGGTAAGCTTTCAAACAAAGAGAGCTCATCTAATTAAAAATACTAGTGAACAAATGGGAATTAGTAGAAAAAATTTATCAAGAGCCATTCAAAGGTGACAAAGAATTGAGGGAAATGATGCAAATGAATTATGGGAATTCTCGGGGAGACTGTCATGAAAAGATAAAGAATTTTTTCCAAGCCTTGAGAAAACTAATTTTAGAGTATTGAAAGAATAACACAAGGTCGTCTCTGAATCAAAGGGATGTGCTAAGAAGGAGAATCGGTAGTCGGAATTGTGAGCCACATCCAAAGAATTTTTTGGATATGACTCAAACCTAATTTTTTCGGAAACTTAAAAATGATTATCCTCAAATTAGTATTTCTCAAAGATTTTTTGAAATGCTTAAACCTTTTTATGTCAAGATAAATCACACACGCAGTACTTGTTGTTGTAGAATACATATTGAATTTTCTAACCATTATGATGTTTATCATTCTATATGTTTAGATCTCCATACTAATGATGTTTTGTAGGATTGTGGCATAGAAGGCCCACCAAAATCTTCAAGAGAGTTCTTATCAAAAAAATTATGTGAAATAGAGGATGGCCAGATATTCTATAGGACAACATGCTTGGATGGTTCATGCGAGCATTGTGATGGCTTCCAGTGTATGTGAGTATGTCAACATATAGAAAGCACAAATGAGGTGGGACAAAAGCTAGTAGAGTTTGGGAAGTATAAAATAGTGGCATATCCTACATAATATGGGTCTCAAGAAAAAAGGTTTGATTTTCTTTTTGAGAAGATTCCAGTGTACCAATTTATGAACACATTTTGTGACAGTATACTATCTAAGTATGCTATGCATACCCATAGAGCCTGATAGTTGGACACATAGTTCAAGCTATGTAAGGAAAACTTTCTAGTTGGAAACATATTATCCATGGTTGACTTCACAGAGAACTACACTCTACAGCCACAACATGAGGTCTAGTCATAGTATTACAACTCCACACAAGTATCGATATTTGTGCACATAGCATTCATTCATGCATCTGATAGTATAGATGAGCAAAGGAAGGTATTGAGGGAGTACCACTTTTACATTAGTGATGATCATACACATTCTCCAGAGTTCGTGCAAGGTTGCTTCTAGATTTTCTGTAGTGTTTTGGCTTAGAGGGGCATAGAATATGATCAACATATAATATGGTCTAATAACTGTGCAACACAATTCAAGAACTCGCGCATGTTCTACTAGTTGTGCAGGATGCATGTCATTATAGGTATTTAACATATGTGGGACTTTTGTGAGGGTGGACATGGAAAGGGGGAGCACGATGGTGCAGGAGCATGTGTGAAAAAAATAATTACCATGAGAAGAGTTAAAGTATAAAGATAGTGCAAAGTTGACAGATGCAAAATCAATCATCGAGTGGTGTAATTCTTTGATGGGTTGAGGTAATGAAGGTACATCTTTATTTCATAGATTTTTTTGGTTGATGGATGATACTAATGTTGCACCATATGAATTTTTTTGTACACTAATAGGATCGAGTGAGGTGCACTCTTTCCTTAGCTCAAATTCAAGTTCATGGAGTATTGATACATGAAAGATGGCATGCTTTTGTTATTCATGTATAATGCAAGCCTAGAATGATTGTGAGTTGGGGGAGTGGGTTGACAAATGGTTCACAAGTTATCTTAGCCCACTTCACACGTATCACCTTTCGATGGCATTAGAACTGACACAGATGAAATCATCGGTTGACTTTGACCATGTATCAGATCTAGTTCAACTAGGGTATATATATATATTTTCTTAGTTGTTGAAATTCCATATTGTTATCTTACTTTCTATTGTATTCGTAATGTTGACAAATTTCAAGAGATTTTTGGCACATATCAATGCAGGGCATGTTTATACAGTTATTATAGATGAAGACAACGAAGAGGGAACATACTATTACTTGTGTTGTTGTGTTAAGACAAAAAAAAATTGGAGGCCCCAGTTATAGATGGAGAAAACATTGAATACCCTATAGGCTCAGTTGTGGTTACTGGAACATGGCTTAGAAGGTACCCACATTCAAGTGTTAAACATTGGCTATTTCAGGACTTTGACATGCATCATAATATTCTTCATTACTCAAACCTTGTCATGCCATCGAATGTTCATTTGACCAAATATGGGGGTTGGTCTTTGAACAAGACGTTATGGAAGGTCTGTGAGTCTGACCATGAGGCAATACTTGACACAATAAAGAGTAGAGCAAACCTAGATGGTTTGTTTGATTAATTTGTAAGTATATGCACATTGGTTCTTATTAATTTATACTTTTATGTACAATAATTTGTTTGATGCCAATGTTATCATCTTCTTTTACAATGATTGGTGTCCCCTTGCAAAAAAAGAAGATATATGAGCCATCCTACAGAATGTCAACTAGAAAAGCAATGCAACATCCTTATTTTGATGCTTGCATGCAACATCTATAAGTGCCTTCCATCTATTTTTATTTCATTTCCATTTTGGATGCTCTTTCTTTTTCTCTTTTTCTTTGCATATTTGTAAGTAAACTACTAAAAATTGATTGATCTTTCGTTGCAGAAAATGCTGATTTAAGAGCCGTCAAAGATAATCTTAGCCAAAAAAGCAATGCAACATAATTATTTTGATGATTTTGACAAATCTCAATTTTGATTTCAAGCCATCATAAGAGAGCGTGTGAAGCTTAGCGAGGGAATCTCAAGTTACTCATTTGAAGTTAACCTCATAATGAGCACCTATGATGTAGACATTTAAAGAGAATCTTGAATGTATGAGTGACATTGTAAAAGATTTGAGAGAACGAAGTGCTAGAGGCATTTTAATAAGATTTAATTACATAATGAGATATACTCAAATATTGTAAGGTTGGATTTCATGTTTTCTATAGCAGCACCTTGTTCTATAAATGGCTTGAGTAGGAAAATTTGTAAACTTTGAATTTTGAAATGTAAACAATTTGAAAAAGGTCATATAAAGGTCATGTAAACAATTTGTACACATTTTCTGCAACTCGTGTGACCAAGAAGACTATTCCAACACATCTGAATATGTATTTTTATGCTAGGCATGGTCCTCTTTCGCACCAAAACATGTAGAATCGCTCTGAGCTATGTTTCACTGGATCGATCCCTTAAGGGTCCAAAGTGTAAAATGGTTGTAAACTTCAGCATGCTATTACTCGGATACTATGATAGTTAGAAACTTCTCATCTGATCTGACATAAAGGATTTTCACTCCTCTAGAAAAATTTCTCTTGGTTTTGGCTATCTTGGAGTGGTTTTCTTGTGGTGGCGGATTTTCACTTGATGGAAAAAGCATCAAATTCAAGTAGTGCAAAGTTGCAAAGTGGTGCAAATTTTGTTCTCCAACTTGTGTGAGGAAGCAGACTGTTCCAAAATGTTTGAATATGTATTTTTATGCTAGGAATGGTCCTCTTTTGCACCAAAACACATGGAATCCCTCTGAGCTATGTTCCATCGAATCAATCCCTTAAGGGTCCAAAGTGCAAAATGGCTGCAAAATTTAGCATGCTATTACTTAGATACCATGAAAATTAGAAAATTCTTGTCTTATCCTATAGAAAGGAGTTGGGAACCTCTAGAAAAAACTCTCTTGGTTTTGCATATCTTGGAGTGGTTTTCTCGTGGCGGTGGGTTTTCACTTGATGGAAAAAATATTAAATTCAAGCAGTGCAAAGTTGCAAAGTGGTGTAAATTTCATTCTGCAACTTGTGTGACAAAGAGGACTATTCCAAAATGTCTGAATATGTATGTTTATGCTAGGAATAGTCCTCTTTTACACTGAAACATGTGGAATCGCTCTGAGCTATGTTCCACTGGATCGATCCCTAAAGGATCCAAAGTGCAAATTGGCTACAAACTTCAACATGCTATTACTTGGATACCATTACACTTAGAAACTTATCGTCTAATCCTACAAGAAGATGTTGGGCCCCTCTAGAAAAATCTCTCTCGATTTTGGATATCTTGGAATGGTTTTCTCGTGGTGGCAGATTTTCACTTGATGGAAAAAATGTCAAATTCAAGCTGTGCAAAGTTGCAAAGTGGTGCAACTTTCGCTCTGCAACTCGTATGACAAAACTAAATGTTCCAATGTGTCTAAATATGTATTTTTCTGGTAGGAATGGTCTTTTTCACACCGAAAAATGTGGAATTACTTTGAGCTACGCTCCACCGGATCGATCCCTTAAGGGTCCAAAGTGCAAAATGGCTGCAAACTTCAGCATGCTATTACTTGGATACCATGACACTTAGAAAATTATTGTTTGATCCTATAGGATCGCATTGAGCCCCTCTACAAAAACCTCTCTCATTTTTGGCTATCTCGGAGTGGTTTTCCCATGGTGGTGGATTTTCACTTGATGAAAAAAGCATCAAATGCAAGCAATGCAAAGTGGTGCAACTTCCATTCTACAGCTTGTCTGACCAAGAGGACTATTCCAAAACATCCAAATAGGTATTTTTATGCTAGTAATGGTCCTCTTTTTCAATGAAACACATGGAATCGCTCCTAGCTATGTTCCACTAGATCGATCCCTTAAAGGTCCAAAGTGCAAAATGGCTGCAAACTTCAACATGCTATTACTTGGATATCATGATACTTAGTAACTTCTCATCTAATCCTATAGAAAGGAGTTGGTCCCCTCTAGAAAAACCTCTCTCAGTTTTGGATATCTTGGAGTGGTTTTCTTGTGGTGGCGGATTTTCACTTGATGGAAAAAGTGTCAAATTCAAGTTGTGCAAAATTGCAAAGTGGTGCAAATTTTGCTCTGCAACTCATGTGGCCAAGTGGACTGTTCCAACACATTCAAATAGGTATTTTTCAACTATGAATTTTCCTCTTTCACACTGAAACACATGGAATCACTCTGAGCTATGTTCCAACACATCGATCCCTTAAGGGTCCAAAGTGCAAAATGGCTGCAAATTTCAGCATGCTATTACTCAAATACCATGATGCTTAGAAACTTCTCATTTGATTCTATAGGATCATGTTGAGCCTACATAAAAAAACCTCTCTTGGTTTTGGCTATCTCAGAGTGTTTTTCCAGTGGTGGTGGATTTTCACTTGATGGAAAAAACATCAAATGCAAGCAGTGCAAAGTGGTGCAACTTTCGTTCTACAACTTGTGTGACCAAGTGGACTATTCCAATACATCCAAATAGGTATTTTTATGCTAGGCATGGTCCTATTTTGCACCGAAACATGTGGAACCTTCTCTGAGCTATGTTCCACCAGATCCATCTCTTAGGTTGGAGGAGTCTAAAGTTGCAAATTTTTAAGTTGCTTGAAGCAACAAATTTGAAATGATATTGAATAGACCAATTAGCACTCATTGCATCTAGGTGATGCTCATAGAGGTGAGGCACTAGGCCTTCCCGAGAGGTCACCCATTCCAGTATACTCTAGCTCAAGCACTTAACCATAAAGTTTTTTCCCAATGTTAAGCCCACATAGCTTGCAACCCCATTTGCAAAACCTTCAACAAGTGTTGTTCCTTATGAAACATTCATTATAGAGCCCCTTTAGCTCATCAATTGATAAGTAGGAGGTATTTTCTATAATGTGTCAAATTGTGATATTGCTATCAGGATTCCATTGAGCAATCATTTTTAGTATTAGATATAGAACTAGCTTCTATAGTATCGCACATGATTGGAGACAGTTTCAAAGATCTAGATGACATCAATAGTTCACATTACTCAAGAAGGATGAACATCTTAAAGACATTTGTGTAAATCAAGACAAGTAGCCTTCTTGTGGACTTAGGGTTGCAATATTTGATCTACAACATGTTCCACCATTTCTTCAGTAGGATCAAGAACACACATGTAATAAAGGTGTGTTTGTAGCCATGAAAGAGTATGTTTCGAACTATCAAGAAGAGTGATTTTTTATCTCGACCAACCATATCTATACCATGGTTTGTTTGGAAACAAGGATGGGTTATCTCTTCATGAACATATACATTATTCCTCGATGTGTTCACACCAGTGTTACAAGACTAGGACTCACCTCAGACTTGACAAGCCATTTTTTTACTTGGACTTGGGCTCAAAGCCTAGACTTGACAAATAGAAAAACCTAAGAAATTCAAATATTTTTAAGGATTTAAAACTTGTTTCCTGCACCCTTTAATAAATAAACCTTAAAGACACAATAGCATCATGAAATAGAAATTACTATGATCCCATACACAAACATGCATCAATTACATAAGTATAAGCACAAATTTTAGGTGAAGGAAATAACACATTTAGATATATAAATATCGTGATATTTCTATTAGGATTCAATTTTGTAGTTTTACAAGTCAAACTCATTGACCCATGATTCATCAGTAATGGTTCACAAGAACCCATCTCTCATGATAATGAATGGTTCATAACGAGGAAGATAAATCTTCATACATTTCTTCTATCAAAAATGAGATAAGTGCTTGGTTTCATGAAGGTCATGAGGAAACAATTAATGGGGAGTGGATACATGAAGAATTGATGGAGAATGATAATGGCTTCAGACCTGATATAAAGGAAAAACAATTGTTTCAATGATCTAAGAGGTTTTTGGTTTCACTACCAAAATGAGCCTATGAAAAATGCATGTGAAACTCCCTTTGACCTTGATGGTGTTCTTAGTCCATCTCAAGGATCATGCATTGAGGATGACATAGATCAATGCTAGGGATAACCAATTAATAATTATACACGTGAATAAGTCAAGTACATGTCAATAAGGGAAGTACAAGTACTCAAAAAACACGTAAGCCTCAAAAATTATACACACGAATACATAGTATACACAAATTAAAACAAAGTATATGCAAAAATAAATGGTATATGCATGAAAACATGTAAGCCACAAAGTATACATTCAAATGCACGTAAGTCACAAAGTATACATGTAAGTTGTAAAGTATACACTTGAATACACATAACTCATACCTATTGAACCATCAATTTAGAAAACAAATATGGACAAGCATCGATAAAAGATATTTGTATTAACCAAATAGCCATGTAGGAATACATCAATATATGTCAATATAAGTATGAAATATATGTACAAAATATCCATATAGGCTTACAAGAATGCCATCTAGGCATACAATGTCAAATATGTCCAATAAAAAATATGTACAAAACTGCCATGCAGGCATACAACAAAGGGCTCTCGAATCAAAAGTCATTTCTCTCCATGCCCTGGAAATAAAATCTTCCCCTTTCCTTTGAGCTCGGATGGTGATAGTTCTATCACTCATTTTTTTTGTGCTCGTGGAGTGCTCCTGCTACTCCTCCTAGGGTTTAGTTCATGGTGAAGTTTTAACTATTACAATAAGAAGTAAAGACATGAATATATAGAAATTAAATTATAAAAAATGATATATTTGACAAAATAATCACTTACATCCATCTCACGATCTCTCTCCATGAGGGAAATATTCTCACACCCATGCTTAGGCATGTTCAAGCCCTGTATAAACAATACAAATAAAAATTAAACTACGTGAATCAATAATCGTTTGATTTTTCACTAACTAACATATATA
Source organism: Sequoiadendron giganteum (assembly GCA_007115665.2). Classification (NCBI taxonomy): domain Eukaryota; kingdom Viridiplantae; phylum Streptophyta; class Pinopsida; order Cupressales; family Cupressaceae; genus Sequoiadendron; species Sequoiadendron giganteum. The sequence continues at coordinate 270,169,987 of CM021106.1, forward strand.
ACAACAAATGTAAATTAAAATTTACTAATTTACCTCATACCTCTTCTATCAGAGTCATCAAGGATTGTGTAGAAGATGTCACACCAATATCCATTTCCCTCATCACATTCAGAGGTGTATCATCTCACAACAACTTAAAATAAAACAACAAATTATTCAACGTAATGAATGATGTGCATGTATAAAATACACAAATCTATTAAGTACTTGATTCATTAGTTAAAATCTTTATTCTATTACTTGCGTGAACATTTGAGTAAATCCATCGCCTAGGAAGTGTTCCATTAAAACCTCTAATATTAGTCTATTCAACATCCAAAATTTCATTTTAAATTACCATTCATAAAACAATGCCATTAACATGCAATAAATTTATAATTTTTTACTAGTTACATAACCTAGCAATAGGTGTACTGCAAAAATAGGTTGGTGGGGGGCCGGTGTATCGAGTATCAACACTATGACCCTGCAATTTTATTAAAATCATAAAACATTTTTAGTTAATCTTGCATTTAAAAATCAAAATTTAATAAATTAAATTTGAACACATGCACTAAATTTTACATGACTATCAAATGATATCTCCTAAAAATTCAAACAAATAGATATCAAATTCAACCTAAAACTAACAAATTCAAAACAAAAACCATAGAATCCTTACCTCTTACAGCTCCTCCTCATGGTGCCATGAAGAAATAAGGATTGTTGGTGAAGAGATTCTCCTCCTAGAACGCAGTGCGATATTGTGGGGTTGTGCAACAAAAAAACCAGAAATGCAAATGAGAGATTTGCATTTGTTTTTTTTCTTTTAATGAACGTGAGCATTATAAACGCTCCTTTGTAGTTTCCTAGACCTAGCCTAGGCTTGAGACATAAAGTGCATTATATTGTGCTCACATTATAATGCACTCATGTTATGGTTTTCAAACTCTCCTTTGAGGGTGTCCATGGAATTGCTACCCATTTCCATGCACCTGCCTAGTAGGAAAGGTTCAGTGGCAAAAGGACAAGATGGTAGCCGAACAGGTCAAAGATGTATTGTACAATTTTGTAGATATCAAAATAAGGAATATAACTACGTGGGGATAATTTAAGGGTTTTCAGTCTATGATACAAGCAAGGGAGAGGATTCCTATCTCTATTGTAGAGAAATACAAAGATTAAATTTATTTCATGGTAGATGTTGATTAGTGTATGATGGAAGTGGTTGATCCTAGAACAATGTGAAATGAAGTTGATGGGAAAGTTTTGGATATTCATGCTCAAACATATTGAGCAAAACAGTGGATCTGACAGAAGAAAGGTTTGGTACATATTCAAAGAAGGATAGACAGGTGTATAATGAGTTCAGAAAACCTATGGTTACTAAAAGAGCCAGAAAAGAAGTCAAATTTCTTGCAAATAGTATGGGTGTATCTATATAATTATTAAAAGAAGCTAGACAAAAGAGGGAAGAAGTTGAAGAAGCTAAGAAAGCAGCTAAGGATGCAACTAGAACTCAATCAATTGGTCTAGAAGCACCATCTTCCCAAACTAAAACAATTTGAAGCTCTGTATCTCATTCAACCCCTACAACAAATTCCATTCCTGTCAAAACTAAAGCTAAGCGATCCAGAAAAGAAGGAAAAAGGAAGAAGGATAAAATAAAAAGAGTGTGTATGGTTGTGTTTGATGGTGAGGAAACTAAGTTAGATGAAGGTGTCAAACAAATCAAACATCAAGGCACCAAGGTAGAAACATTCACAAAAGGAAATCATTCTGGTGGAGATGACTAGGCAAAGAAGAAAGAAAAGGTTGGCAAACCAATTATGTCAGGACAAGCAGTTGAAAAAGCTTTGGTTAAAGATGGAAATCTAAAACCACTTTGCAAATGGTATGAGTCTTTTGATGAATTTTACAAAATAATTCTTGAAGAAGCAATGATAAATATATGAATACTTTCAATAAAGTATTGATTGAAATAATTCCATATCTTCCTTAAAGCTTATATGACATACTGGAAATGAGGAGATAGAGAATTAAAGAGAAAATCAAGAGTAAACAAGCTCATGATTGGTTAAATAGATGAAGTCATAAAATAAACTAAGAAAATATTTACAAAGATCTTGTTAAATGAGAGAATTAATGTTGTTATTGAAGACACTCATGTTGAAGTTTCTTCATCTAGTCCGAAAAGAGAAACTGAAAAATAAAATGTTGAAAACATTGTAGCTAATCTTGAAAATGAAAAGATAAATGATGATATCATTGAGGATACTCAAACTCCTCCTACAGAGGTCAACAAAAAAATTACCATGGAAGTTGAGATACCTAGATATGAATTTGTTGAAGAAATAGAAATAAATGAAGGTAAACTAGACCTTGTGACTAAGGAAGTATCAATTGAAGCAAAGAAAGATGATGTAAATCCTATCCCAATTGAGGGAGTGAAGAAATTTTTTGTTGAACAGAAAGAAGAATTAGATCCAGAATTGATTGAAGGTCCCATTGACCTATTCACCTTAAGTCCAATCTAGAAGATGAAAGTAGCTTCATTTTCTCAAGCACAAGCCACATAAGAGCTACTAAAATCACACATTAAAGATAGTGAACTGCTATATCTTACATTCGGGGTAATGGAAAAGATAATGCCATATAATGTGAAAGATCTGACTTGTTCCCCTTCTAGTGGGTTGAAAAAGCTTATGAACTCGGTCAGTACTCACTTTGAATCACTAGAAAAATCTGCTATGGAAAAAGTAATAAAATAATTTGATGTCAAAAGATTTGGTGGATTAAAGGTATTGATTGCTCAAGATAAAATTGTTTTAGCCACTTGTATAAAGAATGTACCAAATACTTTATCAGAAGGTGGTAAGATCTACAAATAATGTTTATCTTTTTCAAAGTTTACTGAAGCTAATGAGAAGAAGATCAAAGATATGGAAAAATAATTAAGTGTTATTTCTGAATCTTTTGACCCTTTGTCAGGTAGTACTGGGAAAATAGAAGATGAATTAATGTATTTTCTTGATAAGATAAAAGTCTTGGAACATGAAAATTCTAAAATTATTGCTAGAACATGTGAACTTAGAGGGACATTTTTTTGAAAAATTGGCATACAATCAAGTGCTCGAAAAGAAGGTGATGACTCTATGGCAGTTGGTGATCCGACCAACTTGGAATATGTAGAGACACAATCTTACCTGATTTGTGGCCATATCACAATCATGGAGTCTCAAAATAATTTTGGACGCTAATCAAATTTAGCTGAAGAAAGATTTTGTAGAAATTTTTAAGCTTTTGCAAGTTAAAGAACCATTTTTGGTATGTGCAACCCTGCCTTTGATATTGATGTAAAAGGGGGAAGAAGAGTGGAGTGAAAAATGCTTAATAATCGCAGGGGGAGAATCATTATTTTATAATTTTGGAGTAGGCAGTGTAGTTTATCTCGGTGCTGATCTGACACATAGTAATTTTTGACCTAGTGTTGCCATTAATTCCAAAGGGGGAAATTGTTGGCAAGAGACACTACAATATCACTTGATGTTTTCATTGATGGAAACTCTAATCGATGATCACATACGTGCACTATCATTTGATCATACTGGAAGACATATTGAATATTCATAAGGCGAAACAAAGTATCTAGTAGCACATTGTTCATCAATCTATATGAATATTTCATGTTATTATTTTGCATTGTGTATATTAGGAAATTATTTTTGGTATAATATCTCTGTTACTTCTGAAGTGTAGTGGCTTGTATCAATTCGTGTCGAAGATAGAACATCTGGTGACTTATTCCCATTTTTTCTTGTATTGGAGCCAACTTCATGAATGTATTATGTCGCAGATATATGGGAAGCAATTGGTTAAGTATTTTTGGTGTTTGTACATCTTTGTTTAGGTCCCCTCTTGATTTTAACCAACTTTTGAGGATGCACATAAATATTTAATTAAGGATCTAGCTGATAGTTGTAATTCTTTTTTTGTTCTATTGAAGATGACAAAGTGTAATTGAATTCTATGTTGCAGATATATATAAGATTGTTTACATATTTTTGATGGATGTATGAAGTGTGTATTGGTGCGAACTATGAATAAGAGCAGAGAAGAAGAGTGCTAATGCATAGTTTCACTTGCATATAGAAGATTTGTGTTGTCTTTGAGCAAAACAAAGCAGAAGTACATAATAAGTCTATAAGGTAGAAGATCTATTATTGTGCTTAGTTAGAATTTTAATCAGGCATTTGTAGATGTTATCTTTCTCAGTTCAAACTCTCAGATGGTTTTAATCTGATTTTATTTTTAAGGAAGTGACCCTTCCCTTTGAGCGGTGAGCTCTAGGAATTATGCCTGAATGCAAGTGCATTCCCCTTTTGTAATCTTAATTTGAGTATACTCAGATCATAATTGTGGATTGGCCATCCACCGTTGTTTCTCCCCTAATAGGGTTTCCACATAAAAAATATTGGTGTAATGGTGTTGTGTTTATTTTCTTTTTTATGCACACTATGGTTGAATGTTACTAATTCTTTGAATATAAAGGTTAATAAAGTTAATTTTTTCACAACATTGACTTGCCCCCCCTCCCCCCCCCCCGCCTCACTGTAGGTTGTTTCCAATAGGAGGTAGGGGAGGAGGAGGGGTTAAAAAAGAAGGAGGTAGGAGGTGAGGAAGGAAAGAAGAATAAAATCATGGACTAGTGCTAATACCATAAAAACATGGGGATGAGGTCCCCCATTAATTGTGGCATCACTAGTTCAAAGCTCCATTCAAAAGCAATCACAGATCAAAAATAAATAAAAAACTACTATGAAAATTTTCTTCTTTGTTGGTTTTAATATTTCATGAATATGGATAATATTAGGAGCTAATTTAGTTCCTATATTCAAACCTTTTATATATTCTTCAATAATAGGTTTATTTCTTGTTGTGTAGCACTTAACATTGAAAATCATTATTTCCAAAGAAAGAAGACTTCTTGGAATTATATTTTTTAAATGTAAACAATTTCATTTCTAAAAAGAGTCTCCATACCTTCTTCATATTTATCCACCATGAGCTACAATTCAATGAGTTGGTTCAAAATTTGATTGATGAAATTTAAGAACTCATAGATTTTTTTATCATAATTGAAGACCTAGCAATTATAAATATTATCTAAAATACTAGGCCTAGTAATAATTTCAACATCATACCTAAGTTGAGGTGAGGTAGAGAAAGCATCAAATATTTAAGGTGGTATACAAATGACATCTAGTAATAAATTTATATCTCTCTCAACCATTAAATGTTGAATGTGTAAAAAACCTCAATATTATCTGACATAACATTCCTATACTTTATCAATATTTTTTCTTTTGTAGCATACATGCCCCTCTCTTAAGACACCGTAAGTGCCAAATCAAAATGCATTGTAATTGTTCTATTCTATATTTGGAAGTCGTGCTCAAACCAAGCAACAAAGCTTCATACTTAGCCACATTATTGGTACAAGTTAAAATTTTAAACTAAATGTGAAATTATAGTTTTTTCCTCTCTATGGACACTAATACAATTCATGTACCATTACCTTATCTTCATCATGCACCATATAAATTCATGTTCCAAGTGCAATGATTTCTTGGATATTGATGTGGGAGAAATAAATTAAAGACAGCGTGCTTTTCAAACTCACATCATAATAGCACACATAATAATCAAGTTCAAAATATTCATTTGAATCCTTCATAATATTCATAATTTTCTTCTGTGTAATTGGAAGTATTTTCTATGTAGTAGCATAGTATAAGAGAACAAATCCATTTGAATATTACCACCAATTGGGTTGCCCACTTCTTAGACAACAACATACCCCATTTAGCTAGATAATCAACTATGATAATGTCAATTAATGTTTTTAATAAATTTATGTACAAATTTGTAATTCAAGGTAATTTACTACCACAAATATCAAAGACATAATATTTCCACAATCCGATAGAATGCTTTTTTAGATTAATATGTGTTAACTTTTTAACATCAAAATTTTGGATCACACTTTGTGATCCATCTTCATGATGAGAAAGAGTTGTATGAGAGAAAAAAAAAATCTAATTATAGACCAAACTGATTTAAAAATATAGAGGAGGGGGGAGATTGTAAACAAAAAAAAAGTAAATTAAAAATTAAAAGATTAGAAATAAAAAGGATAAAATAATAAGAGATAGGGGAGGATAGTGAGATAGAAACAACTAAATTCCCAGGAGGATAGAAAGACAACAATTAAATACCTTCAATGAAAGAAAAAAGAGAGGTATTTAATTGTCGTCTTTCAATCCTCTTGGGCATTTAGTTGTTTCTATCTCCCTATCCCCCCCTCTTATTATTTATCCTTTTTATTTCTAATTTTTAATTTTTAATTTGTATTTAATTTTTTTGTGCAACCTCCCCCTCCCTCATATTTTTAACTCAATTTGGTCTGCAATCAAAAATAATTTTAATCTCATACAACTCTTTCTCATCCTGAAGATGGATCACAGAGTGTGATCCAAAGCGTTGATGTTAAAAAACTTAATGTACTTTAATCCAGAAAAGCATTCTATTACCCCAAATATGTTTACCTCATGAGAATCCATGAAAAAAACTTTCTATAAAAATTTTAAACTTAGAAGACTAGTTGATTGATGACTTCTCATGGCATCACATTCTTGGATTCCCTTGATTCTAATATACAACTATGTACCAACTAGCCATTATTAACCAAATATGTGAAGAATGAATCAATTTCCTATTTTTAACTTGTAGATATAGTGTCCATGTAAATCTTAGGTACCTCTTGTACATTGGCTTGATCTACCCTATCTCTAGGAATATTTGTAGGTTTACTTGGTTGATAAAAAATAATAGGGGAAATGATATAAATAAATTCATTTTATCATTATTCAAGGATCATTAGAAAATATTTGAATAAAACTTAAAATTTCAACTAAGTCAATGCTTGAGGCATGTCAATCAGATGGTATGCTAGTATGGGTATGGACAATAGAATTAGCACAAAATTAGTTTCAGTGATGAAATGCATTACCTGATCAATAATAAATAATTTCTTCAGGCTAACTACATTTCAAACATCCTTAGTTTCTTATGTTTTCAATTTTTTTCTTCACTAAATTTCTTTCATTTCACATTATCTCCAACAACCTTTCAAATTTTAAATTTATAGTTTTGGAATAAAAAATATTCTACTTAGGTAGTTATTTATTGTATAGGGATGTATTTGAAATATGCATCTACTTCTTAGGTGGTCACTTCCCTTGACTCCTATTTTCATTTCCTTTTGTATCATTATCCTTTAGTTTTCCTTTTCTTCTTTTTGTAGTTAGCACATCTGGGACAACCACACGTCCAATTTGACTTATGGCACCTACTTTCTTATTTATTTATTGGTAATTTCCATGGAACTACAAGAAAACTACTATTGTGAGAGCTTTGACATATTTGTTAGATGTGATTTCTCCCTTATACCTTTGTCTCTTGTGTTCCTCTATTTGATTAAAGTTTGTTAAGTAACTCATATGGAACAAAATGGTTGGCAATATCATATTAAAAGAATTACTCACCCTCATATGCAAACCATTGATGTGTTTGGAAAAAAATTTAGAAGACATATATTTCTTATTTCTTACAATATTATATGAGAGGTCCTTTATGTCCCCATTAACTTGTCTAATTTATCCTCAATAGTGAGGGGCTTACTAGAAGTTATAGTACCTAATTTCTAAAGCTTTTCATTAGCCCTTTTTCTATCCTTATTAGATACTCTTAGTTTACTCTCTACATTGATAGCGTGTCATAAGCTTCCCCCAATGCTTAAGTTTTCTTGTCTTGTAAGAAGTATCCCAATTTTGAATCACATGATCCATAATATCGAACAGGTAACAAGTACGTATGCATGGAAATGGGGGACCAAAAGGGGCTCTTAGGTGGCCACTTTTCTTTTGAAATAAGAATAAAATGATCTTGGATGAGAAATTGAAGATAGTTACACTCAAAATTTTAATACATGAGAAGAACAAGAGTTATAGTATTCTAAATCTACTTTCTAAACATTTTTTTTTTAAATGATAGACACTAAGGGTTTCCAATAGGGGTAGAACACAACGTCCTTTTTTTTTGTCAAAAAAATATAACATAGTATCTAATATGCTCACACTAAAATGAGTTTCTTTAGTATTTAAGAAATAAATTTAGTAAAAAAATAGCTAAAACCATATAGTTTATGCTTGATTTTCCTAAAAAATATTTAATGGATATATTTCTTTTTTTCCAATTTTCAAACTAGAAACATCTTGAAAAAGGAAAATTGACTCTGCTTTCCCCTAATTTTTTTCAAAACTATTCATTTTTTAAAATCTATATAGAATACAGTCTATAGCATCAAAAAATGTCACCCTTGACAATTTCACACTTAGTTTAGCTCCTCCTATGTGAGCTTTGACATAATTATGCATTTAATTCCCCATTTTATAAATATCTTTAAAAAATAAAATAATGGGAAATGAAAATGAGCATTTAATATTTTCCCCCAACACTTTAGGCCCCTAAAAGAATGGGTTTGTTCTAGGGCACCCAACACCATTGACCCAACCCTTTTGGCTCCTTTTTAGATATGCCATTGTTGATATTTTATCACTATAATTTCCAAATTCATTTATCAACTATTAGTATTTGATGTTCAAGAAATTAGAAGAATTTCATATAAATACAAATTATTTTCACCATTTTAATCCTAACATGTTTTGAAAAGCAATTGATATTATTATTGAGCATCCTAAGAGAATTTAAGAGAAGAACTATCAATATTACTGCAACATTTAATTTAGTCTAGCATCATGTCAGTCCTTTGTAATATTGTTATTTAAGTTTGTTTATGTTTTATGACCATTTGTTTTGTGATTATTAATCGTTGTAGGGCATCAATCAAGCAATCAAATTATCCTTCAAGGTGATGAGTACATAAATTAATTCCATCAAGGAATAAAAATATGAGTGGTGAGTTTCAACATAAGTCAATTTATCACTTTTTTATCATTTAGCCTCTACCTAAATGATGCTAAGCTATATTTATACATCATCATAGTCATTGTGGAGGCAAAAATACCAAAATAGGGTTTAACTTAAGTAAGCACCTATATGACATAAGCCTTTCCCCTCTTTCATGTGTGCATGTTTTCATATATGGAGAAAAGTGGAGAAATATTAAAGACTAATTTTTCATTCAAACATTCAAGCTCTACAACTTGTCGAGACACAAAAACTAGATTTTCTCATCAATAGACGATATTTTGATAGTGACCTCAAGAGAACATGAGATATAGACTAGAGACATTAAGCCTATCAATTTAGATCTTAGAAAACAAGAGGAAAATCTAGGGCTGACCATGCCATTGACCAGCTAATTCAACATCAAGTTTACATAATAGGTTCCTCTATGTCTTCTCTTTGCCTTTTTTGATTTCTTTTCTATCTTTCTGCATTTCAATTATTATAAATCATAATAGTTTGTTGCACTTTCATGATTAACCTGTAAAAAAAATTACATCGTAAGTTTCAATGAAATAATAATCAATCCACATCATCACAATAAAAATTATAAGAAACCTTATCCACCATTCTAACTCTTCCATTTAGGTTTGTAGTCAACTGTATTTGAGATCATTTCTAATCTTTAATGTCCCATATTGGGAGAAGTTTTATTTAGGACCTAGATCCCTCTTCCCAATCAAAATTTTCAGTGAACCTAACTATTTTTAAACTTTAAATATTTTCAAATTTGTAGAATATTATTTCAAAATATTAGAATATAATTTTTTTTCATTCATCATTTACACATTTATAATCATCACAAAAATCATTGAAAAGGTAAAAAATTGTATTAGATTTTGTATTCATAAGACAACTATGGTTAATTTTAGTTGTTGTGAAGTGGTTCTAGTTCATACATGCATTGAGAAGCTTGCATTAGGTCATATAAAATCTTAAATACACATCTAAAAGTATTTTAAGTGATCAAGTAGGTATATGAATATAGTGAAAAGGTGAACAATTTCATTGTTTTTGTGTCAAAAGGGTAGAAAAGTTTTATATTTTTAGATTTGTCAACATAGGATTAGTAGATTTGTCAACATAGGATTAGTCAATTTGTATGCTTGATAATCTAAAAATTTCAATTTTAAATAAAATTTATTTCTTGGAAATTCTGAAAATGACATGCATATTTATATTTCACATAGAAAAATTTCAATCCTTTTTTAATTTCTAAAAAAATGAAAACTTCCAGACCTAAACAATTTCAGAATAGAACACTCAAACAATATAGAACACATCAAAAACTTTAAATTAATAAAAATCTCTTTCCAATATAAGTCACATCATGCTCTTGACCTATCAAATTTAACTTGTATTTGAATCATATGTTTTTTTTATGTTTCGTGTTTAGTTTTATGTTCTTTTTTGTAAACTGTCTTGTTTACTATGATTGTCATGTGATGTCCTTTCATCATAGGCTTACTCAAGTGTTTTTAATCTCATGTGAGCTTCATGACCTAATTTCCTACTTCTAATACCCTTGTGAGAAATATTTTCATACTTATGGCCTCCTATGTTGTCACCATGGCTACTATGGAGAGTAAGTTCCATAACCCTTTCACACATGGTATAACCTCTACCTAATCCATTTCAAACTCCTTTCCTAATCACACATTACCTATAACTTACTTGCTATACAACATTTATCTTGAATTTGAGACTGCTATTTCCCATGTTTCTAAGGATAAACTAGAACAATAAGATACATATTTAGAAGGTCTTCAAGATTTACCAAGGACTAAAACTTTAGCTTGAGATATTATTCCTATTTAGAAAACCTTAGGAAGTTGGTAAATGATTTTCAAGAAATAGAAGTGTTATATAGTCTAGCTCACATAGTAGAGACTAACATACTTGCAATAGTTAGTTGCACTCAAGCATTCACCAATGCTCATAACCAAGTAGGAAAATGAGTTTCCTCTCCCACACTGATGCCTTTTATTCCCACATTCACACCTAAAACCATATCATCAACACCTCAATATACCAATGGCCTAAATCCAAGCTTAGGGCTTCCTAGTGGTAATCCTGATAGTAGTTCCACCTCATCCATAACATCACCATGCTTATAACTCTCAAAACATGTCACCCAATGACCTAGGGATAAATCAACTTTCATATAGCATGACATCACTTCAACAAAAAAATTCAAACTTAAATCAAAATCGAAATGGTAAACCTTCCTAATAACTAACACGTAATCCTTTCTGATTTTCCATTCTCAAAACACTGATACTGCTAAACATTGAAAGACCCCGATTTGAAAAGTGTATTGGTAAGGGAGATCCTAACAACCATGTGCAAGCCTTTACTCTATTATGTAGTTTTGTTTTTATAAGATGTGATATTAGAAAAAAATTTCCCTAGAACATTGAAAGACATGGCCTTGGAATGGTATTTATCATTTCCAAATAACTCAATCACTTCTTTCACATAACTTGTTAGTTCATTTATCAAGCATTTTCAAGAAAACGTTTGTCCTCAAGTCACACTAACAAACATATTCCATTGTAAACAAGGACCTAAGGAAAAATATAATAGATTTCATAGGATGATGAAATCTCTTTACTAACAAATGTCTTATAGTCTTCTTGACACTGACACTCAAAGTTTGTTTATAGGGAGCTTGTAACCAAGTATCAGAGATAAGATTTTATTAAAGTATCCATATTTTTCATACTTATGAACAACTCTTCATGATTATCAAGTATTAATTAGTCAATATGAGGGTACTCCATTAACTCCTATTGATCAATTTAATGTAGTGCATCAAAATAATTATCCATCATTTAAAAATAGAAACAAAAAATTCATTAATAAAAACACTCCTCAAACAACCAATAACATAGAAACACATGTTTCTTCTACAAGTACTTCTTATCAATTTAAGCCAAGAGATATTAAATTTTCACAATTTCCTAATTCCACTCATGCAATAACAATGCAATTGTTTTAAACAAAAACTTGATTCAACTCCTACAATTAGACCTATTGACACAAGTAAACCTTTACCACCAAACTTCAATGTAAAAGACTTTTGTTAATATCATTGTACACTTGGACATGATACAAAATGATGTATACATATTAAAAAAAATGTTCAATACCTCATTGACTCTAATCAAATCTAGATGGTCAATATTAATGTCAAAGGAAATAACTCATTTATGCCTCCTAACCAAAATTTTCAAATATTCACAAACCTGTCACCAATTCATTCATCCAACTTTGTGCAATACAATGTTGATGATCAACAAGATGATGATTTATCCAACATGGTAAACACAATATAAGTTCAACCTCATAAGGATAACCACTTTGTTTCACAACATTTCTTTCACACATATTGATGCATCCATACATGCACCCAATATTCCTCTCTACATCACCAACCAAATTAATGACAAACCTACAAGGAGGATACTCATTGATCCAATGTGTTTCGAGAATTTGATCATTGAATAATTATTATTTGTGTATGAACTTTATAAAGACAACAATGATGAATCAAAATAATGGTTAAAAATTGATGATGGTTATGTTCACCCTACAATTGTTTCAATTTACATCTTAATAAAAGTTGGACCCAAATAGTTGAATGTCTCATTCACCATAATTTTGAGATTGGAAAAAAAAAATTGAAGCTAGGCTATACATGGATATGATCAATTAATATGATCCCATCAATTATCCATAAATGAATAAAGTTTCCATTTGAAGATGAAATACACACAATTTATCATATTGGGTTAAAACCTTTGGCTTGCTATAGGAAATTTTCCCTAGACTATTTTTTCCTCAAACTATTGAACCCATTAAGCCTCATGAAGATCACTTTTCATATCATATGACCAAAATTTTAAATCCAAGTGTATAGCTGAATTATCCAGTTAGTAATATCCCACCAGAGGTTCCTCATTCTACTCTAACTTCCATTGAAGTTTCTCCTACCCTAAAGGTAGTAGAGGAACCTATGTCTGAATTAAGTATCCTTGATCACTAGGCATGTATACTGCAATTCAACCTCCGCCATCATATAAAAGACCAAGAGATAATCATATAATTAACTTTGTACCTCCACAAGAAAAATACGTTTTAATACCTAAGAACACAATGGTATCCCAGCCTGTGGTGGTCCCTTCAATTCCTCCTCCAAAGGTAGAAAAGAGAACTATTTTTGGGAACACGTCCATGACCACTTCACAAGATGAAACTCATGCAAGAAGAAATAGAAGTGTTAAAGAGTGTAAATATAGATGTCATGCCATAGCTTGTTAACTTGCTAAAAAGAATAAAACCTTCCCTAATGATCAATTTCACATCAAAACCAACTCCGATGATTTACCTCTTATCCATCCATCTTCATCATTACCTGACTCCACCTTGTCACCCTCACAAAACCATGAAATTGAACCATACCTATCAAAACCCAAGTAAAGAATAAAAGAAAAAAATATGAAGGATGTTATTCAAAATCATGATGATAAGAAGCAACCTCTTGTGATACACTTAGATAGTGAAGAAGTAGAAAAAATGAAGAAACAAAAGAAGATCATAATAAAATTTCTCTTTTTTTTTTTTAAATTGATAAATTTAAATTGGGGCAGCCATGATGATCCTCATGATGAGAGTGATTTACCATGGATTGAACTATTGGAATATTATTGTCATTTATTTTGAAAAGGGGGATGAAAGGTGAGATAAAACCGGTCCTTTATGAAGGGTGTGTTAGCATTGCCAATAATGTCTAAGGAGAGATATGGTTTTTTGTGGATCTGGTTCTGGAAGATGGAGTGTAAAATGCAAAATTTTCTCAAATGTTGCATTTTTGTCATGCAAAATTGACATGTTATTGTAGAAGGTTCTTCCAGGTGTTTGATGTAAAATCAAAGACCAGATTTGACATTTTGTTTTAGGGAGCTTCTCAAAAATGTGATGAGAAAGTCGAGAGAATGTATGATAAGCCTAGAAAGAATTATATTTCCTTTCGACCAGAATTAGGGTTTACTGGTTGAGCCCTAGGGTTGTAGTCATGGGTGCAAAAAGTTTTTCTAATTCATCATTGACTGGTTGTAGTAGGTTATAGGTAGCTTAAGTTATTACTTAAGCCTATGATGTTGTGAGGGCTATCAACCCCTTTCCTAGCAATTATCAACCAAGAAAATATTTGTTGCGTTTAATATTTTATAAGTCTTATGTGAATATTTCCCTTCAGTAAGATCAACAGTGTTGATTAGCATAGAAAGATCTAATCTACTCCCCATCAACTATTTTAGTCTATGGTGGGCCCTGACTAAGTCTGCCAGTGAAGTAGGGAACGGTAGAGATTAATCCATGGTGGATAAATGATGGTAATTGATGTAGATAGTGGGACCAAACAATGTGGAAGGTAGGAAAGGTATATCGAAGAGACACCAGAATATCAGAGTGAGTAGTTTTAGTGTCCCTTCGACATAGCAATTCCAACTTGATCAATGGTCTTTATCAAGCCTTGGAGATCAGATGGCCTCCTTTCCAGCCCTCTGAGTTTGTGGTGGGTCCCGACTAAGTCCCCCTGGGTAGCGGGGAATGATGAAGATTGAATGACATTGATCAGACTATGCCTACAGTATATTTGATGGGACTCGATAAAGGAAGAAGTTAAGGTAGTGGATGATGATGTGCAAAGAAAAATGGTGAAGGATGATTGTCTGATAAGTCACTTCACATCGTTGTTGTGAAGTCCAAATGCTAACAAGGATGACAAATGGCATTAGTCCACCAACCCATTTTTAGAGGTAGCGATATAGAGAGGGTCAGTGTAGATTGAATGGAAGTTGATCCAATGGTGATCACCATGTCCATTCACATCATTGAAGAAGAAATAAAGGCATATGTGTAATAGAAATGCATGATGTATGATCGACAATGGAGATTTACAAATTGTTTATCTAAAGGTCAAGTTTTAAAGATCAACAAATGAATTGGTGTCATGAGATCAGGGCATGAAGACTTGTGATCAAAGACCCTAATTTAAAAATGAAGAACTACAATGGATAAGTCTATGTAAATAGGGTTTCATTTTTAAACTGACTTAGTAAATGAATTTCATTTTTTCAACTGCACCTATGACTAATGTAGGTGAAGATTTGATATACTAAGTAGCGACATAGATTGCTAAGTTGGTGAAGATAAGATCAGAGGGAATAAATAGAGAATAAATTAAAATCATATTTGAACCTAGGGTTTGGCAGAGAGACTAACAATGAAAATTCTCTACACCATAATTTAATGTTGTGTGGTTCAATGCAAGAGTATGATAGTGTAGAAGATATCTTAGAACCCTAACAAAAGATCTAAATATGGAAGGGAATCGTAAGGAAATCACCATAGGTGAGAAAATAAAAAAAATATATGATTAGTATATTGAATGTAGTTGCAACTTGGTGAAAAAATTGTAGAAGAGATAGTGCGCAATGTAGAAGATATACTAAGATATTGAGGAAGATAGATTATTCATTGAAAAGAAAAGAGAAAGAGTTGCAGAGTTTGTAACGTGGTCTAGTGAGGCAGACATAGAATGCACTAAGAGAAGAGGAGAATAACAAAGAAAAAAAAAGGGGTTTAGAACATAGAAGAGTGTTGTTGTGAAAGTAGTATAAAATTTGAGCAATTGCAAAGTAAGTTGTAACATTGAATTGTGTTCATAATGAAAAATTGTAATAATCCTTATTGTTGTAAATCTGATTGGTTGGTGCCATTAAATAAGTAAGTTAATGCTCAAAATAGGAGATTGGTGTCTCCTTAGGGTTGGTGCCCTTAAAAGTTGTAACAAAAGGTTTTTTTGTGAGGATGGATTAGGAAATTAGCTCCTAGTAGCATTTTATAACCATGGTTTTTCCTATATTTGGTTTTCCATGTATAACCTGTGTTATGTGTTGCTAGGTTGTGTGCCTAATTATATTTCTATTTCTTGTTTTAGTCTGCATACTAAGTGTTAAGTAGTCAATCTTCTCTCTATGCTAAAAGTTTACAATTTTAATATCTATTGATTCACCCCTCCTCTTAGTATATTATTGTGCTCCAAAAATTGGTGTTAGATCCCTAGGTTCCCTAGGGGAATATTAATTATCATGGGTAGATCCTTGGATTTGTGAACACAAAGGGCGAGTCAAGAAGGTTATTTTGCTAATAAGCCACCTAGGTCTGATGGTATGTAGATTATACTTTTTGGAGATCATTGATGAAGGGAAATATGGGATATTGTGTTGATTTATATTGTGAATGGATAGAAACCACTGGCCACACCTCCCACTGATGTTGTAGGAAAATGGGATTATGAGAAAAATGAAAAAAGAATGGTTTTCTTTTATGAACAGTTTATCTAGATTTGTGCATAGCAAGGTTATGTACTATAAGACTGTACATGATGTCTAGGATACATTAAAAAATATTTATGAAGGATATGACAAGGTAAAAATAACAAAGCTTCAAATACTGAGAGTCACATTTGAAGGCCTAAAAATGATAGAAGAATAGAATATTGAAGATTATCTTTTAAGAGTTAATGGTATAGTGAACTCTATTAGATTATATGGAGTAGAAGTAAAAGAGGATTTCATTGTACAAAAATTTATAAGTTCAATAAAATACAAATATGATCCTAAGATCTCTGCAATAGAGGAAGAGAAATATAAAAACTTACTCTTAATGAGTTGCATGGTATATTCATTGCATATGAGATGAGGATGGGAGATGCAGAACCATCCAGAAAAGAATTTTTCTTCAAGGTTGCCAACAATGTGAGGGATGAAGCACTTAAGAAAGAGAAGGCTAATATGATCACATCCAAGAATGATGAGATTGATGAAGAAGAGGAAAAATTCATCAGGAGACTAAGAAGAGGATCTCACAAGTACAAATGTAAGTTTCCCTTTAAATGATTTGAACATGGTAAAGTAGGCCATTTTTCTACTAAATATCCATACAATAAGAAAGATAATTGTGAGCATGAGAAAGATGATAAAATGAAGAAATGCTATTACCCTAATATAAGGAGTTTTTATAATAATAATAAGATTTTGTACATCCATGAGGACAATGATGTATCAAATGAAAATAATAGCTCAAATAATGAATGGATATGTGCCTTTTTTGTGAGATAAAACAAAAAAGATTTCATGGAAAAAGAGTCTAAGGAAAAAAAAGGATGGAAAGGTAGAAAATATTGGTGAAAAAGGTGAAGAAGGAGAGGTTAACCTAGAAGGAGAACTCATATATTCTCTGGATGAGATTGATGATCTTAGAGATGAGATTGAGAAGTTGAAGAAAGAGAAAAAGAAAAAAAAGACACTTGCACAAAAGGAGCTGGAGAAATTAAGAAAGGATCATGAAGAATCTATCTAGAATGTGGTAGATTTGAAACTTCAAGTGGAAGAAGCCAAAGAATGGAGGAAGTAATGAAATATTAAAATTAAAATCTGAAATGGATGGATGCATGAAGTTTGAGGTAGAAATTGTTTCTTTGAGAAAGAATTTGGAGAAAGCTAAGGAGCATGTTGCAAAAGGACTAAAGATGAAAGGTGGTTCTAAAATTTTGGATCAACTAATGAGTACACTAAAGCCAACTAATAAGGAGAAATCAGGGTTAGGATTGGAGAAATGGTAGATTTATTTTGTTGATGCGTCTACACAATTATATGAATGATTTAGGGAAAGAGAAAAGTATAAATCTATTAGTGATAATGATTGAAAAGGAAGTGAACTCAAAGAGAAATTTGTTGAAGTTGAGATAACCAAGGAAGAAAAGAAGCCTATTGCAGATAGGAAGGATAAAAAAAATTCCCTAGATCATGAGAAGACAAGGAGAAGTTTTAGAAGGACTGATTCTAATGGATTTATAAGGGTGATTGATCCAAGGAGGCCAAGACAAATAAGACCCCCTCATCCAACACAAAATGCTATGACCATGTATTCTTCATATTTCTATGGATATTTCTATATGTGTAATAAATTTGGTCATAGGCCTAGAGAATGTAGACATTCCTAAGAGGAGTGAAAACTTTGAAATAAAGAATCCATTTGCTCCATTAGTGGATATGAATGTAGTTTGTTATAACTGTAATAACTTTGTTCATATAGCTAAAAATTATAGAATAAATTTTACACGACCAAATGTTAAGAATGAGAAAAAGAAAGACCCATCTCCTAGAGTAAACAAAGAATCTAAAATTATGGAGGAAAATATAGAAAAGAAAGCTAAGAAAGTGTGGAAAGAAAAAGGAGAAAGCTCCAGACAATCAATGATTGCACAGACAACACTACATGCCAAGAATAAAAATCTATGGGTGATAGATAGTGGTTTCTCCAAGAACATGATTGGAGAAAAAATAAAATTCATCAAACTCAAGAAATGTAATGGAGGATCTGTGAGTTTGGGTGATAACATTGCAGTCAAGATATGTGGTAAAGGTGTTTTAAGTGTAGATGGTAAAAACCCCACTAAAGATGTTTTATATGTGTAAGGATTGAAGCACAACCTATTAAGCAGAAGAAAAATGTGTGAAAATTGATATAAGGTCATCATTGATTCAGAAGGATGCAAAATAAGGAACAATGTAAAAATAGTTGTACAAGGATTGATAATTGTCAACAATCTTTATAACCTTTCTGAAGTAAAAGGTCAAATTTTTTTGATAGGAAAAACTAATGAAAATTGGTTGTGGCACAAGAGAATGCAGCATGTAAACTTTGATAATCTGGTGAGGTAAGTTCAAGAGGTCTAGTAAGACACATATTTAAATAACCATTCCTACAAATGTCATATGCAATGAATATCAATAGGGAAAGCAAATAATGGCTAGTCTCCCAACTAAGGAGTATTCAACCACTAAGCCTTTACAACTAGCTCATATTGATTTGTGTGGACCCACAAGAACAAGGGGATTGAAAGCAGAAATGTACTTTATGTTGCTAGTTGATGAATACATAAGAATGACATGGGTCATATTCTTGAGAGACAAGTCACAAGCATTTGAAAGATTTAAGATATTCATGAAAATGGTTGAAAAGGAGATAGGTAGAAGGATCAAATTATTAAGGTCAAATAGAGGAGGAGAATTCAGATCATGTGAATTTTTTGAATACTATGAGGAATATGGAATTAAGAGAAAATACTCAACCCCAATAACCCCACAAAAAAATGGAGTTGTAGAAAGAAATAATAGAGTGGTGTAAGACATGGCCCAAATAATGATAAATGAGGACATATTAATTGATATGTTTTGGAGAGAATAAGTTCATACTACAATATTTTTTTGAATAGAGTTCAAATCAAAACACATAGTGATAATACCCCCTATGAGTTGTGGTAAGGAAAGCTTAAATCCATGAAGTACTTCAAAGTGTTTGGAAGAAAGTGCTACATCAAAAGATAAGATGAGAATGTGGGAAATTTCGAATCAATAAGTGATGAAGGAATATTTATAGGATATTCCACCCAAAGAAAAGCATATAAATGCTATAACAAAACACTAGACAAGATTTTGGAAAGCATCAATTTCAAGATTGATGAAAGTATAAAGCATATAAAATCTAACTAGAATGAATTTAAAGATGATTAGGGTTATGAAGACATTGTGGAAAATGAAGAAGAATATTAAGAAGAAGTTGACAAGGCACATGAAAAGTATGTACAGAAGGATCACCTAGCGGATTAGATAATTGGGGACAAAAATCAAGGAGTTCAGACTAGGAGAAGGTTTTCAAAGAATAAAGAACAAGTAAACTTTTCTATCCTGTCTCAGTTTCAACCAATTTTTTTAATGAAGCTAACAAGGATGAGAGCTAGATAGAGGCCATGGAAGAGGAGCTAAATTACATTGAAAATAATAAAACATGGGAGTTAGTTCCTAGACCCCCAAGAAAAAATGTGTTTGGAATTAAATGGGTCTTTACAAACAAGTTGAATGAAGATGGAGTTGTTGTGAGGAATAAGGAAAAATAAGTGTGCAAAGGATATGCACAAGTTCAAGGTATTGACATTGAAGAAACATTTGCACCAATACCAAAAGTAGAGGCAATAAGAGACTTTCTTGAATTTTCAGTTTACAAGGGATTTAAGTTATATCAGATGGATGCTAATCTGCATTCTTGAATGGAAACCTAGAATAGGAAGTTTACATTCAATAACTGGAAGGTTTACAACATTCAAAAGAGAAGGATTATGTGTGAATATTGAGAAAGGCATTTTATGATCTAAAGAAAGAACCCAAAGCATGGTATTCCAAATTATACCAATACCTACAACAACACAGATTCAATAAAGGATGTGTATATAGTAATCTATACTTTAAATCAGAAGGTGAACACATGATTATTGTTGTTATATATGCAGATTTCATAATATTTGGAGGTAATAATGATAAATTGTGTCAAATATTTTCTACACACATTCAAGAGGAATTTGAAATTTTAATTTTAGGAGAGTTGTCATTTTTCCTTGGCCTAAAAATTGTACAAACTAAAAATGGAATATTTATATCTCAAACCAAATATTTTAAGGAAATGCTTAAGAATTTTGGTATGGAGGATTGTAGACTAGTTATTACCTCCATGATAATTGGTTGTAAGTTAAGTGTTGCAAAGAAAACTACCATTGCACCAAAATATCGAGGTATGTTAATGCCTGATACAACTGTTGGATTTATACAAGATCCAAGATCCACAGGAGGTAGTTAAACCATGTCACGAAGCTTGAGTGCCACGTTGGCCCACACCGAGGAGACCAAGGGTGACACCTTGCAACAATCCCCCCCCCCCAATGTAAGCAAGGGGTTCGAACCTGTGACCTCGGCTCTAATACCAATTTTTGCAAAGACAACTATCATTGCACCAAAAAATTGACCTATAAATGCCTGATAGAACAATTGGATTTATACAAGATCCAATATCCACATGAAGTGGTTAAACTATGTCATGAAGCTTGAGCACCACATTGGCCCACACCAAGGATACCAAGGGTGACACCTCGCAACATTAAGAAAATAAGATGAATCACTAGATGCAAATAAGGCAATGTATAGGCCAATGATTGCTAGCTTTTTGAACTTAACTGCATCAAGGATAGATATTATACAAGTTGTATGTTTAGTTGCAACATTTCAGGTTGCACCAAAATAATATCATGTCAATGTAGTGAAAATAATTTTTACATATATTGAAAGCACTATTAATTATGGGTTGTGGTACCCCAAGAGAAAGGATTTTTCCTTGAAAACATATATAGATGTAGATTAGGCTAGATGTTTAGATAATAGGAAGAGCACAAGTGGAGGAGAATTCTTCTTGGGAAAAAAACTAATTTCTTGGATGAGCAAGAAGCAAGAATCAATTACTCTATCCACTACAAAAGTAAAATATGTAGTTGTAGCAACATGTTGTAGTCAATCCTATGGATGAAGTAGACACTTAAGGAAAACAAGTTAGAGTATAGAGAACCTATCTCAATTCTTTGTGATAATTCAAGTGCTATTAACATATCAAAGAATCCAGTGATGCACTCTAGAACAAAGCACACATCCATCAAGTATCACTTCATCAAAGAGAATGTTTAAGACAAAGAAGTTAGAATGGAGTATGTTCCCACAAATGAATAAGTGACTAACATTTCCACCAAGCCTCTCCCCAAGGAAACATTTGAGTATTTGAGGTAGGAGTTGGGAGTAAATTCTCCCATATAATATCACTAAATCTTAGTGATAGAATGAATCTAGGGGGAGCTTCATTGGTATCTTATTTATCCTTGTAAATGTAAGGATAGATCAAGTCAAGTAAAATTAGTTGTACAAATTTCCAACGACTTGATGGTTACATAATCAGGGATTCCCACTTTATCTTTGAATTTTTTGTCAAAGGGGGGGTATATTTTCAAGGGTATTCTACCCTTTTACATTGATGTCAAATGGGGAGAAAAGTGAGCAAATTCTTAAAAAAGGAGCACAGGAGAAGTATGTGCAAAATGCAGATGAGAAGAGATGCATGAAAAAGGGGGGGTGAATTACTTAAATAACTCAATTGGTATAGATCTTTAAGGTTGCATGATACAATTGGTATCAAACCATTTAGTTAATTGGAATGAGCATTTATTTTTTCCATCAATGACAAAGGGGGAGATTGTTAGCATATGTTTTTCTCATTGATGTCAAAAAGGAGGGATCAAAGGTGAGATAGAACTAATCCTATATGAAGGGTGTGTTGGCATTGTAAGTAATGTCTAAAGAGAGATATGGTATTTTTTGGATCTAGTTCTAGAAGATGGAGTGTAAGCAGCAAAAGTTGCTCAAATTTTGTATTGTTGTCATGCAAAATTGACATGTTACTATAGAAGGTTCTTCCAGGTGTTTGATTTAAAATCAATGGCCAGATTTGGCATGGGTTTTCTAAGAGCTTCTCATAAATGTGATGAGTAGGTTCAGAGGATGTATGATGAGCCTAGAAAAGAACTATTTTCCCTCTTGGCTAGAATTAGGTTTTACTGGTTAAATCCTAGGGTTACGGTCATGGGCGTACAAAGTTTTTCTAATTTTTCATTAACTAGTTGTAGCAAGTTGCAGGTAGCTTAAGGTAGATTAAGTTATTACTTAAGACTTTAATGTTGTGAGGGTTATGAACCCCTTTCTTTTCATTTATTGACCAAGAAAATATTTTATGCATTTAATATTTCTTGTCTTATGCAAATATTTCCATTCAGTGAGATCGAGAGTGTTGATTGAGATAACAAGATCTAACAGCCTCCCATCAACCTGTTGATTCTATGGTGGGTCCTAACTAAGTTCCCTGGGGTAGTAGGGAATGGTGGAGATGTAGACACTGGGACCAAACAATGTGGAAGGTAGGAGAGGTATATCAAAGAGACAACACATTATCAGAGTGAGTAGTTTTAGTGTCCCTTTGACATGGCGATCTGAGCTTGATCAACAATTGTGATCAAGCCTTGGAGATTTGATGACCTCCATACTAGCCCTCCAAGTTTATGGTGGGTCTTGAATAAATCTCCTAGGGTAGGGGAATGGTGAAAATTGAGTGAGGTCTATCAGATAATTCCAGCAATGTATCTTGTGGGACACAATAAACAAAGAAGCAAAGGTAGTAGATGATGATGTGTAAAGAGAAATGGTTAAGGAAAATTGGCTGATACGTCACTTCACTTCATTGTTGTGAAGTATAGATGTTGATAAGGATGAAAAATGGCATTATCCTACCAGTGCATTGAGATTTAGTGGACTCGTTGTCAGAGCTAGTGATATAGCGAGTGACGGTGTACATTGGATGGTGGTTGATCCAATGGTGATCGCCATTTCCATTCACATCATTGAAAAATAGATAAAGGTATATGTGTAATAGTGATGCGTGATGTATGATCAACGATGGAGATTTAAAGATTGTTTATCTAATGGTAAGGTTTTTAAAAATCAACTGATGAATTGGTGGCATAGGAGCGTGGTGTGAATATTTGTGATTGATGACCCAAATTTAAAAATGAAGAACTACAATGGCTAAGTCCAAGTAAATAGGGTTTCATTTGTTAACAAAATTAGTAAATGAATTTAATTCATTCAACTACACCTATGACCAATGTAGGTGAAGATTTGATTAACTAAGTGAAAACATAGATTTAAAAGATAAAGAAGATAAGATCAGAGAAAATAAACAAGGAAAAAAATTAATGTATATTCGATCCAGGGTTTGACAGAGAGACTGAGAGGGAAAATTATTTGCACTAGAATTTAATGTTGTACGACTCAATGAAGAAGTATGAAAATGTAGAAGATATATCAAAACCCTAATAGAAGATCTGAATATGTAAGAGAATCCAAAGGAAATCATCATCGATAAGTAACTATATAAAATAGATGATAAATATATTGAGTGTAGTTGCAATAGTGAAAAAAGTGTAGAAGAGATAGTGCATAGTGCAAAAGATATATTGAGCTCTTGAGGAAGATATAGAATTGACTGAAAAGAAAAGAGAAAGAGATGTAGAGTGTGTATGGTGGTTTAGTGAGTCGAATAGAGAATGCACTAAGAGAATAGAAGAAGAATAGAGAAAAAAAGAGGGGCACAAAGAAGAGAAGAGAGTTTCTATGACAACAGTTGAAAACTTGAGCAGTTGCAGAGTAAGTTGTAACATTGAATTGTGTTCTTAATGGAAAAATTGTAATAATACTTAATGTTGTAAATCTGATTGGTTGGTGCCATCATATAACTAAGTTCTTGCTTATAATAGGGGATTGGTGTCTCCTTAGGGTTGGTGCCCTTAAAATTTGTAACATAAGGTTTCTTTGTGAGGCTGGATTAGTACAATAGCTCCTAGCAACATTTTCTCACTCTAGTTTTTCCAATATTGGGTTTTCCATGTATATCGTGTATTATGTTTTGTTATTTTGTGTTCTTTCTTAAATTTTTGTGTTTCTTGTTTCAATCCGCACACTAAGTGTTTAAGTAGTCAGTCTACTCTTTAAGTTAAAGGGTTAAAAATCTAATATCTACTGATTCACCCCCTCTCAGTAGATTATTTGTTCCAACATGAACTTGGTCAAAATCCTTGTACAACACATTTTTTAGTCCCTTTAACATACTTTCCACCTTCCATTTATGATTAGTAAGATTGGGATGTAGATGATTTTCTTTAGATCAGTTCCCATGTGTGGTACCATTTGTGAGTGTTTTATGTATGTATTTATTTACACATGATGTGATAACCTATTTTGTGTTTATTGACATGTCTTTATGTTTATTATTATTCTTTGGATGACCCTTGTTGTTCTAATTGGCACAAGGATACAAACAAAATGAACCTATCAGAAAATCCATCTATTTGTTTCTCTATTATTTTTATTATTGTAAACATTGTTCTTTCCTTGTGTGTTTATTTTGGGGATGATGCAACACATTCAAACATTAGGTCTCTTCCACATTAACCCAAAACGTTTTTTTTTGTCTTTATGTGTCATTCTTCCATTATGTTCATAGTTCCATTATTATTTGGGGAATGATGTCAATTTCAAGCATAATCATATTATATATTATCTATGATCTATACTAACCCCAAATCAATGGATCCCTTATGTGTTATATGGTGTTTTATTATGTAGCTTTATATTGGGGGAAACCCATAATCATGAGTTAGCTTCATTAGGAACATATCATTGGCATAGGGTTTTCCAAAAGGATCTTATGACCTTTTTATGTTTAATATATTGTCTTACTCTACCTTAAAGGAAATTTCTCATAGTTTGTGTTAGCAATTACTTTAAGGTGGGGGATGAATTCCATTACGTGCTTCAGATTTTTAACATTTATTGGACTTGGTGATGTGTTTATTTGGAATATTGATCATTTTTACAGCACCTTATTAGAATTATTGGGATTATATTTCTTGGTATGGTTGACATGGGATCACACCTAGTGAATATCACTTCACTAGCTCTTTTGTGTCTCTCATTTTCTACCTTTGTAGAAACTTGCCTAGTGAATATCGATCCTCACTAGTTTGTGTAGTTTCTTGTCAAAGCTCACCTAGTAAATATCAAACTTCACTATCTTTTGGTGCTTTGGTTCATGGTTCACCTATAAAATATTGGACTATGTTCACCCATGACTCATGAATTCCATGGGTATGGATCCTAGTAAAAAAATTTAAAGCTTTCTCGTCCATGATTGTCACCCCCCCTTTGCATGTTTGCATTGCGTATACATAATGTTTTCATTATTATGCTCATTTAATGATTTATTTTATTTCTCCATTGTGTATGCTTCATGTTTCTCATGCTTCATTTCAATTCATATGTGTATTCCTTTATCTTTATATTATTTTTTCATAGCATCTTGAATCGGTGGGCTAGTGCATCCCTTATATTTGATGTCATCCTATCTCTTCAATATTTGGATAATTGAACCCCTCTAATATTTTGCGTACTTTAGTGTGAGTTTCAACATCAGTTCATACTCTCACTAACGTTGGGGCTAAATGTAGCATAAAAAATGTTACCCGTTACAATTTCACACTAGATTTAGCTCCACCCTATGTGCTTGGACCCAATTATGTAATTTAATTAGCTATTTTATAGACATATTCGAAAATAAAAATAATGGGAAATAAAAAATACTCATTTAATATTTTTCTTGAAACTTTAGTCCTAAAAAAGGATGGCTTTGGTCTATGTCACCCCACACCCTTGAAAATAAATTTTTAGCCCCATTTAGATATTCCAATATCAATATTTTATTATTTGAATTTCCAAAGTCATTTGTCAACTATCGCTATTTGATTTTAGGTAAATTAGAAGAATTTTATATAAATGTAAATTATTTTCACCATTTTAATCCTAGCATGTTTTGAAAAGAAAATGAGATTATGATAGAGCATCCTAAGAGAAGACAAGAGAAAAATCATTAGCATTATGGAAACATTTATAAATTTGTCTAGCATCATGTCAATCCTTCATCATGTTGTTATGTAAGTTTGTTTCTACTTTATGATCATTTATTTTCTGAGTACTAAAATTTTTAGGACTTCAATAAAGCAATCAAATTATCTTTGAAAGTGATGAGTAGATTACTTCATTCCATCAAGGAATACAAATTTGAGTGGCGAGTTGAAAAATTAGTCAAATTATTACTTTTTTATCATTTAGCCTCTACCCAACCAATGGTAAGCTATTTTTATACATCATCATAGCCATTATGGAGGTAGAAATATGAAAATTAGGTTTGAATTATGCAAGAACCAATACAAAACAACCCTTTCCCCTCTTTCATGTGTGCATTTTTTCAAATATAAAGAAAAATGGAGAAAGATTAAAGAATAGTTTATCATCCATGCATTCAAGCCCTATAAGTTTTCAAGACATGGAAATTGTATTTTATCATTATTAGATGAAGTTTGAACAGTGAGACCTATAGAATAGGAGCTATGGACCAAATACCTTAGGATAGTCAAATCCAATATTTCAAAATAATAAGATAGTCCTAGGTGCACCATTCCCTTGAATATATAACTCAACACCAAATATACATATCAAGTTCCTTAGTGTATGCTATCTACCTTTCTAGATTATGTTTCTATCTTTCTACATTTCATTTCTTAGAAATCATAATAGTTTTATGCATTTTCATGATTGACCTAGAAACAAAATTGCCTCTCAATTTCTATTCAAATAAAAATCTATCCAAATCATCAAATAAAAAGGATTAGAACCTTGATCCACCATTCTGAATCTTCCATTAATGTTTGTATTCAAGTGGATTTGAGATCATTTCTAATCTTTAATTTTCTATATTTAAAGAAGTGTGATTTAGAAACTAGATCCATTTTCCCAATAAAATAGAATCTAGTTTTTAAAAATTTAATTTATTTTTAATTTGAATGAACAAAAAAATAATGAAATTAAAAATATCATACATAGTATTTTGAGAAAAGATGGAGACACAAGAAAAGTAAATTAAAGTTCAAAACCTCAATATATTTTTAATATAGAAAAATTACATGATTATAATACTAAGAGAGAGCTCAATAATATTGTGATATTTTTTTAACTCAATATTGAAATACTTGCAAACTTTATGGAGATAATCATCCATGTTTAATCATTTTTACAATTTACAAAAAAATAAAATTAGGCATAGACATTCAAGTCCAATGCTTTGGGTTGGATGCATAAGGAAATTCAAACCATAAGGGTTGGAAATATGACAAGAAAATACAAATATGAGTGTGTTATAGCATGCTTTAATTATAACATACTCACTTATAGCATTCTCACATTTGTATGAAGAAAGATATATTTTTTCTTCTCCCTCTCTTCCTCTATCTTCATATCTACTTGTACTTTCCTCTCTCCTTCGCTATCCCCTTATCCTTATTCATAGGGATCTATATTTATATATTTATTTTCTTCTATATATCTCTCTCCATATATTTCCTATCTCTCCCTCTATCTTTATGTCTTTATCTCTTCAACTCTCTAGCCCTATATCTCTCTACCTCCCTATATCTATATCTATATCTATATCTATATCTATATCTATATCTATATCTATATGTATACCTCCATCTTTCCCTTCCCATACTTCTCTATATCTTATTTTACTCTCCTCTCCACATTTATTTTATATATCTACTTTATGTATCTCCCTATCTCTCCCTCACTCTATCTCTCTCTATATATTATTCTCTCTCTCACTCCATATCTTTATCTACCTCTATCTCCCTACTTGTTTATCTCTCTACCTATTTAGCTCTATCTATCAATGTCTTGCTCTATATATCCCTCTCCCTCCTCTTCTCCCTCTCCCTCTCCCTCTCCCTATATATATTGAGTTATATTTCCCTCTCTCCCACTTTTTTCTATTTTTCCCTCCCTCCCTCTCTATCTCTATCTCCCGCTCTCTCTCCTCCCACATTTCCTTATCTCTCCATTCTTCTCTCCCTCTACCCATCGCTACTTTTCTATTTGTAGAACTATAAGTCTCCCTCCTCTATCTTCAAATATCTACCCCCCTCTCTCTACCTCTCCCTCCATACTTACTTTCCTCCCTATGTCCTCTCTATCTCTAACTATCTCTCTTTCTCTTCCCATATTTCCCTATCTATCCCTCTCTATATATATATTTACCTATCTCTAGACCTATCTCCCCACACTTCTCTCTTTCTTTCATTTTCCCTATTATTTCTCCCTCCTCTCCCCCTCTCTCTATCTATCTAGAACTATATATCACTCTCTAGCTCTCCTTCCCTCCCTTCCTATCTCCCTCTATATTTTTATTTTTATAGACCTATCTATCCCTACCCTCTATATCTACCTATCCCTACCTCCCTATCTCCTCCTCTTTATCTTTACCTTTCTATCTATTTCTCTTCCCATATTTTCGGCACTCCCTATTTCTCTATCTTTCTCTATATATATCTCGCTCTCTCTTTCTCTCTAAACCTATATATCCCCACTCTCTCTACCCCTACCTCCCACCCTCTCTATCTCCTACTCTCTATATCTACCTATATTTATGTATTTCTCTCTCTTTCTCATCCCATATTTATCTCTCAATCTCTCCCTCCTTCCCTATCTCCCTTATCCATCTCTATCTCACTCTCTTTCTCTCTCTATTCCAATATTTACCCATATCCCACTATCTCTCCCTTTATCCTATTCTATTTTTATATCTCTAGATAAATATCTACCTCTGCTTCTCTATCCTCTCTCTCTTCCCATATTTCCTTATGATCTCTCCCTCATCTCTCCATATCTATTTTTATCTATAGGTGTATCTATCATACCTCTCCATCTCCCCATCTCCATCATATCTCCCTCTCTCTCCCTAACCCTATAGATATATACATCTATATCTCTCCATTTCTCCCTTACTCCCTCTCCCATCTCCCCACTCCACATGTCTCCTAATGTTGATCTATATCTATATGCATCTCTCCCTCTCCATCCCCCATCTCTAATACCCCCTTAAATTTCTATCTCTCCCTCTCTACTTTTATATCTCTACTTCTCTCTATCTCACCTTTTATCTCTTCCTATCCCTCTCTATCTCTCCCCCTAGCTATATTATATTATCTCTTTATCTATCAATATATTTATCTACCTCTATCTCATTATTTTTATCTCTCATCCTATCACTTTTTGTCTTTCAATATATCTTTATATGTCTCTTAATATCTACCTCTCCATCTCCTATCACCCTCTTTATTTATTGAGATATCTCTATTATAATTATGAAAAAAATAAGACACATGATCAAACAATAAAGAAATGCACCTTCCATGCAAGAGATCTAAAAAAAAAATTGTTATATCATCAAGAAAAAGATAGAGAATGAACCTCAAAAATATTCAAGGAGATCAAGAGTCCTCAAAGGATATCAAAAATTTATGATAATGTATAATAATACAATGAGGTTTGAGTTCTATATAGGAGAAACCCTAAATGGTAAAGAGATTAGATCATGAATAGTGTCAAAATCACATGTGATGATATAGAATGATCCAATAATAGCTCACCTCAATTAACTTAAAGATCACTCCTAAGTTTAGATTAAGTTCATTAAATGAATTAGACTAATAATCAATTAAATATTAATTAATTATTAGCTAATGAATGATTAATCTATCACCCCTCCTTAGGATTAACTTATGGAGTAGCTAAAAATTCTAAGAAGGAGAATGCATGATGGTTTCTAGCAAACAAGGTTATATAAGGTACCCATGAAACATAGTTCAATGAGTTTGACTCCAAAAATACACAATTGAATCCTGATAGAAATACAATAAAACAAGGTCTAATAAGGTACCCATGTACAAATAATCTAATATCTCACAAGTTAGAAAGGTGAATGAAGGACTAAAAAATGCCTCCAAATCAATGTGAAGGACTAAGAATACTCCAACCAAAATAATGTCTGAAAAAAGAGGAACATGAAGAACATCGCTGAAGCATGAATAAATTGTAGAAAACTATCAAAAGATGACTAATATAGTACTAAAATGAAAAACCTCCTCTAAAATAAATGATTATCAAGATCAAGATGACAAGAATACACATGAATTCCCCTAATGAAACTACTCGAATCAAATGGGAAAAAAAGAAATACTTCTAGAACTGAGAGATACAAATGTGAGGATCAAGAAGACAATAATTTATATTAGTTCCCCCAATGAAACTACTCAAATTAGATCTAGAAAAAAAATGAAAACATCTAGAAGTCAAAGATACATATGGTACATGAATTTGGACAAGTGAGCCCAACAATACTATTGAACATGCAAGATGCAAGTCAAAAATATAGGTACTAATAGTTTGAAGAACACTGATCCAGTGAAAGACAATAATATGTGTGAGTGTCCACAATAGACACTACTTTAATAAGATAGAAAACAATGGAAATAAATCTAGAACTCGATGATACAAATGGCACATGGATTTTAATGAATGACCCTAGTAACACTACTCAACATGCAAGATGTAAGTTGAAAATATAGGTACCAATAGTCTAAAGAAAATCAACCAAATGACAAAAGGTCACCTCCAAAAATAGGAACCAAAGAATGTCCGTGTGGTAAATCTCCATATCATCAAAATTCCTGGGTAACCACCCACTTCATCTACCTAGTACATAGGAACAAGAACTAGATACATAGATCACTCAAAAAATTAAACCAAGGAATAATTAACACCAACAGTAGAAACACCCCATAATGGGGAAAGGGAGAGCCAAGATAGGTACAATGAAACTATGGGAAACCAAGAAGTGCATAAAGGAGACTAAAGAACATCTAAATGTGCAACTGATAGAGTACCTACAAATAAAAAGGTGTTCAAACTAGGTCACACACGAATGAGGCATGAATCACTGTAATTTGATATCATCGAAGAAGGGACATTCACTTGAAAAAGGTGTAATGGCTAAAATAAGGCACTAACAACCCACCAATAGCACTTTATATCATAGTCTAAATATAAAACGCACAAAAATATGTGAAAAATCCCCAAAACGTATACACTAGAATGACATTTTATATTAGGGCATCTATAGAAGAGAAATTACATTCAAAATATATATACAATATAGGTCTAAATAGGGGGAAATTCTATAAATACATATAGAGTAGCTAAAAGAAAGTCATTCCACACAACTGAATTTTTTTCAAGAGTTAAGATGTCCAATTAATTCATCAGAATGTGAAAATGCAAAAATGTGAATAAAATGTACCTTGAGAGAAATATGGGAAAAAATAAATCAATGGTTATGAAGAGCTTTGAAACACCATCCCAATGCTGCTAGAATTGTGAAAAACAAAGAAATAGGTCAAAATATCTAATCTCAAGATTGAAAACAACACCTCTACTTTTGATAGGCTATAAAATGCACTAGATTTTCTTTTTGTCAAAATATCTACACCACTGGAAAGTTCACAGAACCAAATTTTCGATGATCTATTTTTTCCCAAATTTTGATACTGAATGCCCAAGTCATGGCCAAAAGAAAAAATAGCTCCTTTAAGGCCAAAGATGGCATAAAGGGCCCTACCCTACATCTGTATTGTTGGTGTCATAATAGTGTCAACATGATGCCATGTAGGTGTCAGGATGAAGTCAACATAATATTCCTTAGAATGTTTGCTATGTTGGCAAAAAATTGAAACCCTTGGCAGAAAAGTGATGAACAAAATATATTGGAATCTACTAGAATATTTTAAAAATGTCACTTCCTGAATTATGTTGGAAAAATTGTCGAAAAATACTTCTAATGCCATAAAAAATAAATGGCACCAAAAAATATTGGAGCAGTGGTGACAAGATTTTTGCGACTGTTGGTTTGATGGGAGTCGGTACTAGGCGGGTTGTTGGGGGCATTGCTCTATAGGAGGATCTCTGCTTCACGAGTAGCACTCAACAAGCTACCAATGCCAATACTTTTCTTTAAATTTTTTAAATATTTTTTGTTTTGCATGTAGGGGTCGTACAAGGCTTGTATGACAATTTTTTTGCCTCAAAAGCTACCAATGGTAAAATTGGACAAATTTATAGTCAAAATTTATCAAATCGACCTCTTGAATGGAACAATGAGGTCCTTTTTGGCTCAAAATTCTCAAAACATATAGCTACCCTCAAATTATGGAAAAAGGAACTACTTCAAACCCTTGTATATTTGACCTCTCGAGTCCAAATTAAACCAAACGAACAGTAAAACCAACTTTTCTAATAGCTCTAAATCTATTGAATGACTCTTTTTTGGTGTCGGATGCATTGGAAAATTGTGAACCTCCAAAAATTACAATAAAGGTAATGGAGATTCTAGATTTGAATCTTGTAACCCTTGTTGAAGAAAAAACCCTCTTAAATCAAGAAAGGGTTCATTGAATCTATGCTTTGATACCATTTTAGAATTGTGAATAAAAAAAGACACCAAATCAAAAAAACAAAGACACCTTCCACATAAGAGATTTGTAAACAATAAAATGATATATCATGAAGAAGAAAAAACTACAGAATGAACCTCAAGAATATTTGAGGATACCAAGAGTCCTCAAAGGGTATAAATTTTTTATGATAAGGCATAATAATATAGTGAGGGTTCAGTTCTATATAGGAGCAACCCTAAATGATAAAGGGATTAGATCATGACAAGTATGAGCATCACATGGGATGAGATAGAATGAAATAATAATAGCTCACTTTAGTTAACATAAAAAAGAACTTAGTTAACATAAAAATAACTCCTAATTTTAGCTTAAGTACATTAAATGAATTAGAATAATAATAAATTAAATATTAATTAATCATTAGCTAATACATGATTACTCTAACAATCTCCCTTTTTTTGGAAAATGGTCAGTGACCCCCTCAATATTTGTGTCATGGCTTAACCACCTCCCATGGATCTGTTAACTCTAGTAGTTGTATCAGCCATTAACAAGTTTATCTTTTGGTGCAACGAAAACCATGGGGTGGACAATTGGTATTAGAGCCAAAGGACCGGGTTTGAATCCCCTCGAGTAACACTAAGGGGGAGATTGTTGGCAGATGGGAAAAACTCCCCTCAGGATTCATGACATGGCTTAACTGCCTCCAATAGATCCGTTAACTTTGATAGTTGTATCAGACATTAACAAGTCTATGTTTTGGTGTAATAGAAACCATGGGGCCAACACCTTTATCTCCTTGTCTCCTTATCTTTCTCTCCCTCTCTATACCTATCTCTCTACCTTTTCCTTTATCCCTGTCTATCTACCCTCTCTATCTCTTCCTTTGTCTCTTTCTCTTCCCATATTCCTCTTTCTATATCTATTATTTCTTCCTCTCTTTATCTATCCATTTCTCCATCTCTATTCGTCTATCTCTACTTCTTTATATCTCACCACTCTCATTCTATCTCCCCCTCTCCCTTTCCCCCTATCTATATATTAGGATATCTTTCCATGTATCTCCCTCTCCCTTTCCCCCTATCTATATATTAGGATATCTTTCCATGTATCTCCCTCTCCCTCTTCGTACCTATCTCTCCCCTCTCTCCCTCCCTTCCTCTCTCGCTTTGTCTCTCATTTTCTATCTCCCTCTTCTCTCACTTCTCATATATCCCTATTTACCTCTCCTCTATCCATCTCTATTTATCTATACCTAAATCTATCTCCCCATATCTATAATTCTATCATCTCCCTTTTCCCTCTCACTACATTGTTCTCTCTCTTTCTCTCCACATATCTCTCTCTTTATCTAACTCTATCTCTCTATATCATTGTTCTTTATCTCTTCCTCCATGCCTCTCTTTTGCTCTATATCACCCTTTATTTTCTCCCTCTTTGTCTCCATATTTATCATTTTCTCTCTCTTCCACTCTCTCTCTTCCTCTTTATATCCTTCTTTATCCCTCTCATTCTCTCCCTCTCTCCCTACTAGAATGTTCAACAAACTTATAAACTTGAGTACCTTATAAGATGATTTTGTTTGCTAGAATTCAAAATATTGGTAAAAATGAATGTAGATCATATGATTTTATGCCCACATGCTATATTTCATATTGCAATTTACACTTTATCCAACATAGAAACACAGTTTTCATGGTATCAAAAAATTACCAATCATTTTTTAACAATTCTACCACCTTTTTTAGTTTAACTAATATTTTCAAGTTTTAAATATTTTTAATGATAACTATCATATTTTTTGTTTCAATTTGATATCAATCAATCATTATTTCATATGTTCTAATAATTCTACTAGTTTGATATGATGAAGATGATGGAAATTTTGGGAGTAGCTACACTATGGGTTTTTGTCCTGTATGGTTTGTGGTAGGGCTTTCATGCCCTTGCCATGGCCTTCTCTAGCCTTTTTTTCCTTATTTCATATGGTTTCTTTATTCCTTAAGGGTGGTCAAGGGGATTTTATGTGTTAGAGGTAGTGTGGGGATGCTACTTGAGCCTTTGACAACTTTGTTTTGGGATTTTTCCTTTTTGTTTTATGTTACTTAGCTTTATAGTGTATGAAGTTCAATTGTTTTAGGTGAGATTGTACTTCTATTGTCCAATATGGAAATTACTAGATATGTTGTTTCAAAAAAAATCTTTTTTAGAGGTTTTGTCTACAAATACCCCATCTTCTTCCATGCATGCAAGTGTTGTAAAATTTTCAAAAAAATCCTCAGGTAGGGATGGTCATCCATAGATCATTTGTCCTCGAATCTCAAAAGTTAATGGGTTCTTGGAACAATTCCAAGATCATCCTATCTTGCTTATTCAACCATCCTCAATCAAAGAATTGGTTAATTATTTGATGAATCATACCCTGATTTGTAAGTTTATGTGAATTTGAGTTTCTCTTCCATTTTTGAAATCATTGGCTCAATGCACATAGAACACTAAGGATGAAATGGAAATCATTTTGGTGGCTAACAACTAGTTTTGGTGCTATTAAAATTCATGGATGATCACAACAAGGCCTTTTAAGGTGGACCCTATTTATATAATTAAGTGGGTTTCTTTATCAAGTCATGGCATGTTGGTTTTAATCCTTCGTATTCATATTTGGTTGGTTATTCCCTTGTTCTTATTAGAATTTTGGAGGAATGATATTCTTCATTCAATCACTTTGTTGCTTGGAAAACTAATGGGTCCTTCCCAACAAATGCTAGATAAAAAATTATTTTCTTATGCCTTTATCTAGATTGAAATTAATTTAAATAATCCTTTGCTACATTCTTTATAAAGTTTCCTTGGG
This sequence comes from Sequoiadendron giganteum, assembly GCA_007115665.2. Classification (NCBI taxonomy): domain Eukaryota; kingdom Viridiplantae; phylum Streptophyta; class Pinopsida; order Cupressales; family Cupressaceae; genus Sequoiadendron; species Sequoiadendron giganteum. Next base: position 270,205,863 of record CM021106.1, read on the forward strand.
TCCACATTGTAAATACAACAATCAGACTATGAAGAACTCCCATTTATGTGTTGAATTTTCCATGAGTATGGTTACACTAAAAAATATGCCCTAGAGTTCACTCTTTAGAGAATTATTTTAATCAGGCTTCTTGAAAACCCCCTAAGATGGATAAAGGAAAGGCTTCTATGTTAGTGGAAGTAATAGATAGGATGGATTCATCCTAGTTAAACCTCACAACATGTTTAGAGGGAAAAAAATGACTCAAGGATAGGTAAGAAGATGGAATCTTAAACAACTTTGATGTTTTGGATTATCTAGGCCAACAAGCGGCAAACTCTCATATGTTAGATCTTGAAATAGGAGACTCGGTATATTAGACATCATCTAGAGTTATTAAGAATCAAGATCTTCAAGTGGGTGGCATGGTAGTTTCTCAAATAAATATGTAAGTGTGAATAAGAAACAAGAGTAAATAAACTTCTTAATGAAACATTGTATCAAATATTCAACAAATAAACCATTCTAAGGCAAGAATCTATTGAAAGTGTCTCATTGTTTCCTATCTTTAAATATTTATTAAGCTACAGTGCTCTCATATTTAGTAAAACACTATGACTGTTAAAATGATAATCTAGATAACGAAATGATGTTGAATACAATGATGTGATGCTATATGATAATATTTAAATGATAAAATAAACTGATGTAATATGAATTGACATGAAAACTGATAAATGAAGCTACAGTGTGCAGCTATGATATGAAATCTATTTTTGTTTCTATTGCTAAAATTATTAATGATTGATGCTTGATTTCTTGATGCTTTCATGTAGAGTAATATTGCATAAACTTGGATATTTTGGATCCTTTCTTTGTTGAATGAAGTTGTATTTATTGATTTCCTAGCAGCAGCTTTGCATAGGGATAGAAAACAGAGGCTTGGATTCAATCTACAGAATTGAATGGTGAGAGACGGAGGATATTGAGAAGATTTTGGGAATTGTCCCTACCCATGAAAACACCAGGCAAGAATATAGGAAGGATTGATGGAAGAGGATTGAGAGATGGATTTCCAATTTGTCTCCAATTTGTCTCCAAATCTTCCAGTGAAGATTGAATCAATTAATTAAGACATAATTTTGACATAAATTAGACATATGATATCTAATTTGGTTTTGAGGAAATAGAGGAAATTGATTTATGCTTTAATTTAAATATTTTTGATTTATTTACATTAGAAAAAGAGGGATAAATAATATAATAAAAAAAACTATAGAATTTGTTTATTAAATTAAAATAGAAGAATATAATATTTAATCAATTAAATGTTTAACCTTTATTTAATTAATTTAAATAGACGTGATAGAATAGAGTAGGGGAAATTGATAATTAAATTAAATAATTTTATTTTTTTGTTTATTTAATTAAGATGAGATAATAGTAGAATTAGAGGAATTTAAATGTGAATTTAAACATGAAATATATGAATAAATATTTCTATTTATTCAATAGTGGATGAATTTAGGATAATTAATCAAATAAATTGTATTTAATTAATCGGATTCCCAATTTTAGGTGTATACATTTTCCCCTCTTTGAAGTGATGTGTTTACGCATTGCTTCAAAGAAAATTTTGTTGCTACTTCTAGTATTGACGAATTTTTTTCAGTGTGTCCTAGACATGCCCCAGATATAGATTTTTTAGGTGATTGATGATAATATACCCCCTTGGGAGATAAATTTATGATGTTTTGATTTTTTATATTTTTGGGATTGCGGAATTTTATAATTTTTTGATGATATTTCAATGATTTAATGATGATCCAATGAAGATTTGATGAATAAATAATTGATCTCCCGATATTGATGAAGAAATTTTGACCCATGGATGAATTTCAATTAATTTCCCCAAATAAAATTAATTAAAATAATAAAAATCCCATCAAAAATCCCTTTTGAAAAACTTATATAAGGTCAAATATGTCCTTTTCACACTCATTTGTGCTTTTTGACTTTTCAAATATTTGTGAGAGACTTTTGAGCCACTTGGAGCAGGATGTTGATCCCTTACCACAACCACCATTTTGAGTGTGTGTGACATCACCAACGCTTAATCGCCTACGGACCTCGAGTACGTACCTATAATCCTCCTCGTAATTTGTGCATTTCAATTTTCATGCCATTTTTCACTTTGTTAGCTTTATTGTAGTTTTAGCGCATCAAGTTCGTGCTTTAGTCTTTGCACTCCAATGTAGTGCTCCTAGGATGTGTTTTAGCACTTTCATTAATTTCTTTAGTGCTTTAAAAATTAGTGTGTCTATAGGATAAATTAGCGCTTTGATGGTTGATAATAGCGCTTAGAAGGTTTTAGCACTTTGAGATTATATTTTGGTGTTTTGACCTTCCAAAATAGTGCCCTGAGTAAAGTGGCACTTTGATAGACTGTAATAGTGCATTTGTATGATTAAATAGTGCTTCAGTACTTTAGCACCTTGGTTGCCTATTTTAGTGCATCCAAGTGCTGAAATAGCGCTTCTGATTTTTTAGTGCTTAGGATGTCTATTTTAGCACATCCAAGTGCTAAAATGGCGCTTTGATTTTTTAGCATTTTGGATGCCTATTTTAGTGCATCCAAGTTAGATTTTCAAAATTGACACATTTAAACTTGTTTTTTGTCGATTTCAATCATGTCCATTCTTTGGTTTGGTATGATTTGATAATCCAAATACCCCGATGATTGATTCTAATGATAGATAAGATTTATTCTCATTTGTGATGATCCTCATGATAGGTGAGGTATGATTCCATTTGTGATGAACCTCATGATAGGTGAGTGATTCCATTTGTGATGAACCTCATCATAGGCAAGGTTAGATGATGTTTGTTTATGAATTTTGATCAAAAATTCATACCAAAAGTTGATTAGATTGGATAGTAGAATGACTTGTGATATTTGACATAGTGCACTAATTTCTAAACCTTTTATGATGATAGGATAGTATGGGTAACCTCCATATGTGAGAGCGATTTCCGTGGAATTTCAATTTGATTCTATAGTTGAAACCTAATGAGATCCATATTATCTCTCGATGTGGTCTTTCCTCTCTCCTTGAGATGCCCCAGATTAGGATTAATCGGGGTCTCCTCACAACATTAGTTGAGCGGTGGCATAGTGACCATAATACCTTCCACCTACCTACTAGCAAGATGACAGTCAACCTAGAGGATGTATGGAAGATATTAAAAATACCATTTGTGGGGGAGATTGTAGCTTATGATTCACATGAGGCTGGTGGGAAAGATGAACTTTGTAGAGTTTTTTAGGATAATGATATTGTAGGATTGTGTGTTCGGTGGCAGAGGATGGCTGACACCTATGCTACTTTACCAATAGTGCTTGTTGGATTCTTTGGAGGGTTCCTTCATCCTCATCATAGGTCAAATGGATTCTCTTTTGGTTGGGGCCGCATTCTTGAGAGCATGGTCATGCATCAGACCCGATACACATGGGGGATGTGCATGTTGGAATATCTTTATCATGATTTACATTCAGTGGTCTATTTGAGGGGACACAGCCTATCAACGGGAGTCACTTTGCTATAGGTTTGGGCATGGGAGCATTTTTCCATCACACAACCACTACTAATACGAGATAGACTGGCAGGCAAGCGTTATGTTTTCCGATATAGAGGTCAACTTACCTAGTCCATGATGGGTAAGTTGGAGCATTGGAGGTGCATATTGGATGAATTAGAGGCTGTCACATGGCACCCATATCTTGATTGCGAGTAGTAGGAGAAGGAGGATGTAGTGCTCGATTATTTGTGTTATTCTTTGTATTTGATTGGCAAGACACATTTTGTACTAGAGATATTTTTAATGCGACGGGCTACAGACAATACGGTATTGTTCAATACATGCCTCTAGGGGTTGCACATTATGCTTGATGATGGAGTGATACAATAGATTGGGGGTTGTTCCTATCATATGATACCTTAGTGGAGGCATACCATGCTCTACAACCGTCAGCTTGGGATATGCATCAAGATATTGTAGAGGCACCAGTGACTGCAGAGTATGCTGAGTTTTTGTCATTACATCCATGTCCTTGGATTACCATTCTCGATGAGGCAACACCATTACCTATCAAGGAGTATGTTGTAGAGGATCCAATCATAGCTATTGAGGGTGGCAAGTATAGTGGGGAGGATAATGAGACAAGTGGCAATGAGGAGAGCAATAGTGAGGAGAGTAGAAGTGATGATGTACATGATGGTAATGGCAGTGGCAGAGGGGTTGGGGTAGGTAGCACAGGTCCATTTTATAGTAGGCCTCATAAGAGGTGAGCAGTGGAGATACCTTCTTCAAGTCAATAGCCACATATTTCTAGCCTATAGGTGTAGATACAGACTTTGTAGGGTCAGCTTGTTCAGGCATGGGGTCCACTTGTGTAGACACAGACATAGTTACAAACCCAAACATAGGCTCATGCATGTGCTTTAGCATAGGTTCAGGGACAATTGGTAGCTATTCAAAAACAAGTTGCCATGCTGGAAAGAGAGAGAGATAGTGAAATACAGATTGCTGAGTGGGCACAAGGTACTGCTAAGACCTTACAGAGGATAGTCGATGGTACATCTATTGTTGATTATATGAGGGAGGTTCTTCGTGTCAGCCAAGAGGTGAAGTTCTATATGGGCAGTTATCATGATGCAATTCCTATTGAGCATAGAGTGAGCTATTCCCCTTCTAGATCTAGTAGGACACATACCTAGATAATTAACGAGGGTGTGATGCAGCCTCCATGGAGAGATCCTAGAGATCCTGGTCCATCTAGTGGTGGTGGATGTAATATTCCTATGCTGCTTGCACCTTCTAGTAGCAGCAGATCGTAGATGTTGCTTATGATAATATGATATACTTTTTGTGACATGATGTACACTCTGAGTCAACCAATTTTAACAATGTATCTCTTCTATTTCAAACTTCATTGTATACTTGACATTGATGTTTTATATTATTTATATGATATGTAGTTGATTTCTATCAGTCTATGATGTTTCTATTTTGATTCTATGATGGATGTCCTATATTCCATGTGATGATTCTATGATGAATGCATTTATTTATGCCATGTGATGATTCTAATTATGATAATATAAATGTAGTCTATATGAGAATAATATCTTTATGATGTTTGTGTTCTAATTCAAATGCTTATGTATGAATATATGTTGTATGGATGTCTAAATTTCTAAATGTATGATGTATGAATGTATGGATGGAGGATGTTCTAATGTATGATGTATGGATGTATTTATGTATGATGTATGGATGTAGGATGTTCTAAATATATGATGTATGAATTAATGGATGTATGATGATATATGCATGGATGGTTTTTAACAAAATGTAAATTTTGTGACATAATTCATGGATGACAATGATGTATGGGTTGAAATTGATCAAATGCGTATGATAATAATGTAATAAATGATATGGTGTAATGAACATGTTGGTGTTAAATGTATGACAATAATATAATGTGAATGAATGACATGTTTATCAAATGAATGCAATGATTTATTTTTACAATGTTTATATGATGTGGAAAACATGATATGATGAATGCAGTCTAATTTGATGTTAAATGTATGAATGATGAAATGATAAATTCCAATTCTTTGATGTATGTAAATGAAAAGATGATGCACCTATTTTTTTTTTATGCATTTTTTATGTCAAGTATACTCAATCATATTTCTAGAAAATATAATCATTAATCTGAATCCTTTATGTAAAAAACACTCTGTAGATGTAGAAAATATTATGAATGTAGTCTAATTTTATCATGCAACTATATACAAAACATTGTCATTTTAATAGTACTTTTCTGCTTGGTATCACCATAGATCCTTTTAAGATGTTGAAAGTGAGTACAAGCATTAATGGTATATGTTAGACCAATGACGACCTGAGTAGTACTTTCATAATTTTTGATATTGCAAGTGAACACAAGCATCCAGGTATAATTGAACCGAGATGACCTGAGAATTTATTGTGTAAATAGACCAAGATCAATCATTTTAGTGTGTTAATTTTGAATGTTATTGGTGACACATTTGTAGAGCACATCCCCCAATAATTCACACATTTAAATGATTAATGCACAAACAACAGACAATGATAATATCATTCTTCTTCCTTGTTTCTCTATTTCATTACATCATTGAGTTACTCCAAAGATATGATAACCTAAAATTGAAAACAAAGCATCTATCTTTTACTTAAAGTGTTTCAATCATTATTCAGATTAGATCATCCATCCTGATTTGTGATATTTTTGTGATTATCCAAGATTTTGGACTGAACCTAACCTACTAACCTATGCTAGGGGCCTCAGTGGCTGATCAAATAATAGCCTTGCCTACATTACACATGCAGAGACCATGTAGTTTAACTGACATAGACTCATGCTTTTGGTTTTGCGTTTTTGAGACTGACCTTTTTGACTTGTTTTTGGATTTTTTGATATTATATGGATGTTTGATGTGTTTTCGATGGTGATTGATGTTGCGCTTTGATCATTGTTTTTGTTGTATTTTCTAATTTTATTATGCCCCCATTGAGGTCCAGATGTTGCCCCCAAGCTATAGTGAGACATGACCATAATGAAATGATATTGGATGTAAAATGATGGTGAGATTTACGATCATGATATGTATCAAAATAGATGGAAAAGATAGTATTAAATCACACATAGCACCTATTTCTAGGTTTTCACCATATGTTTTAAATTCACTTTTGTTTTGTATTTTCTCTTTTCTCTTCTCTTTTCTTTTTGTATTTTTTGTATTTTTTGTATTTTTTTGTATTTTTTTGCATTTATGTTACCAAGATGCCTGTTTGCTAGGTTTTCATCAAGGCAATAATTTTTAGGATTTTCAAACATGCACTAGTTGATTCATGTATATAAATTTCTGAGATGGATACTGTTGATAGGTTCATCAAAAAAATCCCCCTCTAATGTTGATAGTTAATAGGTTCCTGATCCATACACTGATATGATGAGAAAGGGACCTAGCTAGTTAGGTTCAAACTTCCCTTTCTCCTCTTTGTCCTATTGATTTCTAGGGTTCTCTTTTAGGACCAAATCGCCAACTTGAAAGACTAGGTTTTACCCTATAATTGTAGCTCCTTGGTATTCTCTATTGGTATGCTATGAGATGATTGACAACTTGTTGATGGTGTTCCTCCAACAGTTCCAATTCTTGAAGTCTAGATACTCTATAATACTCATCATAAATTATTCCTTTTAGTGACACATGGAGTGATGGAATCACTACTTCAATAGGTAGTATGGCCTTTGATCCAGATACCATGGCATGTGGTGTAGCTCCTGTCAATTTTTTGAAGCTAGTTCTATAGGCCCATAGTGCAGGATTAAGATGAACATGCCAATCACATCCAACATCATTAACCATTTTCTTGAATATTTTTAGAATTGTTCTATTAGAGGCCTTAGATTTTCCATTTCCCTGAGGATAGTACGGTGTTGAGAACCGATGTTGGATATGAAATTTCTCACAGAATTCTTGGACATCCTGATTTTTGAATGGTCGTCCATTATCAATGATAATAGATTGAGGTATAGCATAACAACAGATTATGTAATTCAATATGAATGATGATATCTGTTTTCTAGTGATAGTTGTAAGAGGTACTAATTCTATCCATTTTGTAAATTATTATGTTGTTGTGATTATGAACTTGTGTCCATTGGATGAAGATGGATTTATCTTTCCTACGAAGTCAAGTCCCCATTGACAAAAGCTCCATGTTGATGTGAATGAATGCAATTGTTGAGCTGGTGCGTAGATAAAATTACTATGAATCTGAAATTTTTGGCACTTCTTGACAAACTGATAAGACACTTTCTCCATACATGGCTAGTAATACCCTAATTGAAGGATTTTCTTTGCTAGAGTTATACCACTGGAGTGAGTGCCACAAATTCTTTCATGAACCTCACACAAGGTTGTCTCAAATTCATTATGTTCTAAACATTGGAGAAGGGTACCATCTAGACCTCGATGATAAACGATGTCAGTGATTAAAATATGTCAGGCGGATTGGGGAATGAAGTTGTGTTTTTGGTTCTTGGAAAGATTGGGAGGGAGGATGTTGTCTTTTAGGTAAGCATATGTTTTCTCATAGATGGAGGATTCAATGGTATCCAAATGGAATATTGTATGGGATTCCAAACTATTATAATAAGGAATAGATACTTGTTCTACCATAAACTCATAATGACCACATATCTCTGGCAATTGTGATAGATAACCAATTGTTGCCATAGTGTTTGCGGATTTGTTTTCTACCCTTGGAATTTTCTCAAATTTGATAGTGACAAAGAATTATTTGAGATCATCTATCAACTATTTATAAGGCATCAAATTTTCATCTTTCATCTAATATTCATCAATTACTTGATAAATGACTAATTCAGAATCCCCATATACCTATACAACTGTGATCTTCCACTCAATTGCTAATTTGACACAGATGATTAATGCCTCATACTCCACCACATTATTGGTACATTGGAACATCAGTCTATAAGATTTCAGGATGGTGTGTCCTTGGGGTGTGATGAACAATATCCCCACTCCAAATCCTCTTCGTGTATATCATCCATCAAAGTAAAGTATCCATTTTTGGGGTGTTACTGTCAAAATGTATGCATCAGGAAACTCCATTGTCATAGGCCGATCATCTGGTAAAGGAGCTTCAGCTAATTGTTCAGAAACTACTTGAACTTTTATGGCTCTCCTTTCCACATACTGAATATCAAACTCACTTAAAATAATGGCTTGTTTGGCCAGTCTACCTATTAGATCAGCCTTACTAAGTAGATATTTTAATGGGTCAATTTTTTCTATGAGCCTGATTGTGTGAGTCAACATATAATGTATCAACTGTTGGGTAGAAAATATTACTGCTAAGCAGTATTTCTCAATCAAGGTATATTTTATTTCATATCCATTCAAAGTTTTGTTGATGTAGTAAATGGCTTGTTCCCTTCCTTCACAATCTCCTTGTGCCAATAGTGATCCTAAAGAGGTATTTGTCATTGTAATGTATATTATTAAAGGTATTCCTTCTATAGGTGACAAGAGAATAGGTGGTGACATCAAATATTTCTTTATTTGGTTGAAATTTGTTTCACACCCATTATCCCATTTGAATACAAAATTATTATGCAATAGATGATTGAATGGATGACTATTTCTGCCAGCTAGGAGATAAATCTCCTGATTGATTGTAGCCTTCCCTATAGTGACCTTAGTTGACTGATGTTTTTGGGTGGTGGCATTTCCATTATTGCCCTTACATTTGATAGATCTACTTTGATACCTTTTTTTGAGACTATGTATCCTAATATTTTTGTTGATGTGACCCCAAAGACACATTTCTTAGGGTTTAGTCTGACATTGAACTTTTCTAGCCTTGTGAATATTTTGCCCAGGATATCCAGATGTCCTTCCCTAGAATAATATTTAGCCAGAATATCATCTATGTAATCCTCCATAAAGGTGTGCATCATATCATGAAAGATAGTGGTCACTTTTCTTTGATAAGTTTCCCCTACATTTTTCAAACCAAAGGGCATGACATTCCAGGAAAAGATTCCCCATGGACATGTGAATGCATTTTTTTCCTGATCTTCTAGAGCTATCTTAATTTGGTTGTATCCAGAGAAACCATCCATTATTGACAACATAACATGACCTGTTGTTAATTCTACAATGATGTCAATATTAGGAAATGGGAAATCATCCTTGGGGCATGCCTTATTCAGGTCCTTAAAATCTATACATATCTTGATACTATTGTCTAGCTTTGAGCTAGGTACAATATTGGATATCCATTCGACATAATCAATAGACCTAATGAATCCTGCATCCACTAACTTCTTTAGCTCAACCTTTACCATTAATGTAATATGTGGATGCATTTTCTACAATTTTTCTTTTACAGGTTTGATTCCAGTAGGCAAAGACAAATGATGGATTAAAATATTTGGGTCCAAACCTAGCGTATCAGAATATGACAAAGAAAAGTTAATTCTTATTTCTTAAAATAATTTGATAAATTTAGGTCTTTCTTGCACTATCATAGATTCTATCAAATATAAAATCTTTTCTCTTTCTTCGATGCCAATTTTTACAGACTGTATAGGCTCCACCAGAACTGATGACCATTCATGATAATGCTCTGGAAGAATGTCAAATCTCCCATATTTCAGTGCCTCGGAGAGGTTTTCACTATTAGATGTGTTCTTTATTTTTTCTTTTTCAAGATCTAATGCTGCCATATAATGGTTTTCACCATTAGATCCATTATTCCTGCTCTTATTTTTGCAACTGGAAGATTTCACACCCTCCTGCCGAGTCACATTGTTATGATATTTATGGATATAACTTGTATCAGGTTCATCACAACGTAGGAAATTTACGATGGCATCATCATTTGCAAATATGGGTACATTTATAGGTTCAACAGGTTCCCAGTCAATGAAGTCATCAGATTGACTAAGGTTAATGGCGATAAGGGTTCAAATAGCTATGTCATTAGAGTTGTTATTAGGGATGTTGAGATCAATGATGGCACCCTCCTCAAGATTATCTATTTCACTCGATGCTTGTTTGTTCTCACTTGATTTATTGATATTTTGTGATCCTAATACAAATGATCTAGACCTTGCGCTATGTCCCTCCTCACTTGTAGGTGAATATTATTCTATGACATCAATTTGGATATCTGTGTAAGATATCTCAAAACATAGATCCCATTCATATTCATTAGAATATGTTTCAAGGCTATCTCTTACCTAAAGGATTCTTTCAACTGCCTTCTTTGTCATTTCTTTTTTTTTGTCTTCTGAGTAAACCAATCCCATCTTATCTTTTGAATGAAGAGTAAGAGGTTGAATAGGTTCCACAATGCCTTCTTTCCTTTTTCCAAAAGGTCCCTATCCTTCGTAACCCATTTTTTCTAAAATACCCTTCCCTTTTCCATACTTATCTATGTTGATGTTGATGTGTGTTGATTTTGATGTTTCTCCATCTTTTTATAACCAATCGACGATAGCTTTGTCTTTTGATTCATCCTCTATAGTACCGGCTCTTAGAAATCTTTCCTCTAGAATTGTGGCAGGTTGTGATGTTTTTTGTTTCATCATTGATGGTTGTCCATACGTCTTTGGAGATGTCATCAATTGTGAAAGATTAAGAGACTGCTCAATAGAGTATTGTCCCATTCCCTTGTCTGTTAGTTGGACCTTTTCTTTGAATTTTTTTGATAAAGAATTTTGGGTATCTTGATTGTCTGTTAATTTAGTTTCAACAAGATTTGTATCTTTTGATTTATCCTTTCTCTCAACCCACTTGGATGTAATGTTTGGACGTTTTTATTCATTTGATGAATTTGAACTGCTTGATGCCGTATAGTGAGACACAAAGGTGTCTTGAGAGATTATGAGTGTGTCACAATGCTGAGGATGGTTATAATCTGTTGATATAGTCACCTCCTGCCCATTAACTGGAAATTTCAAACATTGGTGATAGGTGGAAGGTACTGCCTGCATTTCATGGATCCACGAGCATCCAAAGATTATATTGTAAGTTAACTCTTTTTCCAGTACCTAGCATGCTATTATTTTCATCATCGGTCCCACTTGAATGGGTAACACAATCAGTCCCTTAGAAGATCTCTCTTCCTCATCATATGCCTTTATTGTTATTTTCGTTCGAGAATCAATAGCATTATTTGAATACCCTAGTGCATGGATTAAATTTAGAGTGCAAATTTTCAAACTATATCCCCCATCTATTAAGACCCTCTTGACATGATGATTATGGATCAAAACTTCAATATGGAGGGCAGTGTTATGGGGATGGTTAAGCGACACATCATCCTTTTCAAAGAATGATAGAAAATGTGGTGTAGTCAAATGTCCCACCATAGCCTGGAATTGGAAAACATCTAGATTTTTAGGTACGGTGGTGGAAACTAGTGCTTGTTCTAGAACTTCCTTATGTGATGGTGATAGTTTAAGGAGTTCCAGTATTGATATTTGTGCTAGAATTTTTTTAAGCTGATCGAAAAATGTTGTATTGAGATGGAGGTGGAGTTGTGTTTTTAGGCGCAACTCCCTTTAAAACTACCTTGGATTGCCCCCTTGTCATTACATTAACTGGTTGATTGTCCTATCATTCTCTTATTTTTAAAAAAATTATTTGATTTTCAAGGACTTGTATTCTCGAGAGCAGATTTAGTGGGGTAATGTCATTGGTTTTGTGTTTTTCCATGTGATGACCAATGGTATTATCACTTTCTACTTCAGTAACATAAAAGGATCGTGGTATCATAGACATGATTGCTATTTTTACCTTTATTGTTCATAGAAGATGATGCTCCTTTGGCATAATTTGGTAAAGGGTCCTTGAAGGTTGTATGATCATTGTTTTTTCAGTGTCCCTCTACATATACCTTGTTATTGTCTATCAGATCTTGAACTGTGTGTTTTAACTCCATGCAATCATTAGTCTTGTGGCCTTTATTATTGTGGAAGTTGCAATAATCCATGCCATTCCACCATGGAGGTTTAAATTTTGGATCCCAAAATCATGCTTCTCGTGTAGTGATAAGACCACTTGCAACTAGTTCCTTTATTGTTTATTCCAACGTTTGGCCTAACAGTATAAACCTACGCTGGTTTGATGATTTTTGGTATGTTTGTGGTTTTGAGTTTTTGTTGTTTTGAATGACATTTAACTTGATGTTTTGATCGTTATTTTGGTTTTTCTTTAAATTAGATGCTATCAAGTTGAAAACTGGTTTGGCATTTTGTAAATCATTTGTCGCTTTGTTGATCCTTGTATTTTTATTTTTTTGCCAAAATTTTGGTTTGTCATTGTTGGGGTATTGATTTGAGGAGTTGGTGTTGTTTGGATTTTTGTTGTAATGTTTAATAACCCCTCTTTTGACAAGAGCTTCTTCAATTTTAAGGCCATTTTCAATCACATTTTCAAAAGTAGGAGGACATTATAATTCGAGTCTGTAACTCATCTCATTCATCAAATTTTCTATGAATAACTCCATTTTTTCTTCCTCAGGTATGCAATGAGGATATCTAGCAAATAGTTTGTGCCATCTTTGCAAATAGGATAGGAATTTCTCCCCTTTTTTTTGTTTCATGTTCTAGAGATCCTTTATTGTAACATCATGTTGGATGTTAAAATAATATTGGGATATGAACCTATTGACAAGCTCTTCAAAATTTCATATTCCTAGTTGTAATTTGGAAAACCATTCCATACATTGCCCTCCTAAACTTCTTGGAAATAACCTCATGAGGTAAGTTTCCTCTTGTGCAAATTCTAAGCTCAAGTTCTTCAATTCCCTTATATGGTCAATTGGATTTGACTTACCATTTTATTTGTCATACTTTCAAAATTCATAGTGTCTAGGGAAAGGTATCATGTCGACTATTGGGTCAAAAGGATAAGGATAAATGTTTAGTAATGCATGCCTTTTTCATGTTTCCCTTTGTCATGTCTTGTATTTGTTGTTGTAAGTTCTGCATTTGGGTTGTTAAGGCAACAACCAGATCTATACCTTGTGTGTGTTGTGGTATTTCGGTTTCATTTGTTCTAGGTGCTTCTTTTAAGTGATTGACATCAAATTCTTTGTGAATTTTCGAGCTTGATTCAGCTAGCATTAGAAGATATTTCTCCATGTCTTATTCTAATATCTTTTCCATGAATTTATGTAATTTTGGGTCCTATTGTGTTGTTTTTATGTATTTTTGCTATTATTTCATTCTTGTCACTTTGATGTAAGCTATTCTAGGGATTTTCTTCTGCCATGGTAGTTGATGTTTCAAGTTCTTTTTCTAAGAGCCTCTATTTTTGTAACCTAGTGAAGACTGGCATACAAGTGTTTTTTTTTCCTATCAAACTTTGATCTTCTATGTTGGATAAATGTCAAGTGAATTTTAACAAACTCAAATAGGATGATATATCTTATTGATAAGACTAGGTAAAAAAATCGAATTGCTTTGCCTCATTTTGTGATAGTAGGATGACAATATCCTAATGATGAAACTTTATCTAAATAGCCAAGATTTGTTTTTTATTTTCTTGACACTTTATGGTGTGAAAGATCTGAGTTTTAGTTGAAAATACTATTAACTTGTAGGAACCTATATGTTTATGGTTTCTAGACATTGTTCGTGTTGAAAAGATACTTTTGTTTTGACAAAAATCCATGTTTAGATGATAATCAAACTGGCTGATATGTTTTGAAACTCTTTGTTTTGAAAGTACTAAAATAGATTTCATAAGCACTAAAACAAAACTTGGGAGCGTTATTTAGCAGAAGAGCTAAAACAGATATTAAAAGTGCTGAAATAGAGGATAAAAGTGCTATTTTGTGGAAGTGCTAAAACAACGCTTAGAAGTGTTGAAATAGAGAATGAAAGCGTTATTTTGTGGAAGCACTGAAACAGAGGATGAAAGCATTGAAATAGAGGATGAAAATGTTGTTCTGTGGAAGCACTAAAATAGAGTCCCAAAATGTTGAAACAGATCTTAAAAGCGCTAAACAGCGCTTAGGAGTGGTTAAGACTCTTTATTGCAAAACTTGATTTGGTCTTGTGGGGTATTCTATCATCGGTTGTGGGATGTAGGACTGACGTATGGGTTCACTATGATTATGATGTTGTGTAAAGGCTCTCATTTGGAAGAATGCTTGTGAATAAAGAGTTTCTAAGGCCTAATCACCAGTGTAACCTCTAACGAAAACGTGATATCAATGTATGAAGGTTTTGTGTTGCAACAAGATTTTTTGACTATGATATAAGAAATGCTTTATTCTTAAAATATCTTGGTAACCAAGTGGTCTCTTGGGTTTCCTGACTTTGATTGTTTTCTTGACAATTTTTTTTGATTTCCAATCTCAAATCATGAATTTTTCTAACCTGATTTGGTTTAAGATTTTTAGGATGATTTGTTATTTGAGTTATAATGATTTGAAAACACATCAAGAAAATTGTAGAAAAATTGTTTTAGTCCTAGAATCTGAACATATAGTGTATATTCAAGAACCATGAATTGTCCTTATTGATTTCCACTTATTTGTTTTAACAAATATATACTTCAAACAAACTCACTCTTAAAGTCAAAAAGGTCATCATTATACTCAATAGCCCACATCTGAAAATTGTGTTGACTCACACAACTATGTCACCCCCTAGAAGGCACTTGTGTTTTTGTCATTTCCAGGTGTGTACTCAAAGTTGGATTTATCGTCCCTTGAGAAAAAGGTCCTTGGCAATTATATGGTGAGTGTATTGGGGGTAGATTCTTCCCTCGCCTTGTACTATGAGTATTACAATGTATGGTTACTAACTCAGCTAGATACTATGCTATGGCTCTTAGATAGGGTTTTTGTGCAGTGCGGCAAATGATAAAATCCCTTAGGGGACCTCCCAATCTTTAGAACAAATATTTTAGGGATGGTTATCTTGCACACTACCATTGAATTATACTTTCACCAAAAACTCACGTTTGTTTAGAGTGGGTTGGAATCATTGGATTTAGGTGTTCGCACTTAGGTTGTTCTCGTAGGGTGAGTAATTTTTCCCACTACGACAGGCCTTCTAAAGGTTTTAATAAAAGCGTAAAATTGCATGGAAATAAAGGATGAATCTGGCACTTTGATCACCCAGTTAAGGGGAGAGCATAAGCCTACTCACCACACAAGCACAACAAATAATGATTTATTTTAAGCCCAAAGACAAATTTTGCTAATCTATGTGAAGACGTTTCTTCACAAAAGTCATCGTGTCAATTTTTTTACTGATATAGCAAAATGTGTGATTTCTATCCTAGGATTGATAAATTTTAAACCAAGTGACTACCCTAGGATTGATTTTTTTAATCCAAATGTATCAAAATAAAAACTTTGGCCGCGGTCACATCAGATCCAGATAAATAGTTATAAAAGCACTAAAATAGAGAATGAAAGCACTATAGTTTTTCAAAAATGAGCTATAATCAAAAATGTTGAAACAAAGCTCGAAAGTGCTAAAGTTTTCCACAGAAGCGCTATATTAGCTGTACTAGATATGGGTGGCCGATGCGCTGAAGAATATCATCGAAGCGTTATAGTTTCCTTCCTAGAAGCACTAGACACAATTTGTGGATGCACTATAGTTTTATAGAAGCACTGGAATAGAGCTTGGAAGAGCCATAGTTTTCCAAAGAAGCATTATAGTTTTTGACAGAAGCGCCAAAAAAGTTCTCGATCATGGTAATCTGAACACGCCAGAAACCTATGTGACACTTTTCATAAAAAAAATATGAAATATGCGGTTAATGCCCCACAATGGGCACCAAATTGTAAGTGTGAATAAGGAACAAGAGTAAATACACTTTTTAATGAAACATTGTATCAAAGATTCAAAAAATAAATCATTCTAAGGAAAGAATCTATTGAAAATGTCTCATTGTTTCCTATCTTTAAAGATTTATTAAGCTACAGTGCTCTCAAATTTAGTAAAACACTATGACTGTTAAAATGACAATCTAAAGAATGAAATTATGTTGAATGCAATGATGTGATGCTATATGATAATATTGAAATGATAAAAGAAACTACTATAATATGAATTGACATGAAAACTGATAAATGAAGATATAGTGTGTAGTCATGATATAAAATATATTGTTGTTGCTATTGCTAAAATTCTTGATTTCTTGATGCTTTCCTGTAGAGTGAGATTGCATAAACTTGGATATTTTGGATCCTTTATTTTTTGAATGAAGTTGTATTTATAGATTCCTTAGTAGTATCTTTGCACAGGGGCAACAAACAGAGGATTAGATTCAATCTGGAGAATTTAATGGTGAGAGATGGAGGAGATTGAGAAGATTTTGGGAATTGTCCCTACCCATGAAAACACCAAGCAAGAAGATAGGAAGGATTTATGGAAGAGGATTGAGATATGGATTTCCAATTTGTCTCCAAATCTTCCTATGAAGATTGAATCAATTAATTTAGACACAATTTTGACATAAATTACACATATGATATCTAATTTGGTTTTGAGGAAATAGAGGAAATTGATTTATGCTTTAATTTAAATATTTTTTATTTATTTAAATTAGCAAAAGAGGGATAAATAATTTAATAAAACAAACTATAGAATTTGTTTATTAAATTAAAATAGAGGAATATAATATTTAATCAATAAAGTGTTTAACCTTTATTTAATTAATTTAAATAGATGTAATAGAATAGAGTAGGGGAAATTGATAATTAAATTAAACAAAGTACTTATTTTTGTTTATTTAATTAAGATGAGATAATAGTAGAATTAGAAGAATTTAAATGTGAATTTAAACATGAACTATATGAATAAATATTTCTATTTATTCAACAGTAGAGGAATTTAGGATAATTAATCAAATAAATTGTATTTAATTAATCATATTCTCCAGACCAATTTTAGGTGTATACAAAATACATAACTTTCCCTTGTGTCTTCCAAGGAACTAGTAAAAATTGAAAGCATGAAAAATAATGTTGAGTCGGTCTTAGCTATGAGTGCACCTCCACTGGGACAAGTAGAAACAGATACATGGAAAGACAGTAAATCTTCTCCCATGCTTGCAGTCTAATAAAAGAATCTTAAGAAAAAGACTTCAGAGAAATCTCTGAAGGTGGGGAGAAAGAAGGATTTAAATAAAATTTAATTATTGGGTGAGACATTGGTGGAATCAAGGTGAGTTAAAACCATTGATTCCAACTTCTCCAACTCTCAAAAATGATTATTTTTTCTTGGAATGTAATGGGTTTAAATAGTGGCCCTAGACAAAAATTTGTTCAAGTGTTGGTAAGATTTTATTCATCGCATATGTTGTTTATTCGGAAGACAAAGTTTTCTATAGAGATCATGTGCAACTTGGCTCCAAAACTTTGGTGGAGAGGTCAATGTTAGTGTATTGATGATCATGGTAATGCACATGTGTACCTTAATTATGGAACCCATTGAATATTTCCCCTCTCTGGTGGTTCTCTAGTAATTTTGTATTTTTGTAGTTTCCTCGAGTTTGGATTTTGGAGAGATTGTTCTTCTTTCTAATGTTTATGCCCCAACTAATTTTCCTAGAATGTTTCATCTCTAGTATCACATTCAATATATTTGGATTTTGGCTCCTTTATATCCTTGGGTTGTTCCTAGATATTTTAATGTCATTTCTGATTTGGAGGAAAAGAAGGGTGGTTTGCAAAGGTTTTAACCGTCAACATTTCTTCTAAAAGATGATAATTTTTCCTTAAATATTGTGGATATAAATCCTAGTAATGGCCAATTTATGTGGAATAATAGATGTGGTGAGAACTCCATTATTGAAAGGTTGGATAGGTTTGAGGTTTCTTACATTTGGATTGGTAGAAATTGGGCTACTCGTTTTGAGATTCTAAATTGGAGGGGCTCTGATCATTGTCCAATTAAGATTTCTTCCTCATTGGCTCATGTTGCTCAAAATACTTATTTTAATTTCCAAATTATGTGGTTGTAGGATCCCCATCTTCATTATCTATTAGAAAATTGTTGGCACCAGGGCAGACTAGCATTTAGCAAAATCATGTATTTATTTGTCAATAAATTGGAGTATGTGAAACACAAATTCAAGAGTGGAATAGTTAGTGTTTAGCCAATATCTTCCTTGCTAAGGTAGATAACCAAGCTAACAAATATGATTACCTATGAGATCAAATAAAAATGCCTTTCTGAAGAATCCCTTAAAATCAAATACTATGAAGGCTATTGAGGAATGGGAATTGAGGGAGGAAATATATTGTAAATAGAAGGCACACATAGAGTGACTACAAGGATATATAAATATATATTTTTCCCTTAACTCCATCAAGGCTAGGAGGCATGGGAACTCAATATCGTCTCTAGTGTCTTCCAGGAGCAGCCATCTAGTTTCCCATTGGGAAATATCTAGAGAGGATGCACAATATTATGACATTATTTTTAGGGAAGACTCTCCTTATATTCTGGAATAAGATAATCATATTATTTCTTGTATTCCTTCACTTGTATCTATGGAAATGAATGTTCACCTCATGCAAAATCTATCTCTAAAGTAATTAGAGGGAATTGTATTTTAGATGAAAAAAGGGAAAGGTCCTAGTCTTGATGAATTTATGAATTATAAAATGGGATTTACTAGAGCTTTTGAAAGACTCTTAGGGGAATAAATAGGTTTTGAGAGCCATGAATGCTAACTTTCTAGCTTGTATCCCCAAATGTGATGGGGCTGACAAATTGAGTCAATTTAGACCCAGAGCTCTATGCAATGTGGTTTATATGATTTTATCTAAGATAATTATGGAAAGGCTAAAGAAGTGGAATGGAGAGCTCATCTCCAAAGAATAAGGAGGCTTTGTATCTAACATGAAAATCATGGATGGGGTGGTCATTGCAGATGAGACTGTCCACTCCATGGTAGCTTCAAAGGAAAAGGCTATGTTTATCAAGCTTGATATGGCTAAGGATTATGATAGGGTCGAATGGTCTTTCCTACAAAAAGTGCTCAATGCATTTTGGTTTGATTAAGAGTGGGTGAAGTGGGTGATGAATTGTGTTAAATTCCACTTCTTCATCTATGTTTGTCAACAGGGATCCATCCTCCTTGTTTAAATTATCTAGAGGTCTTTGGAAAGGTAATCCTTTATCACCCTACTTGTTCATTATTTTGGTTGAAGGTATTGGGAGAGTCATTAAGATTCATATTAATCATGGCTCTATCCAAGATTGGAGTTGGGGTAATGGCTTTTCTAACATACACATTTATTGTTTGTCAATGAAACTAATTTCATGGGTGTGGCTAAGATCAAAGAATCCTCCAATTTTCATCAAGTATTAGACATATATTTATTTTCTTTAGGCCAACAGATCAATGAAGATAAATATTTAATTTACTTATTCAATAACCCCTTCCTTATTCAACGGTGTATTTCTCATAATCTCTAGTTTCTGATTAGAAATATCTTTATGATCTATCTAGGCATACCTCTGTCTATTGGAATACTCCCTAGGGGTTCTTGGAAAATCATTTTGGATACATTTTAGGTGAGATTGAATCATTGGACTCATAGGTGGTTGCCATTTGTGGGATGCCTGCTTCTTCTAAATTTTGTGGTTTAGTTTCTTCCTAACTATAGGTGCATGCTTTAGGTACCTCCTAAATTTATTAAGGATTTGTACTCTCTTGCAAGACAATTATTATTTGGTATTTTGGAATCTCTAAGTGGAGTATTGTTAAGTGGGAGACAGTTTGTAGGCCGAAACAAGAAGGGGGACTTGGGAAATGATAGGCTAGTATTAATGGTCAGGCATTAGTAGCTAATTTATATTAGAGACAGGTCACTGAAAAATATCACATATGGGATATGATCTCTTCTATCAAATAATTAAGTGGATTTTTGAAGGATGATTTTCCTCGAGTTTCTCTATTAGGGAGAGGTTTCTTCATTTGGGAAAATACATGAAAGGGGGTCGAGCTGATCAAGGAAGGTCTATTATGGATATGTAATAAGGAAAATGAGTCTTTCTTTTGGTATGATTCATGGGAATATTTTCCCCAATTATGAAGATTTATCCTCATTTGCAAGACTTTTATCATTGCTTCTTGGAGGTTGGCTGGTCCAGAGTGGTGGACTTTAAATCAAATCAATTATGGGGGCCTCTGGGGCTGTCTAGATTGAAGGATCTCATTGAGTGGATATAAGGGGGATCAAAAGTTGATCAAGAAGAGTTAAGAATTTTTTTAGCTCGTATAGAGTGTGACTCTCTCAGTATGCTATATATCCTAGCTTGGAGCCTTGATCCCAAGGGGATCTATGTGGTGGCTAGTGGATATCAAGAGTTGAACCATTCAAAAAATAAGGGAATGAAAGTCTTGTGGTGGATAAATTTTTAGAATAATTTTTCTTGGGCTAAGTGTAATTATGTTCTATGGAATCTCTCCTAGAATAGGTGTCTGACTTGGGATTACCTTAAAATGTGGCTTTCATGGACCATCTATATGTGTTCTTTGTGGGAACATTGAAGAAGACTCATCCCATTTATTTGTTCACTTCTCCTTTCCAGGTCATTTGGAAAAGTATAGGGAGACCTCCAAAACATGCCTCATTTCTTCAAGTTGTGTAGAATATTGGTCCTATATTTATTGTGTGGCAGATTTTACTTGAAATGAATCACAATATTTTTTGGGAAAATTTGGTAGTTCAATAGGTTTGGCAAAGGGTGGTGGGCATGGTTCAAGATACTCTGGAAGATAATTTGAGGTGTCTCTCCCCTCATAGAAGGGGGATAATGGGATTTTAAAGAATTTTATTTTACATTGTCTAACTCCTAGGTCCCCTTGTGCTATGAGGAATTTCCTTTCTAGAAGGAAAACTTAGAGAGAGGGTTGGTTGTCCCCTCCTCTAGTAAATATTTTAAATATGAATACCAATTATTTGTTTAGAGGTAATCACAACTATGTTTGGATTGGTAGAGTTATAAGTGATAGAACTTGTAAGGTCATTTTTTTCTTCTCTGTTTATAAGTGGAAACAAACTAATAACCTCAAGGAATGGTTGGATATTCTTATTGTTATAGAAATAGCTTGTTCTCTTGGTTGACGTAAGATCATTTGTGAGTTAGATTACCAAATCCTTATTAATGTCGTAAATGAGAAGAAGTCGGATGGAGTCAATTATCATCTTGCCTCAATGGCTAGGAAAATTCTAAGATTGAGGTATGTGTTAGATTACATCTCCTTTACTCATATTCCTTGAAAGTGGAATAAGGTTGTTGATTGTTTTCTCAAATGGGCCTTTGAGAATGTTGGGGATTAGAAGGTGGAATTTTGGAAGAAATTATCTTGAGATTATTACCAAGAGTTTTATAGCATCATTATGGAAGATATGGTGGGTTGATGGCCTTTTATTAGTTGGATTTTGGGAGCTTGGCTCATTCTATAGTTGGTTGGTGGTTATGAGGTTCTAATTCTTGCTTTGGGTGCCTGTTATGGATCCTGATTTCTCTATATCATTGAATTCTCTTCATTCGTAAGAGAATTATCCCATTTTATTCAAACAAATTATTAGTTTGATATATAATTAATCATCTTAAGAATAAATTTGGTAGAAAATCAAATTTTCGAGGAGTGTGAAGCCAAAAAATGAACTAGACAATGTCACACAATTATGAAATTAAATCTTGAAATTAAATGTATGTATTATTTTAATTTTTCCCATTTGTTCATGTCACCTTATAGTCGTAGTTCATTTTAAAAATATCCTAGTGATAATTCACTTAATTGAAACCTAAATGTTAACCCTTTCATTGTTGACATCCCTTCTCTTTCTAATAATTTTGATTTTCCAAAAATCTCACTAATTATCATAGATTTTTCATCATTACACTCACTAAGGAAATATATGTTGAATACAAAAAGGATAACTAAGAGGGGGGTGAATTATTTGTACATTAAAACATCGAAAACCCTTATAAAAATTTAGATCCATATCAGCTTAATTAACTCTTAACCTATTAGAATGATTTAGCATGAAAGAAAACAATAAAAATTGAAACACATCAACACCATGCATAACAGAACACTATATTTACATGAAAAACCTAAGAAGGGAAAATCCACAGTGAGGATTAGATCACAATATAATTTAATCTCAACACCGAATAAAAAGGGATCACTATTGTAGGGCTCACTACCAAATTAAAAAAGGAAGAAAAAAGAAGAATGTTACAGCAATAAATCCATCTCATCGGAATAGAAAAGTCCACCACAACATCACCAACACTTTTGCAACCTATCTCAAGATTGTAGACACCTTATTCTCACTACTTCTAGTAATCTAACTCATTAAGCGCACTCTACACTTCACAACTTTGTAGTTTACATCAAATACTTCAATACACAATTCTCAATAAAATCAACACTTATTTATACAATCTTCAATATTGAAAACTTTATCCAATGTTAGATATGCACCTCAACCATGTAAATTTAAATTAGGTTAGGACTAAGCATTCTCTTGATGGAAAGTAATGAAAGCAGACCAAATCGCATATTAACTCAAACCCAAATCATACATATACACCAAAGAACACTTCCACAATCACTGAAGCAAATCCATAATTAGTGTAAACACCCAAGGTCGGTTGAAATTGTGTAAACACCATTAATATTTAAGTGCATGCTTTTTCAAATCCAAAAATAATTCACAGACCACACACAAAACTTGAATACAATCCAAAATATTCCAAAAATACCCTGAAATCCAACAAATTCCTTCACAACAACTTTCACTTCAAGAATGTAAACTCACAGTACACTCAAACAACTTTCCATAGATTTTAACTCAAGAAACTAGCTTCCAAATAACTAAACCATGAAAAAATTAACTAAAGGTAGATATGAACCTCATTAGCACACTTCTTGAATTGCAAGACTAGAAACACAACCATGGAGAAAAATCATTTCTCCTGGACTGCACTATAACATAGTTCATACACTCATGAACAAAAATTCCTTTGCACAATGATCCAAGCCAAGAAATTTTGGATATAGAACCTCTGAACAAAACTGATGAGCATATCTGAATCACACAAGAAGATCTTCAACATAAAATAAATTTGGAGTAGATCCATAACACCATATAGTACACTAGAACACCTCTACAACTTGATATTTCATCATTTATCTAAATTTTCTCAAAAGAACTTGGAAACCAAGCACCAAACATACATACTCATAATCTTCAACATTTCCTCATCACTATTAACCCAACAAAATCAACCAAAAAAAATTTATGAAAGAAACACTAAAGGTTGACACCAATAGATTACTAAAGACAACATAATTAAACTAATCAAAGGATCAACATAAATTCTCAAACATTACCAATTGAAATTAATGAAAACACAAACATAAACATGCAAAAATCTCCCCCAAGCTTGTTGACATCAATGATAACACCAACTAGTAATACTTGCAAAAATATCCCCCTTTATCATTGATGGCAACAAATGATGTGAAAAACATTCAATAACTAAAAAGAAGAAAATTGGTACCTCTCTTTTAACCTTTAGGGTTTAGGACCTAAAAGGAGAGAGAAAATCTTCACTCAATTCACTCAAGAAAAAACCCTTGAGATATCTTTGCAAAGGAGAAAGAGATCTTTCAAATGAGTTTTCCTAGGGGCTAAATGAGATCTATTGAGGGGTTCACCACTAGGCTATGCCTTGGAAAAATTTATGACATGCAAGATGAAATGAAAAACCTAGTTTAATGCAATGCTTTACTAAATCAATTAATATGCCAACAAAGAAAAATATAAAGCTATAAAATAAAAAGTGCACACATGGAAACTTGAAGGATATGGAATGAAGTTTTGAAATCCTAAAAGTGTTTATTTTTAAACCTGGTGGAACTCATTCACCATTCTAGGAAAATCAGTCTCAAATCTAGGTGTCTGCACAGGATCAAGAATTGGCCAAATGGGTATCCAAATATAGAAATATCTTTGAAAAACACATACATTGGGACTCATTCACCACTTGTGGTGAATGAGTCCAGTTTGGATTTTCTAAAAATTCAAAGTTATGATCTACACCTAATAGGCTGCTCTTTCTGCTCCTCTAGGTGCCTGGAATTGAAACTCCATTTTCGGGGTTGTAGATGACCTTTTAGTGAATATTATGACCTTTAAAATGAGGAGAAAACTCCAACAAGCTTGTAACCAAATATTTCATGATCTTCAAGTCTTCAACAAACCTAGATCTGCAATCACACAAAGAGAGAGAGAAGAAGCATTGATTTTTTAGGGAATAGGGGTTTGGCTTGGTGAAACCCCTTCTAGGTAATTAAACCAAATGATGAAAAAATGAAACAAGGACATGAAACATGAAACATAGGATATGAAACATGAACAATGATACCTTGATTGATGTCTTGTAAATATGCAACTCAACATGAAATGGCCATGAAGGATGTAGATCTTGATCTTGAAAAATAGGAGTAGAAAAATGCTACATCACTACACTAGCTCAAAAACATGCTTGACACTTTAAATTCTTGACATGATGATGGATCTTGAATTGCTACAACAATTGATGAAGAATCTTGCCCTTGAATGATCTTGAAAGCTATCTTTGTGACCTTGGAATGCCTGACCCTTGCTTGCTTGACATGATAACATGTAGGCCTATGTTTCTTAGATGAAATAATAGTTTGGAAGCTTTTTTATATAGGCAATAAATTCAAATGACCGTTAATTGGATCCCCAAGGCCAACATAGGAGAAATTTAAACTTAAAACCCGATTTTTCCCAGTCAAACCAAAAAAATAGCTCAAATGGGACTCATTTTCCATATTAGGTGAATGAGTCCCACCACATGGATAGGAATCATTCACCCAAGGTGGTGAGTGGGTGCCATAGGGGCTATTTTTCCTACTAGAATGTTGAGGAGTGAATAAATTAAGCTTATATATTGATCTTGTTAGGTATTTGATCAAAACATACCTTGGGATGCATAATATGGGGTCATATGGGGCCTATTAATGATGAGATAAAGGTTATAAATACTAGGGGGCTTAAAATCCAATGTGAAAGTGTAAATAAATACACTTTACAACACTAAATTAAGGCAAAATTGGATTTATTTGGCTTAGAAGGGTCCTAAATCCAATGTGAATGTGTAAAACACATTACAACACTTTATTAGGTCCTTTTTATTTACATGCCTCCTAAATTTAATGTGAATATGTAAATAAATACATTTTACAACATTAAATTAGGGTAGAGTTAAGTTAATTTATCTTAAAAAGGGCCCAAGACCATACCTGGATGTGTAAAAAATCTCACAACACTAGATCAAGGTGACATGAAGTCCAATTTATCATTATTTCTTCCCATATCAAGTGTGAAAATGTAAAGGGATCCAATTTTATACACTACATTTAGCCCCCTTTAGTGAGAGGATGAACTTGATTCAAAATCACACTAAAGTATAAATTCAAGAGAGGTTGATGTGTACCAATGCAGATGGTATAGGATAACAAAGAATGAGGAGGCAGTCAAGACCCCAAGATCCAAGATCCTAAGTCGAACCGATATAAGCACAAGAGGACACACACAAGGTGTATGGTATGCAATAAAACAAGATACACGAACATGCAATGCCAAATATATAAATAAGAAAAGAATAAGATGGTTGGATCTAGCTTTGATGAATATGTGCTCACTCTCAGGCCATGTAACTTTATGTCATATGTGGGGTGAGAAGGCCAAAAAGGTGATAAACATACACTCATGGATGGTATGTACTCACACACAAATATGCGAGTGGCTATGGGGAAATTCATGCCTCGATTGGGCTTCCCGCTCAAACCATACCAAATTTATACCTCATGATAACTTTAATAAGGTGCCACATAAAAATTATCTTTGAGCTCCATGAGGCAAGCAATACTTCATATGCTTGAAACTAATAGACAAAGGAATGTTGTAAATGAAAATTAGTATAGGGAATGTTCAAATGGATTTTTCTTGATTCATGCAATGTCTCTTCTTAGGGAACATTGTGCTTCATGTTTCCAAGAGAGTAAAGTCAAAGAAATATCATGCTCTTTGAGGAAATCACACTCAATGATACCACCAAGAAAAGGATGCATCACAAGAATAAAGAAAATCACATAGTGAATCATGAGTGTCAATGTATGCCCCAACTTTAAAGTGGATGCTAACATCATTACTATGAAAAATTGTTTTAAAATAGGAGAAGACATGAGAGCTTAATCAAAAATCCCTATGCCAATTCATATGTTTCTGAATTGAACCACATCATGAATAAGTATGTCACATGCAAGTAATCTTAAGGCATGTCATCCACATTGCAATCTTTCTCTTTTATGTACATGAAAGGTGATCAACTAGCCAAAGGAGACAACGACAAGTGACATATGAGGATAAGTCTATCTAACCCCTTGCCCCTACTTAGTGAAAGATAGGGGTCAGCCAAATAGGATGAAAATAAGTATCAATTAGAGGAAGTAGGTGCTTAAACAAAAGGAAGAGCACCATAGTCCCTAAGATGTTGAATTTTGTTACTCAAAGCCTTACATTCATTAAGAGCATGACCCTAAACTCTATGATATGCAAAAAATGAACACTTGTAATAAGATTTATTTAATTTTCTTGGAGGGAGTGATATCAAATGAGCTTGGAGGAGTCTCAACAACATACCTTCTTGATCAAAAGTAAAGGATGTTTCATTATTTTTTGACAAAGATATCTCTTGGTTAGAATAAGATGTCATACCTACACAAGAATATTTAGATTATGATATTTTGTTCTATCCTTTACATGAGGGTGTAAAATCTAAAATATTCAAATCATTAGTGTTTTGCATGATGACATTGACATTAAGAAATGATTTTTATTTTTATTTTATTTGTTGCAAAGGATAGCAATCAATACCACTACTGTCTATCAATCCAAGATGCACTATTGTTAAAGTTGTCTTAGGGGAATTTTTTTTAAGAGTTTTGATGTTAATTAAATTTTTTTTGATGGATTTATTTTTATGAAAGGATAATAACAAATACCATTAGTTGTTTCTTACATGTTAGGCTCTATAGGGTTAAAAATACCTTTCTTCTATCGCACCACATCATTTTCACTATACCCAAGTTACTTCATAAGTTCATAACCTTTTCCATTAAGCCTCTTCATTGATTTTGGATCTAGTGGTTGGTCTTTATTTATTTCATCAAAGTTTGTTCTTTAATCTATTTTATTTTGTTCTAAATTGGTAGAGGTGGATGATTTCGACGGGTCTTTTGAGTTATGCATTGACATTACTACTTTTCATTTGTTTGAGTCTTTTTTTATGGTCTTGTATTCTCCCATGAATTTTAGTGTTAGTTATAAGGAACCTCAATCATCTTCTAATAGATTCATGATTTCCTCAATGTGTTTTTCTTTATATTTTTGTTGCATGGGTTCTACTTTTGTTTTTCATTTCAATGTTGCTAAAGGATTCTTCATGTTTTTATCAATGTTTAAAAAACTGTTTGGATTAGGGTCTACTTCAAGTGTGTACACTTTTTTTTCGTAAATATACTTCATTTCGTGATGAAGAGTAGAAGGCACCCCATTCATTGCATGAATCCATGACCCACCTAGAAGGAGATTATATGAAATACTATGAGGAATAACATGGATTGGTGTTTCTAATGTGGTCTTTCTAACTGTTATAGGTAAAGTGATCACACGAAGTGGTTTTTTTCCTACATTTTCAAATCCTTTGATAGATAAATAATGACGTTGAATGTTTGATTTATCAATGCCAAGCCTATACAAAAGGGTCACACTACACATTAAGGGCAGAGCTAGTATCCATAAGGGTTCTCTTTATCCCTTTTATTTTCTATTGAGATATTATTATGAAAGCTTCCTTTTTTTTTGCACTTCTAAAGGGGGGAGTTCACTTTGGTGGAAAATAATGTGAGTATTTATTCCTTGAATCATGGCTACTATGTCATTCGGTTTCACATTGGAAGGGATAGGAAATTGTTGTAAGGAATTTTGTATCCTATTGTGGTAGTGAGGATATGATTGAATAAGGTCCCATAAGGATGTCTTAGTAGGATTATTCTTTAGTTTTTTGAAAAGATCATACTCCTTTCCATGAGGATGACTGGGTAAGATAGGGTTAGGTAGGATAGTATTAGGAAATGAGAAGGATGTTGAAGTTATTTTTCTTGGTTGTGGATTGTTCCTAGTGTTATATGTATGAGCAATGGTATTATGCCTCAGTTGTTGTGAAACATTATTCTTATGTGGGTAAAGGATAAGTTTGGGTTTGTTTTGAGTTTGTGGTTTGTGTGAAGGTGGGTAAAGGATAAATTTGGGTTTGTTTCGAGTTTTTTATTTGTGTGAAAGTGGGTAAAGGATTAGAGGATTCTTAGGATGCCCCACAAGATATTTAGGAGGTCCAATAGTCAAGGGGGATCTAAAGGAAACTTATGAATTCATAACCTCAACATTCTTGGTTTGATGTATCTGTAACAAAGGGAAATCTAGTATCACCTTTTTACTATCACCCAAGGAAGACACATTATTATTTTTCTAATTTTGTTGCACCATGACAGCCTCCTTAGGAGGAGAGTTTTTAGGAGAACAATAAAACAAATGTTCTTGACATTCAAGGATTGGTTCTTCCAAAATGGCTTCATCGCAAGTAAGAAAGTTATCAATGGTTAGATTGTCTTGTTTATCAATAGTGGGGATATTAGAAAAAGGATCTATTTGATTGTCCATTTTCTCCAAAGTCTCATTTTATTGTGCCATAATATGTACCCTAGTAAGAGACCCTTTAAGATGTTCATCGCAACCTATGGTTAGATTTTGTAAATTAGCTTCATCACTAGTAGGAGAGGCATCAAGAGAAAGAAAACTATGATTTCCATGCTTGTCAAATAGATCTTTCCAAATGGTAGGAGAATTAGGGAAAGGAGGAAGAATATTTTCATGAATTTAAATAGGTGCATCTTCTAACACTAACCTATTTGCTTCACATCAAGGAGGGATATTAGGAGAAGGATAATTTTGATTTTCATAGTTATTTATGATATCATCCTCTTTCACTAAAACACTGTCAAAAGAAAGGGATGAATTGAGACTAGGTAAGGTGATGTTTAGAAATGTTTCTATGATATCATCTTCTTGTTTTCTAATATCTTACAAAGAGGGAGGAGGAAAATCAAGACTCTCAATGATTCTATCTTCTTTCACAAAGATACCTTTGTCACTAATAGCAGAGGTATCGGGAGAAGAACAAGTATGATTGCTATGATTGTCTACTCTACCATCCTCACCAATAGGGAATGTAATATTAAGTATTGTGTCAATGGTCTGATTCACTTGCTCTAGGATTTTCTCATAATTATGAAAGATAGGAGAAGGATAACTAACATGTATCTTAATGACCTCATTGTTGTAATCTAAAATGAACTCATAATATGGCATGTTGTACTTATGCAATCCATTTTTAACCATATCAAAGCCACATCTCTTAAAAGAAAACATGATATTATGGAAAAGTAAATAAAGTGCAATTCTATGACCTAAAGTGAAATGTTTAAATGCAATTTCAGATTTCAAACAAGGTAATTTTTTTATTACACTATGCAAAAGCTTGAAAGATGAAATGTTGTAAATGCCAATTTTGAATTGATCAATGCATGAAATGGACCAATTTAAGCTAGATTTATTGAAATGCATGTAATAGAAAGTTAACTATCTGAAATAGATAGTTAATGGAAGAAAATAGAAGTGCATAAACAAGGTTTTCAATGCTGTAAAAGACAGTTTTAGGGGTGCACTGGGACTGACTCACCCAAGGTGGCGAATGAGTCCTAGTATGGATTTATTTTCCAAATTTTCAAAAACTTTCTATTGTTTTTTATGATTTTGAATTTGTATGATGTGTATCCTAAATGAAAATTCCATTTTTATATGATTTGAGATGCAAAAATGCAACCTCTATGTACTTTCACTAATGCAAATTTTTTGAAACCCTAGAATTCCAATCAACAAATGCAAAATGCAATGCAATGATAATGCAAGATAGATATAGGATGATGATGTACTACAAATTAGAAAAGAAGGTATTCTAAATATAGGTTCACCAAAATGAAAAGAAGAAAATTGGTATGTCTCGTTTTCACTTTTAGGTTTTAGGACTTCAAAGGAGAGAGATAATCTTCATTCAATTCACTCAAGAAAAAACCCTTGAGATCTCTTTGCAAATGAGAAAGAGATATTGTAAAGGGGATATCCTAGGGGATGAATGAGATCTAATGAGGGTTTCACCACCAAGCTAGGGCTTTGAAAAATGTATGACATGCAAGATGAAATGAAAAACCTAGTTTGATGAAATGCTTTACTAAACGACTTAGAAATGCCAACAAAGCAAAACATAAAGCTATAAAATAGAAAGTGTGCATCTAGAAACTTGAAGGAGATGGAATGGAGTTGTGAAATCTTGAAAATGCTAATTTTTAAACCTGGTGGGACTCATTCACCATTCTGGGTGAATTAGTCCCAAATCTAGGTCTCTGCATCGGCTCAATTTTTAGCCAAATATGTATCCAAATCTACAAAGATTTTTGAAAACACCTACAGTTTTAGCTTTTTTAAAAATTCAAATTTTTGATATGCACCTCTTAGTCTACTCTTTCTACTCCTCTAGATGGTCAGATCTAAAACTCCATTTTTGGTTATAGATGACCTTTTAGTGAAGATTATGAACTTGAAAAATGGGGGGGACAACTCCAAAAATCTTGTAACCTAATCCTAAATGATTTTGAAGTCTTTAAACCACCTATATTTGCAATCACACAAAGAGAGAGAATAAGAAGTTTTGATTGTTAGGCAATAGGGGTCTACCTTGGTCAAAATCCTTTTAGTTAATTAGACCAAATGATGAAACAATGAAACAAGGACATTAAACATGAAGCATAGGCTATGAAACATGTACAATGATACTTTCATTGATATCTTGTAAACCTGCAACTCAACATGAAATGGCTATAGAGCATGTGGATCTTAATCTTGACAAATAGGAGTAAAACAATGCTTTATCTTGGATCTTCAATGCTAAATCACAACACTAGCTCAACAACATGCTTGATCCTTAACATGCTCGACATGATTATGGATCTTGAATTTCTGCAATAATTGATAAATAATCTTTCCCTTGAATGATCTTGAAAACTATCTTGATGACCTTGGAATGCTTAACCCTTTCTTTCTTGACTTGATAACATGTAGGATTATGTTTCTTTGATAAAATAATGATTTGAAATATTTTTTATATAGGAAATCCACTCAAATAACCATTAATCTGATCCCCAAGGCCGACATGGAAGAAATTTGAATTAAAAACACACTTTTCCCACTGAAAACCTTAAAAATAGGACAAATGGGACTCATTATCCATCTTGGGAAAATGAGTCCCACCTGGGTAGGAATCATTCACCCAAGGTGATGAATGGGTCCCACAAGGGATATTTTTAGTCCTAAAGTGTCAGGGAGTCAAGAATTTAAGCTTATATATTGATAGAAATATGCCTTGGGATGCATAATATGGGGTCATAGGAGCATATTAATTATGATATAAAGGTTATAAGTGAAAGGGGGCCCAAAATCAAATGTGAAAGTGTAAATAAATACACTTTACAACACTAAATTAAGGAAAATTTGGATTTATTTAGCTTAGAAGGGTTCTAAATTCAATGTGAATGTGTAAAATGCATTACATCACCTGATTAGGTCCATTTTATTTACAAGCCTCCCAAATTTAATGTGAATATTTAAATAAATACATTTTACAACATTAAATTAGGGCAGAGTTAAGTTAATTTAGCTTTGAAAGGGCCCAAGACCTAATGTGGATGTCTAAAACACCTCGCAACACTAGATCAAGGTGACATTAAGTACAATTTATCATTAATTATTCCTATATCAAGTGTGAAAATGTAAAGGGATCCATTTTTCTAAACTACAATATATATACATACACATATTCGGCCTATGATTACATTCATACATACAAAAACACTTGCATATTCATTTATTCAAATCACTTTTAAAATTAATCCAAAAAGATTATACAAATGAAATCACTGCTTCTAATAAGGTAAATTGATTTCATTGAATATATAGATTTGTTCCTACCTCAATCAAGTTCTCCTCTTTCAACCTTTTTCCTCCATACGCATTCTTACACTTGTCAACTTATCAATAACCTTCAATAGATAATCACATAGAAATAATTTCTTAAATCAGATAATTACATAATATTCATTTTTCATTTGCATCATCGTATTCTTTTTATTTAAAAAATAGAATAATAAATTATATTTCTATTTATTTTAATTCCCCAAATTTTTAAAATGTAGAAATGAAATAGAGATAGAACAATCCTACTCTAAGACAATGAGTCTCATCGGGGGATTTTGTATCTTTCTCTAAGGTTGTATATCTTAGTTTTCAATTCCATATGTAGTGAGCCTTAACAACATTATAATTCTTGTTAATAGTGAGCTAAATATATTGTGAGTTAATCCTCACTATGGTTTTTCCCTCTTTAGGTTTTCCACTTAAAAATCCCAGTGCCTTTGTGTGATGCATATGTTCTCTTTTTATGTTTTTAGTTTATGTTCAGTGTGTTGTTACTCAATAAATGAAATGATTAAGTTTTAATTAATGTTTATTCACCCCTCCTCTTAGCACAATATTATTCAATGATTATATCAATCAAAATCATAAAATTTTATTACAAATATAAGATTTTAATATTATAAATTATATAAACAACCACATGTATTATATAAAAAAATAAAAATCCAAAGGTCTAACCATGCTCTACCAGTTAAATTCTTTGTGCTCAAAGGATTCACAAAAAAATTGCAACATCTTCCATCATGCCCAAACATAAAATATAAGAGCTCCAAGACAATATTAAATGAATTAAATATCACTTAAAAACACCTATATCTATCCTCAACCTATTCGTAGAAAAAAAACCTTGAAGTCCAATATCCTCCAAAATATGATTGAGTATGAACCACATATTCGACTATATTCAAAAAAATCTCATAGGCAAACAATAATATCGAAGTATACACAACCATTGATACAATTTTTTCTATTTTTCATATCTAAGCCACTCCATATCTCTCATCGTTTTGTAAAAAAATTCCTACTTTAGGTTACAATCTTCCTTTCTAGTTAGAACACCACTATAATTTTTTAACCCCAAGGTTTAACATAACAACAATAAATTAATAAATTTTCAATGATGTAGGGTTCACAACTTGAAGGAAGAAAAAAGTAATAACCATTACCATGATGAGAAAATATTTCCAAAACCATCCAATATAATCCTGAAATGAGCCCTCTAAAATTAAAATATTTAGCTCAAGACTCATTCAAAATCAAAAGATAACAAATATAAAATATAATACATTTTCATACCTAGATGGGTAATGTTATTCCTTGCATTACCACCCCATTTTTGTTTGGTAAATATGGGTCCCCCTTTTGTTTTTTTTTTTTTCCTTAGTGTTCCTGTTCAAGTCTTAGAAGTTGTTTTTTCTCCTAAGTCATGTTTTCCTTTGTTTTTTCAGGTTCAGGTTT
Organism: Sequoiadendron giganteum; assembly: GCA_007115665.2. NCBI lineage: Eukaryota > Viridiplantae > Streptophyta > Pinopsida > Cupressales > Cupressaceae > Sequoiadendron > Sequoiadendron giganteum. Next base: position 270,240,207 of record CM021106.1, read on the forward strand.
TGGACTGACACTAACACATGTTAGTTTAACAAGTTCAAGTTATTTTTTCTACCTAGATATTGATTCCCATGCATTTCCATGTATTTTCTTTATCTATCAAAGTCGGATTTCGGATCATAACCATTATCTTACACTTATCAAGATGTAAGTTTCTGATGAAGTTTTTATCTCAACTTTCATTTTCCACCCTTGTGCATTTTGTTTGTGTCAAAATCTGACATCAGGCCAGAACCGAAACTAGTAAAAGTTCTGGATGTTTTTATTCATGTGATCATTTCTAGGGTTTTGTAGTCAATCATGTTTAAATTGACGAGTTTGAAATTTTGACCAATGACCACAATCTGATGCCAAAGGCAACATTTTGAGATGTTGTTAAATGTATTTTTTCCTTTTTTGTTTTTACTATATGATCCTTGATTCCTGCTTGTATTTCAAAGTCAAGAATCAAAGCTTCACTTAGCATTACCATTGTAGAGTCTAGGTTCTTTCACCTACTCTAAACCTAAATCTTGATGTTCTATCAGGATTGGGTATCAGACCGTCATCATATAAATGATTAAGGTTTTTTCCTAAGTGTTACTTTATGTCCTATTCCCAATATTTGATTTACCATCAAGATCGAAAGTTAGGAAGACACCGAACCTCAACAACATTGTTATGTATCATGACCTAGCAACACCCCAATCTCGATCCTTGATATCACATTCATATCAAAACTTGGTTCTGAACCATCTTCACTTTTCATATTTGAGGTATGGTCCATGACGATGTCTTGGTCCTGATTCTCGAAATTACATTAGGATGGAAACTCAACAAAACCCCTTCATACACTTAGTTAAAATGTTGCTAGTTAGCAAAGACCCAATCCTGATAGAACACTACAGGATCAAAATGTGGAATTTCACTAAACTTGGTCATTATTAAATGTATAGGTGTCAAGTCACAACCCAAACCCGACTCTCGATAAAGTTTAGTTTTGTGCTTAAAATGACCAAGCTCTTAGTTCTGTCCTAAATCTGAAACCTGAAGATGTTGGACTAACTTGTTGAATAAGGTTTATCTTGATGAATACTGATATAATTTGAATGCTTTTGCTAAATTCACCTCCATATATCTTTTCTTTTCTTGATAATTATCAGTAGTACAAGATAATTAACAAATGTATGACTCAAAAGAGGAAGTTCCTATTGAGGGAACATCAAAGGGAACAAGGCCAAAGAAGTTAAAGCCAGAACAATTATATTTCACAATGCAGTACAAATTCCAAGGGGACTTGGTGCCATCTAAGTTTGGATATGAGGCGGTGAACATTACTGATACACTAGTGGGACATCTTGATTTGGAGCATTTTTGCATAGATACCTTTTTAAAATATGTTTCCCCAAGCGAAAAGAGGATTGTAGAGTCTGGGCTAGCCCATGTAGCCAATTTCCTTATTGTTGTGCAGTGTCCAGAGTTCATTCTAACTGCTGCACAAATATACAACCATATTCAAAGGAAGTGCATTGATACACAGGGTAATGTAATAATTGATTTGACCTTGGCAATGATAAGACATGTTTTTGACCCTCCTCCTTATCCCAATCTTGAGATTATGACTGAGGATGGTTCACTTAAAATCTGGGAAAAAGATGTGGAAGGAAACAAGAAGTTTATTAATAAGTGGTTGAAGACAGGAAACAAGTCAATAAAGAAGGTCCCAGATAACCCAAAAATCTCTAATGTTTTTGAAGATATAGCGAACATAATCACATTGCTGGCTAGAGTATTTGGAAAATAATTTTTTTGCATCTTTGAACACTAGATGTTCCCATTGCATCTTTGGTTTTATATTATCACAAGAGGCTATGGATTTCATCCAAGAGTGGGGGTATTGGTTTATTCAATACCCCAAGTCAGCTTAATTCATATTTTTTTATTTTGATGGTAACCCTTTTAAACTACCAAGGTGTTGTGGTGATGGATAGGTTTTGATGGAGTTTGTTCGATAGGATGCTGAGGTAAATGCCAAGTTTTCCACACAACACAATTTTTTTATTATCATTCTTTCTGAATGAAATTCATATTTTATTCTTGTTCATCTTCAATGATGGATAAAATTGCAATAGAAGAGTTGTAGGCTCTAAATTTATAGCAAAATCCTTATAGAAAATCCTTTGATTGGAAGAGAAAAATGTATGGGCTATATGCTTCTCAGTTTCCCCATCATCAGCCACTTCTTGAGGATTTTTGGTCTAACCTTCAGGATAAATCTGAGGTGAGGAAAAGGGGATATGAAATACTATAAATTCCCTAGATGAGAGATATTGAAGTTAAAATGGATATACCAGAGGGCACTATAGATGATGGGATCACACTTGACCCTAAATATGAAATGGATCAAAGTTACCACTAAGGATATGGAACCCATCCATTGGATGGAAAAAGAAGAAACTAAGATTCGTAAATTATCACAAGGAGTGGTAGATAGGAGTATAAGATGGATTGAGCTTCGGTTAAAGAAAACAAGGGGTACATATTCAAAGAAGAGGGGCTCTAGAACTGAACCTAATTCCTCCATAGAGACCAAATAGCAATAGAAAATAATACAAAAGGGTGTTTAGCAACATAGGTAGCTACAAAAGTCCCTGCCTCAACAGGAGAAGAGATTTCATTGCAGCAAATTGATGATGCCTTGAAAAAGGCTAAAGTTACTTATGAGGCAGCTACCATTGGAGTGGTTTCAGGATTGGGTGCTACACCTTTGGCTACTATATACTCTGGGGAATAAAATTATGAAGAAGTAAATTCTTTTGTTCTCATGCAAACTCAAAATACCTCCCTTACCATGCCATCAACATCGAGAATAATTGTTGAAGAGGAGAGGGACCCTGTAATTGATGTAACAAAATAACCCATTTCTTCAAACTCCAAAAAAACTCTATCTAAAGTAGGAGAAAGACCTTAGAATGTGAGGAGTATTTGAATAAGGTTGAGGAGGACCCAATTGAAGAAGAAATTGGGTTTTAAATTGAAAGTTTGTATGTCGAACAAGTGGAGCTGAATGAAGTTTTAACTAAAAAGGAGTGGGGGGATTTGTTGGAAAGTTCCTAGAGGTTAGTTGCTAAGCAATTGTCTTAGTAAGAGGCAGAACAGAGACATAAAATTGAAGAGCTAACCAAACAAAATAGCTCTTATGAAGAGGATCTTTAAAATGAAGTGGAACAATAGAGAAAAATTGAACAAGAGAAGGCTACAAAAGATGAGCTTTGAGTGAAAGAGTTAGAGTAGCAAAGGTTGAAAGATGAAGAAGAGGTTAGAGGAAAATAGGAGGAAATAAATAATATGGAAGAAATGAGAGCCCTAAATGAGAAAATGGTGTAGGAATGGTTATAGAAAGAACAATATTAGCAAAAGGCTTCTTCTCAGTAAACCGTTGGGGTAAATTCCTTGATGCCTCCATATTTAATGCCTCCTAGTGTTGAACAAGTGACTACTCCATTTGCTATTCCAACTTGGCTGAAGATGAATTTAGAGAAGAGATAGGAAATGCAAGCTCGGCCAGTCACATGGGATGAGATGATCAATGAGATTGAAAAGGAGAAACCAAGGTGTTGGTGTTTTTTCTTGTAAACCAGGTTTGTCTCCTAATCTACCCATGAATTTGCCAAATTTCCAATCAAGGGCAGCTCGGAGGACCTAGACCAGCTGATGAGGATTGTTTTTAACAATAAACCTCCTACACTTTGGGCTCTGCAAGACCCGGGAGGGTGATCCCTATAATGAGTTTATAACTTCTGCAATAAAAATAAAAAACAGTCATTAACTTCAAAAAATAGATAATCTCACTTAATAGCTCAACAGAATGGGATAGAACTAAAATGAATTGGTTGTTCATCAGTAATATCAACCACTTGGATTGTGAGATGGTTACAATACAACTTCATGGTGAAGGATAAATCATTATGTTTAAAATTTATGGTAGCAAGCCCTAGGTGAAGACAAACAAAACACTACATCACAAAGAACAGATGCAAATTAGACTAGTGCCATATCCATTGGAGGAGTCAAATTCACAAACACCTAATGGTTCATAGAATATTTTAATACATAACATATAATATCTCTGATCATACTACCTTACAGTATCACCAATTTGTACCTCAGCTCAATACTTCTTACCCAATCCTTGTACATAACATATCAATCTGCAATCTCATTTAAGCAGTTTAATTAATTCCTTGAATCAAAGCTAAAACAAGAATTGCACACACCACAACAGTGAGAAGAACAAAATACCCCTTGATTACTTCATTCAAAATTCAAATACATTTGCTCATAGGAGAGACATGAGCCTAGATTTTCCAGTTAAACTCAAATGCCAATACTATTATGAAACACTAAATCCCAATAAACTCAAATCTTACAACAAAATGACACAAAACCCACTTGCATTGCCTCTGTAACTACATATTTTACAATTTTTATGCAGCTCCACACCAGAATTTTAACTAGCTTACTTGCTAACCTAACTTGCTAACTTGTCCACTTTCTTTTTACAATGAAAGAAGAAAAGAATAAGAAGAGGAGAAGAGATTCCAGAAGAAACCCTAAATTCGAACAGAAACAACCATCTGGAAACATCTCCACCATTGAACAGTAGTCTGCAAAATATCCTCTCCATTTCCCTATAACAAACTTGGTTCTGTTTTCAAAACAATATGTGCTCAATTTGTTCTTCAATAGAAAAATGCCCATGTGTCCATCTGTAATCATCACTTGCAGCTGAAAGAAAACTCCACTCCCATGAAAAATCATTTTCCTCTGTTTTATGTTTCATCCCCTTTACTGCATTTTTACCTCTGTGTATTTATTCACTATTGATTTACTTTAGCTCACCATCAGTAAATAAAATTTTACATTTAACTTCAATGTTCATGCAAAGTATTTAAAAAATACTTTTACCCCAGCACAGAGTCATTACCATTTTACATTTTACTCACCCATCCCTGTGCATTCAAGTATTTTAAATTCTATTTAAAACATTCCTCCATTTAAAATCAAATGTAGCCTCTCGTCAATTATTTTCCCCCGTGCTCTTAAGTTTATTCATACTTCATTTAAAATCATTTTAGCAAACTGTCGAGTGATTTTGTAAAATTTTCCACTTTTAAGCCTCCATTGGTAAAAATAATTTTAAAATTTAATTCCCTAACCATTCGGGAATTCCCACTTAAATTTTACCCCAGGTACCTTGAAATACCCATGCCACTTTAAAATTCTTTGGGACCCACCCCATTATTTTCTCGTGGAAAACAAATATAATATTTACTTTAGAGGCTTCAATTTAACCCAACTTAAACATTGAACCTGAAAATATTAAAAAATAATGCTAAATGCACCAAAATTTGAGCCCACACACCTCTCCTCGCCATCCTGCAATCACAAACCCGTGATCACATCCAGATCACGATATGGCGGGCGACGGCTTGGATTTTGCTAGAGTCAGCATTAAATCTCTTCCCTTGATTCTCTTTTGTATTTTGCATGAGAGTTCTTTTTCATTAACTAAGAAAATACAGAGTGGGTCCCACCCCTCTATTTAATCTTGTTTGACAAAGAAATAGCAAAACATTTAATTTAAATTAAATGCCTTATCCTTTATAAAGTAAATGGGATCTTTATAAAATTTTAGGAATGATTAAAAGAAAAAATTAATTTGACCCACCACCCCTTCCCCACCATCCCGCAATCACTAATAACAGGGCAATTTGGAATAGTGACCTAACGGGCGATCGTGGAGATTGAGTTGCATTCATCCTTATTTTATGACTGTTGATTATTTTCCGCTCAGTTTTTGTGTTGCCCTAATTTCCTTTTTGTTTGCTCCTTCATCCCGAACCTTGCAAATTTCTTCATGCTTGTAATGGTGGCCACATCCATTCACCTATTGGCTATGCCCACTACCACTTCCTGCATTCACCTCGCACAGGCTATCTTCACCTGTTGGCTTCTTCATTTGGCTCAGGCAAGTTTCCATGGGTGCGTGCTCCCCTAACTACTGGCATGCGCGAGTCCCTTACACTCTGCAGGCCATGGGCTTCCACTGGATGCGCCCACCCTCACCTCAATGTGTGACCCTTCATCTGGTTCAAGCCCCAACATTTACAAGTGTAGGTCGCATCCTCTATTCCCTCTGTTTTGGTGTGTGGTGATCTCCTTTAGTTTATGCTTTGAGGGATGTCCACTCCCCTTGCGCGCGGGTCTCCACTCACTGGTATGCCTCTTCAAATTAGCAGGCCAAGCCTCCATTTCCTGGCTGTGGATCTCTCTTCTTTGTCAGGTCACACCCTATCTTAGTACCTTTGCTCATTAGGTGCAGATCTCCCAACTTCCTCCACAGGCTCCTTTGTATCCTTCCTACTTGCTTGGTGTGCAAGCTTCTTACCATTGGCCTAGTGCGCGGGCTCTACTCCGTTTCACTCATTGTGTTGTCTTTTGTTCACCAAGAACCAAGGCAGATGTGTTTTGTGTATCAGCCTATTTACCATTCATTACAACTCATGGCGCGGGTCCTTTCGGTGCTTTGTGGATAGATTCCACCTCTCTATAGGCGTGGGTTTCCCCGAGACTCATTAAAAGAAATTTCCCAAACAATTTTGATACAATTTCCTGTAGTATACACTGCAAATACCAGTCGACATTAGGCATTTGAGCAGGAAGAACAACAATGCATTTGCTAATTACATGTACTTAAAAGCTTTTGCAGCCCCCTCAACAATCTCATTTGGTGCATACGCTGGGTGTGAGGTTATTTGCACTTTGCTCCATGTTCTGATGATTGTTCAAATCTTCTCCAAGCCATGCACTTCTGCTGCTAATGGTATATTTCACTGGATATGATGGCATACCAACTACTCCACCCACAGTAATCCATAAGGCCATATTTAAGCGGGGTACCTCATTAATCAACTAGAGTTCCCTGTATACACTTCCACACAATGCATTGGGGTTGTTCCTTCATGTGTTCGAGCCAATACTAATGCAAATCGTATTCCATGCCTTACTCTATCTCCTCCCGTATGAAACCACCGCCTGGTACTGGTGTAGTTGCACTTCATTTGCATCAGCAAGACCCCATATACACGAGCCTTCTCCACGATTGGTAGGTTTCTTCTACCAATGGCATTTCCATTGAAGTGTCTAGGGCTTCTCAACAAATTAAATTTGTGCATAACATGTAAATCATAGCACCCACGAGAAATTTGATCCCCATTTCCCACCTATTACAAAACTCCCATACATCCATTCGAGACCTACATCAAAATTCTCAAACCTTGTTTTTAAAACATCATAAGCCCTCATAAAATACAATTCTGCTTTGGTATATGTGGATGTTCAAAATTCCAGCAAGAATAAAAAATGCAATAATGTTGTCCCATGGTGACACCAAGTGCAACAACACCCTCAAGCTATCCAGAAAGTCCTCCTAAATTAATGTTTGATTGCCACTCAAAACTTGAATTATGCTTGGTTATTTGTCTATGTATTTGAAAACATTCGGAAACATTTACCTGACATGGTTGTAGCACCGTGGCAAAATCAAGTCAAAATAGTGCAAAGCATGTCAAGCCCCATGTGGGCTCGGCTAAAAAAATTTTTGTTTTCAAACAAGTTTTGAACTCAAATCATCCCGAGACAACATCTGGATGCATTTGAAGTGGAATGGTAAACTGGATTTCCATCAAATACTATTTTCTGTCCCTTTTGCAAAATGGGCAAAACAGGCCAGGTTGCCTCAGGAATCAATCTAAGAAATCAATCAAATGACCTCGTGAAACCATAAAAACTTGTAAGAACATAGTCATTTGATCCCAAAGTATAGTGCAAAAGATGGCTCAGAGAAATAGATCCTGAGGAACAAGATATTAATCGACAAAGTTGCCCAATTAAAACTTTTTGAAACTGCAGCTTTTCTGAAACAATTGAAACACACCCGACTGTCAATTTGTAAACATAGTGAAACAACTCCTGGCGAGCTGCCATCAGACACACAAGTTCATTAAGGTACCCTGAGAATGTGTGCAAAAGGGATTTCCATGAAACATCTTCAATTCAGATATATTAACGATCAAAGTTGACCACTCAGAAGGGCTGTCAGGAATGCAGATGTGAAACTGAACAAATTGCATTTGGTTTCAGTCTGCTAAAAATAGCAAATCAAATCATTAGGCTCTAAAAATTGACACCCGAGATCATTTAGATATGGAGAATATAGAAAAACATTCATTTTGACATAACAGTCAACTGGTTGCGAAATCCAAGCTCAAATAGGAGGTTGTTTCGCAAACTAACAAATCTGCAAACAGCAAAACAGTGCAAAAACCCTCCAGCTTCACTTTTCAAAACCCTGACAGAACCTATCGTGGGAAGCTGAAAATTGACACACACATTCACATATGTCAATCAAGTATGTCTGCAAATTGGTTTTTCTTGGAAAACAACATGCCTCAAGTTCTGATTCTCCAAAGTGGGTCATTCAAACTGACCCCTCAACTGCACTTCTGAAAGTGCAGAGGCAAAATTCTCGAAATGGGCACCTCAAAATTTGCAAATTTTGAGAGTGCCAACACAAGGAAGAAGGATCCTATAGTGCATTCCACAAATTTGACTAATGTAGGAGATTTGATAGAAAAAATTGGTACTCCTCTATCTAATAAAGATGATAGAAACTGTAGGCTGAGAATTATCAGATAAGCATTGTTAATCTAGGGAAACATACAAGGAATCAATAAATAAATCTGATTGATATTGTCGCCACCACCATCAAGTCAAGGCTAATCAAAGATAAGAAAGCTAAAGATGAGCTTAAGGCTCAAGTGGGAATGATGAAATATTATATGGAGTTAATTTCATCCACTCCTGAACAACCCAAACCATCGAAGATCCCTATTTTGATGAGCTCAAAGGAGGTGGATGGATTGAATGAAATGAAGAGGAAGGCCACATGGTTTAATAATTGGTTTAATGTTTTCATGTCTGAAATAGATAAGCATTTAGATGAAGGTTTTAAAAATTATCATCCAGGCCTATCATTTGTTAGGAAAATAGAAGAATATATAAGGAAATGGTGGCAAGAAAAAGAGAGGCTCATGTAGTACTTGGGAAAGATAAAAGGGATTGAGAAAATTTCTAATGAAGAGTTGGTCTAGTCATAGATTTTGGGTGATGAGAGCCCCGAATATATTTCAAATTTTATTAATTTGTCTTTTTTCAAAACACATAACCTCTCTGAACATAGGATAGATATGAATAAAGGTAATCATGAGATATGGGGAAATTTAGGTATATTTAAGGACATTTTTGCCAAACTCATTGATAAGGTTTCACCCCCAAATCAAAGACTCAAATCATTGGGAGAAATCAAAGATGCTTGGGAGGTGAGACTTGATAAATTAATGAAAGAAGGAGAAATTGCTGAATTGACTTTTATGGATAGGCTATTGGATATTAGATGTGACATGAGATGGGAATTTACAAATGTTGGCCAATTAAGGGAAGTAGCTTTTGGAGTGGAAAGGAGAATTGAAGAATCAAAGTTCAAAGCTAACTAGGTTGATGGACCTGATTATGATACGTTAAAGAATATTTTCTCCAATTATGACGAGTAGCATAGGATTATTCATGAGGAGAATAAGTAGGTCACACACCTTTTTGGGACAATAGTATTTCCATGTCAGTTTTGACCAGCTGGACTACTACATATCAGTTTTTGATGAGTCAAAAGTTGGGCATGCTGATAAAAAAAAGACAAAATCAAAATTCACAATCAGATTTTGATTGATAAAGTATGTGGTGCACCTTCCGACATCTACAATTTCAACAAAGGAAAATACTTGGAATTAACTGGGCATCCCTATGATTGTGGATCTGGCCCCATATGTTGGATCATCATTTTTGATTGGGGGAATTGATATTAATTTTGTATGTAATTAGAAATTATCTCCTTATTATAAATTTCAATTGATTGAAGTCAGATTAGCTGCCTAAAGAGAGATTAGATACATTTTTACAGTTTATAGCTTTTGTGCAAGATACTTAGACATTTTATAGTTTTAATGCAATTAGTATTATTTCAAAAGTTTGATAGTTTTATGATGGTGTTAATGAATGATGGCTATTTGTATGCCAGTAAATATTACTATGCATAAGGGTATGTGTAGGATCATCATAGAAAATATAGGCCCTTAAGTGCCAATAAAAATTTAGAAAATCAGAGTTAGGCAACTTGACGTAAAAATTTGAATAAGTTATCTATAATATTTCAAAAATATGTAACAAGAGAATTTGTAGAAAATTTAATGTAGTTTCTAAACTACTAGGTTTATTTAAAAATAAATAAAAATCTATTTGGTGAAAATATGAAATTTCAATGCAATAATACTTAAATTTCAGGGAAAAAATAAGAAGTAGATGTCTGTCTGACCACCCTAACCACAATAAAATGATAACATATTTTTACAATATTTTAGATATAAGTAGAGGACTCATGTCCCATTGTGATGAATATTTTTTTAAAATTTTTTCCAAGAAAATAATTAATTATGATTTTTTTATTATGAATTTTAAATAATATAAAAACTCGTATGTATGACCAACTTAACTTGGTCAAAACTTCATGATTTTATTTTTTTTAAGCCTATAGTATGTGAAGCATAGAATGTGACACATGTTTTAGATTCAAAAAATTTGATATCATTTGAAAGATATAGATGTTTTGTTAGAGTAAAGTAATTAATTAACTTTACTCTCCTCTTAAGATTTCGCTTTATGCACATATATTAGTCATTTAATAGTTAATATTAATTATTAAATGCACTCACCTTTAGGGTTAGGGTTTCCTTTGGGTTTAAATCTCCTTTTATAAGGATTGATCTCTTGTATCTTTTTTTTGATTCATTCACTTTTCTGATAATACATCTTTGCACATTGTCAGAGCCAAACCCTTGTTTTGTTCTCTCTCTTTCTCTGTGACAAGTTTCTTGCATGCAGGTGTTCATTGGGTTATGTGGATTTGCATTTCTCAAATCCTACATGGTATCAGAGCCAGATCTACTATAGCTTGTTCAATTTTTTTTGAAAATATTAGAGATCTAGGGTTGGTTGCATCAGATCTGTGTTTGTTTTCTAGTTTTTTATTTGGAATAGGGGGGTTTCTTTTTTTGGTGCACTTTGAGCTCAAACGGACCTCACCGTTGAGCTCGCAGCATCCAAAAACCCCTATTTTCATATAAAGTTTGTCTAGTTTGGACAAAGTTGTCAGGAGAAGCAAAAAAATTTTACTCCAGGGCCGTACGGCCTCACGGCATGATCCTCAAGGCAGAAAATTAAAAAAAAATACAAAAAAAATCAAATTTTTATTGATTTTTAAAAGTTTTTCAATAAATTTTTTGCGCTGCCAGTTTATTACCTAGGCACCACCCAACCGCCACCCTGCGGCCACCCAGGCGCCACCAGGTCGGGCGGGGCCACCAGGCCACCGCCGGTGGACTGCACAGCCCCCGCGGGCTTAACCCGCCTAGCCCAGGGTTGTATGGGTGACTAGCACGCTGCCGACAGCCCCTGAGGGCTTAACCTACCAGCTCCAGGGTCATAAGAAGAACCAGGGGCCAAGCGCCCAGCACCTAGCCGCCATCCCCCTGGTCGGCCATGTGACCAGGGGCCGAAGATCTTAGCCCCTGAGGGCTGTGTAAGATTTTTTTTAATCTTTTTGAGCAACTTGCACTAAATCGGGTGTATCTTGGGCGTCTTAGCTCGGATCTTTGAATGAAAATAGGCATCAGAAAGCTGGTTCCAAGCACGTTCTGATGGTGTAGGAATTTCTTCAAAAATATTCAGTTTGCATACAGTTTTTCACAAAGTCACATGATCTTTTTGCACTCCGAGGGGCATAACTTGCTCAATTTTGCTTTGTTTTTCAAAAGAAAATAGGGGTCAGAAAGGTGGTTATGTGCTCTTTCTAGATCTGCAATTTATTTTACCAGAAATTTTTTTAGGTACACAGAGATTTGTCTCATACATATACTGCTTTCTATTGTTTTATGGCTTTTAGTTTGTACTGGGGATTGGTTTTTTGCATTGTGGGGGTGTGGTTTTTCTTGCTTTCTATCATTTACATCAGAAAACCAGAATCTATAAACACCAAAACAAAAAAAACCCTTCTGCATCTTCTGTCTAGTTCTGAAAGACCACTAAATAATAATAAAAAAATTCAGAGCAGTTGAGGCACAGTTCAAAACATAGCTGAAAATACTTCTATTGTTGAACTTCTCACACCTCATAACTATCATACTTGGAAGACATTTATGACACGTCTTCTCAGATCAAAGGGGTTGTGGTCCTGTTTAGATACGATTCAGCCAATTTTGACAAGGCCATTTGATGTTATTCAGCATAGAAATAAGATGGATGAGGCTATGGGTTTGATTTCCTTACATGTTTCAGATAGCTTGTTGTTTCATCTTGATGCATGTAACAATCCTCTTGAAATGTGGACCAAGTTCAATGATTTATTTGGTACCATCAATCAGTTCCGTGCACTACAGATTGAGGTAGAGTTGACTTCACTTGTACCTGATTCTTTTCCCTTCATTGAGGACTTTATGATGAAATTCAAACAATAGAGATCTCTTCTACAGGGTTGTGGTAAGGTTAAGACTGATACAAAGTGTATTTACCTAATTTTGTCAAAGCTTCGCGGGAACTTTCAGATATTCTCATCTACCTTCCATTCCAATATGGATGCCTTGGGTGCACGTTTTACCATGCCTTCTTTTGAGGTGTTTTGTGATTGTTTGACACAAGAGTAGGCTAAGATATCATATTTGGATGCTCTCATAGGATCACCGCACCAAGCATTGGAAGGATTCTAGTTCACATAAGACTTTTGATTCACCTTCTCCTAAGGGGGAATCATCAAAGAAAGATAGACCTAAGTGTGCTTATTGCACTAAGCTAGGACATGATGAGTCCAAGTGTTATGAGAAGAAGATAGATGGATATGCAAAACAGGTTTCAGATTTGACAGCTCTTCTTGAGAAGAACCATATTCATCACTCTTCTTCATCTACTTCAGGCGGGTCTTCTTCTTCACCATCATTCCAGATAGATGGACAGGCCCCACATAAGGGTCATGCATTATGTGCAACCACCAGTTCACATTCATCTAGATGGCTACTAGATTCAGGTGCTTCACACCATATGGCATCTTCTCAGGACATGTTCTCATCTTTCGAGGCTTGCATCCTCACCACACATATTGATGGGTAATAACACTTATATGAGTGTATGTGGGAAATGTTCTATCAATATTGATGACGGTGCATTCAATGATGTACTATGTGTTCCATCTTTGTCCACTAACCTTCTCTCCATCTATCAGATTGCTCACAGTGGGATAGGGAAGACAGTTGAGTTCACACCTAATTCAGTGCACATCAGAGACATTCACACTGGCAACATTGTTGCAATAGGGATAGTTGATCATTCTTCCCGATTGTATGCATTTACTGAATTTGGTCCACCATCTCCCTCTCTTTCTAAAAGAGAGCATGCAGTATCTGAGGAGAAGTTTGGTCACTTGAACTTATGTGTTCTTCCATCTATTCATGAGACTAGTGTTGAGACTTCTACACCCCTTCCTCCTGTTGAGATCATATTTGTTTAGCAGGATACCTCTTCAGTTGTAACTGACATTGTTGCTCCACTCATTGAGCCATCAAGTGTAGTTGTTGAGGCCATATCAGAGGATATTCCTTTCCTCACAGATGACATATTCAACACACCTGTTATCCCTTCTTCACTGGAGATTACATTTCAGGATCATCTTGAGTTGTTTGATTCAACATTCTATTATTCAAACACTCATTCTCTAGTTCAGTTCTTCAATGAGCATCATCCAGGACTACCATTTTCACTTCACATCCAAGGATTTCCTCTTCCTCAACCGTTGGATCTATTTCTTCCTTCGAGGAGACACATTGGTTTGATCATTGGCACAAGGGTTCTTTCATTCTGGGGGGGCTTTGGATTCTCCACTCTCTCCAATGGGCGGGTATTTGATTGTATATCTGCATATGTTCTTGAGAGAGTCTCTTGAGACATTCCATTTCTACTTTCTTTTTTGCATCTCTTTTTGGAGAGGAGTTTTTTCCCACTGGGTTTTCTCCTTTTTTCCATTTCATAGAGATTTCGTTGTACTTGGGTACTTGATCAGGCCTAGTTGTCGGGACCCAATTTTACTTTCATGCATTGTAGTTACATTTTCTTTTTTGCACATGTTTGTAGCTGCACTCTTGCTCATCTTAAGTGGGGGTGTTAGAGTAAAGTAATTAATTAACTTTACTCTCCTCTTAAGATTTTCCTTTATGCACATATATTAGTCATTTAATAATTAATATTAATTATTAAATGCACTCACCTTTAGGGTTAGGGTTTCCTTTAGGTTTAGATCTCCTTTTATAAGGATTGATCTCTTGTATCTTTTTTTTGATTCATTCACTTTTCTGATAATACATCTTTGCACATTGTCAGAGCCAAACCCTTGTTTTGTTCTCTCTCTTTCTCTGTGACAAGTTTCTTGCATGCGGGTGTTCATTGGGTTCTGTGGATTTGCATTTCTCAAATCCTACATGTTTTTCAAACAACCTATCAATCAGGCTTTTAGTTGTAATTCAAAAAAAAATTGAATAATAATAATTTATTAAATTCAGAGTAAAGAATAAGTTATATTGGTGGAAATTTGAGAATTTCCTTTAAAAACCCTCTTCGTTTCATCAAATTTGGGCAAAAAACAGTCGTCAGCCACATGGGCCATCATATCACTTACATATCGCCACTTTTTGGCCCATCATGATCCTGCACATACCTATAAGTGTTTCTTATTTAATGAAAATCAATAAAATAATCAAAATTTGAAAACCATTTTTATTGCATTATTTGTGGATAATATTTTTTAATATTTGTTGATCTATTAATTTTAGTAATGAGCTCATGAGATTGTGTAATTGAAAAGTTCTAAAAAAATGGTTATGCATAGTTGTACATTTTAAATCTGCACTATGAATGAATGCAATGGTATGGATTTTTTTCATGAATTGTATTCTTCTACAATTTTAAGTGAATTAGGAAAATGCTCATTATTAGAATTGCATGTCTAAATTAAGAGAATTTTGTATTCCTTCTTTGTTGTCCTATGCCTTGATCTATCTTTTTGTTGTTTATTTAAACCCCTAATGTCAAATTACGTTGCATTGTCTAGTTTGTACTTGTTTACCAACACGTCCCTTGAATATTATGATTGCATTGATCACTGAATAATAATAAATAGTTGAGAACCAACTACAGAGACCTTGGAAGATAGGTGGTTTTAGATAATTTGTCTTTTTCAGGAGAAATAGAGTAGAAATATTCTATTTAGCATTACTATGTTACTTTTTACCATAGAAAAAATTGGCACTAGAAGGAGGGCCCAGAGGAAAAATCTAGAGCGAATTGAGTCCTTTTCACCGAACAATTTTGAAAGAGTGATGAGATCTACTAAAGATATATAACCATTTCTTGAACTCCAAACCCCTATTAGACCTAGGGACCATCTGTTTTTGATCCCACCATCATTAAAACCATGACATACTCCACCTATATTTCCACCCATACCACAACTGGCACAACCAAATCCATTGACACTCATGGAATTCTTTATAAATAATCCTTTATCACTGGGAACCATTCCTAGTGGCATACAATAAATACCTAATAATCCAAAGAAATTATGTCCCAGGTACACCCATGGAGAGTCACGAAATTTTGAAGAGCACATATATTTATTTAAAGATGTCTACACTTTGGCTCAGATAGCTCACCATGATGTTGCATGTAGGTTATCCCACTATTCATTGGGAGATACGACCTAAAATCAGTATCTAAAATTATCTACTAGATCCATCCTAAGTTGGAAAAACTTAGAAGATCCTTTTATTAATAAATTTCAAGTTTACATAGACCCTGCTATCTTATATCACTAGTTTTCCACAATTAGGAAGGAACCACATAAACTGTTGTTGTTGTTGTTTAACACTCATTTCCAAAGGATGTATAGGTAGTTGCAAGATCCCTACCTGGTGGCTGAGTATTTCCATCCATGCATACTTGAAGGCCATAGACCCATTGATTGGCTTATTTCTATAGAGAACCTACCTCATGATAGACATTGAATCATTGTCCAAGGTGTGTCACCTAGCTATTAAATTACAACAGAAAATAAGTTCACAATTAGGTGGCCTCGGAGGGGTTTTTCCTCTATTAGGATATCCTTTGATGTCCAATCCAACCCCACTATTCAATACAATCCCAAGGATGTCCCACTCTACCTATGGACCTTTGGCTGAGTTAGAATCTTCATCCCTGTAACCATGGGTTAATGGTGGGAATTTAGATTCCTCCTAGAAAGCTCATAATCCTCATAATCTTACTAGAGGATCTAACCCTGTGACTTACTCATTAGTTATAAATCTTTCATAAATTGAGCATACCACTCATTTGACCATATATTTAGAAACTTTGAAGAATGGTGAGGAGTGCCATCTCTCAAGAGAACATTTGATCTTTCTAAGACCTAATCTTTGGCCTCCCTAAGGTATGCTTCTCTACCCTACTCAAGGATCACTCCTAGGACCCCTATCTCCTTATAGAACTCTCCACCAATTTTAAATACTCACCTTACTCTCACTCCCCTACTCAGCACCTTTGGCTCAATTTTGCCACAATGTTCCCCAAGCAATTCTTGGAATTAGGAATTTTTCTTCCAACTATTCATAGGGTTTTCTTACTCCACTATGTTCCTTCTTGTAGGATTATTTCTTCATCTACCTATCAGATTCTTTTAAACCTTGTTTTAGGCCTTGTAGCCCTTTTGCCCAATTATTCCTCCAAAACTCGGTGTTCTTGGAATAATGCCTAAAATCCCTTAACAAACCCAAAAAATCCTTAGGGATTCTCTCTTTAGAACTTCTAGGCTCTAATATTTTCCAAGTTTTAGACCTCCACGGTGTCCGTACATAGGCCTTTCATCAAACCCCTATTTTCAAGGGTTTCTAGGGTATGTAACACAATCCGATATATTTTAACTTAGTTTAATTCTCTAATGGCCTCCTCTACACTTCTCCTTGCACATACATGTCTAGGAAACATACCACTAAACCCCTACAACATTGATTGGAAAAAAACAATCCATATGGCAAGTCTTCTTGCTATTGTTCTGTCCAAGCAACTAGCCAGAATGCCCCTAGACTCACCTAGAGCTTGATGGATCTACCAACTCTCCTGCAAAAAAAGACTCCTAAAACCATATCTACACTATATACATATTCCCCTCCTTTATTCCAAGTGTCCATGGAAGCCTTGCCACGGGAAGTCAAGTGGGGTTCATTATTTACAAAACTGTCCCTAAACCGAGCAATGAAACCAAGAACCCAAAAAAAATTGCAAAGCCTTAAATAGTTGGACTAAACAAATAAAATAATGCTACAAAAGGTAGGAACAAGTCAAAAATGAAAGTCTCAAAGCATTTGGTCAGTCCTTTCAATCCATTAATTGACTGGATGAAGGCTCTATCACATAAATCAAACAAATTTTCTCTTTTCCAAGTCACAATCTCTTGTTTCCAAAACTCAATCTGTACAAAAGATTTCCCACATGTCATACTAGGGTTTTTCTAACCTTATATACCTTATTCCCACATGTTAGGACCCTTATCTCAGGCTTAGAACAACATTATTGCCATTTTCCAACTTTTAGGACAAATTTCCAAGACAACATTGTCAAGATTTGCCTAATCTCCTCTTTAAGGCTTTCCCAAACCTCAAGGCTCTAAAATAACCTAGCTTGCCACTACACAACATCAATTCAACATTGGGACTTTATCAATTAGTCCTTATTACCTTGGTGGTTGTCTAGAACCACCTACAAGCCCAAATTTGTAAAGATCTCTCCAAAAGACCTTAAGGTGCTCCTGCACCATTCTCCCCCTACAACAAAGAAGTTAAGGGACCTATGGTGTTAAGAACTCCTCACTGATACCATGCTTCTTGAAGTCACTCTTTCTATCCAAGTAGCCTCTGACTCTGGTTGGTGTCTCCACTTCACTAGGTGCTCCATGTATGTCTTGTGCCTAGTCTTCTTCTTCACCCTTGAATCCAAAATCTTGTCAACCTGTGGTCTGATCTAATCACGTACCTTGAATCCTTCCACATCCTTACTCACCTCAACACTATACTGTTCCTCATCCATTTATGGCCCTTTATACTTCACCAAGTCCTTCACATTGAAGATAGGCAAAATGGACATCTCCTTAGGTAAATCCACCTTGTATGCAGTTGATCTATACCTAGCCAACACTTTACATGGCCCTATCCTTTTCATCTACAACTTACTTGGTATGCCTTTCTGTAGTCTTTCCTTGTTCAAGTATACTATCACCAAATCACCTATTTCAAATTGTAGATCTCTCTTCCCTTCATCTCTTTTAGCCATCAACTTCTGGTTAGCCTCCATTAATGTCTTCTTTACTTGCTCATGAACCTCTCTCATTGACTAAGAAAAATCATCAGCATGTCCACTGATTCCTTCATAACCTTCTACGTCTCTTAGCTCAAGTACACCTCTTGGATGTAGCCCATATACAATTTGAAATGGACTCTTACTAGTAGATCGTGCTATCATTGTAGGAAAATTTTTCCTGTGAAATGACTTGTTCCCATCCTTGTCCATACTCCTTAGTTAGACACCTCAAAAAGTTACCAAGTACCCTATTTATCACCTTTGTCTATCCATCCATTTAAGGATGATATGTTGAACTATGAGACAAGTTGGTTCCTATTCTCCTCCAAAGAGTTTTCCAAAAATGTCCCATAAACTTCACATCTCTGTCTGTAACTATGCTCTTTGGCAAACCATGTAACCTTACTACTTCCTTGAAGAATAGGTGTGCAATCTGACTTGCATCTTGTGTTGTTTTGCATGGGATGAAATGGCTCATCTTGTTGAATCTGTCCACTACCACAAACACACTATCAAAACCAGTCGGTGTCCTAGGTAGCCCTACTATGAAGTACATTCTTATGCATCCCATGGTCTATTTGGGATGGGTAATGGCTAATAAAGACCTGCATTTTTTGATGTTCCCTTTGCCTTTTGACACACTCCACATTGCTCAACATACCTTCTTACATCTCTTTGCATTTTAGGCCACCAATAGAACCTCTCCACTAAGTCTGGGGTCCACTCAAACTGCCATAATGATTTTCTTGGATAAGATTCTCCCTCATAGAACCTCTTGGAACACATAGTTGTCTCCCTCTAAACAACAATCCATTCTATAAAGTATAATCTGCATATTCACTCTGAAAATGGTTTTCAAAATAAGTACATACCTTGTAGATCACTAAGAAATCAAAATCTCCTGCATATAGGTCTTTGAATCCTTCAAACCCTATGCTTTGGAGTTGTATCTCTTGAATGGTAAGAAATCTCCTACTAAGGGCATCTGCAACCTTTTTATTAACCCCTTTCTTGTGCTTGATAGTAAAAGTGTATAAAAACTCCATCCATGTGATGTGCCTCAAATTGAGCTTCTCTTGAGTATTGATGTAGCTTAAGGCCTAATTGTCGGTGTATACCACAAACTCTTTGGGCAATAGGTAGTGCCTCCACTTTTTAAGAGCTTGTACTAAAGCATACAACTCTAAGTCATAGGATGAGTACCTAGAATTTTCTTCATTTAGCCTTTCACTAAAGAATGCCATTGGCCTGCCTTCTTGGCTTAGGACTACACCCACTGCTATATTGCTTGCATCACATTCCACTATGAATGGTTTGTCAAAACTTGGTAAAACTAGGATTGGTTGGGTAGCTATCTCCCTCTTCAATCTTTAAAATCCTTCATTGGCTTCTTTTGTCCACACAAACATTGTTTTCGGTCCTCCTTTGATGGTGTCAAGGACCGGTGCATAGATTTCACTAAACCTTCTAACAAAATTCCTATAGAATTGTGCTAATCCATGGAAAATCCTAACTTTAGTTCCTATCTTGGGAGTAGGACAACTGAGAATGGCTTCAACCTTGCTCTTGTCCATCTTCAAGTTCCCTTGAGATACTACAAATCCTAGGTAGACTAATTCTTTCTTCATAAACTCACTCTTCTCAAGATTTATGGTGAGCTTCTCCTCTTGAAGTTTCTTTAACACAAGTTATAGGTGCTTCATATGTTCTTCTTTTGTTTTGCTAAAGATGAGGATATAATCTAAGTAGAATACCCCAAAGACTCCTATATAGTCATTCAAGACCTCATTCATCACCCTCATAAAAGTGATAGGTGCATTTGTAAGCCCAAATGGCATTACTAACCACTCATATAACCCCTTTGTGGTTTTAAAAGCTAATTTCCATTCATCTCCCTCTTTCATCCTAGTCTAATAGTACCCACTTTTAAAATCAATCTTGGAGTAGTACTTAGCACCCCCTAAATAGTCCATTAAGTTTTCTATCCTAGGAATAGGAAACCTATATCTAATGGTTATCCTATTTATTGCCCTAGAATCAGTACAAATTATCCACTTATCTCCCTTCTTAGGTGCTAACACCACTGGAATAGCACATGGGCTTATGCTCTTTCTGATCAACCCTTGGTCCAAAATTTCTTGAACTTGCCTTGCTATCTCCTTGTTCTGCTCCACTGTCATCTTGTATGCAGCCTTGTTAGGAAATGTTTCTCTTGGCACAAAGTCTATTTGATGACTGATTGCCCTCTTAGGTGGTAGTGTAGCTAGTGTGCCTTCACAAATGATATCCCTGAACTAATCCAACAGTTGCTTCACTTCTACTATCATAGGTAGCCAACTAGGTGACTCCTTCTCCTTTGGTTTCAACATGATTGCATAGACAAATCCTTCTTCCTCCTTCATGTCTCTTAGGAATTCCTTTCGACTCATCAAAATTACACTAGATTCTGCCTTCTCCGCTATGCCTTCTTCTATCAAAAACTATATTTTGTAAGTCACTCCATCCTTCTTGAATGAGTACTTGTTCTCCTTTCCATGGTGTATTGCCTCCGTGCCATATTGTCGTGGTCTTCCAAGAAAAAAATGGCATGCATCCATTGGTAACACATCACATAGTATCCTATCTTGATACTTCCCTTTAGCAAACTCAACCCATACTTGTTCATTGACCATTATATTTTGCCCCTTATTCAACCAAGTAACCTTGTAAGGATGCACATGGGGTATCCTAATGAGGTTCAACTTCTGTACTACCTCCTCTGATATGAGATTATCAGTAGATCCTGAGTTAATGATGACCTTATAGACATTACCTAGTATCTTGCACTTGACTATAAAAGGAGCTCTCCTTTTTTTTTGTTCATCCTCGGTAGGTGCTTTGATCAAGATCCTTCTCAACATGAGATTCTCTCCTTTCTATGAATCTAAACTCACCTCTGAGAGCTTGGAACAATCCTCTTATTGGACATAAGTGATCTTCTTCTAACCTTGTGAAGATGCTAGCTTGTCAGGACACCTATAAGCCAGATGACCCAACTATCCACAATTGTAACACTTCATGGAAACCAAATGAGTACTTCTCCCAAATCCTCCTAATCTACCTCTTCCACCATTGTTAGAGATTCTACCTATGTATCCCCCTATACTATTTGTCTCATGGGATTGTTCACCAACCTTAGAATCCCCTTGGCTTCTATTCTCATTTCTCCTTTCACCAAAACCTCCTCTATGTCCACCTCTAGGATCTGTACCTCTTCCTTTACCCCTGGTATTAGAATCTTGTTTCTTTTTCAGAGACTCAACTCCTCTTGTATGTTCCATCTAAGGCCGTTCAAGTACCTAGCAACCTTAATGCTTTCAATTTATTCCACTCTAGACCTAACGCTTAGCTTTTGGAACTCTTCTGTGTAGGCAGCTACATCTAGTTCTCTTTGTCTGATATTTTGTCTCTTCTTATGCAATTAGATGTCATAGTCCTCAGGTACATAGTTCTCATTTACTTTAACCACCATTGTCCTCCAATTTCCTATTGGATTTTTGCATTACTTCTCTCTTTCTTCTTGCAAGAACTTCCACCAAGTTAATGCTTGTCCTCTTAACCTTGATTTGGCTATCTTCACCTTTTGTGCCTCTTTAATCCCATCACATTCAAGTGATTTTCCATTCCCTCAATCCATTCGATAACTAACTCTGCATCCATTCTTCCTATGAAAACAAGGATGCCTTATAGTTCCTTGCCACTTAATGCCTTCAATGCTTTGAGGAGAGGTTCCTCTTCTAATGGAGGGTCAGGTTTTGGCTCTATTTCTTCCTCAATGTGGTCCTTACCCTTGTCTTTAACCCCTACTAACTGCACTTCCATCTTGCCTGCAGTCTCTACAACCTCTTCTAGTTTTTGCTTCATTTCTTCCACAATTTCTTCAAGACATCTATTCTTTTCTTGTTGCTCTGTTAGATCTCTTTCCAGTTCTACATTGGTCACAATGGCACTTTCCCCTATGGATTCACTACTCTTTGACATTCACTTCTCAATTCCCAAGCCTTTTAATGGATCTGATACCAATTTGGTGAGGAGTGCCATCTCTCAAGAGCAAATTTTCTCTTTCTAGGACCTAATCTTTGGCCTCCCTAGGGTATTCTTCTCTACCCTACTTAGGGATAACTCCTAGGACCTTTATCTCCTTATAGAACTCTCCACCAATTTTAAAAACTCACCTTACTCTCACTCCTCTACTCAGCACCTTTGGCTCAATTTTGCCACAACGTTTCCCAAGCCATTCTTGGAATTAGGAATGGTTCTTCCAACTATTCCTAGGGTTTTCTTACTCCACTATGTTCCTTCTTCTAGGATTCTTTCTTCATCTACCTATCAAATTCTTTTAAACCTTGTTTTAGGCCTTGTAGCCTTTTTGCCCAATTAGGCCTCCAAAACCCGGTGTTACTTGGAATAATGCCTAAACTCCCTTAACAAACCCCAAAAATCCTTAGGTATTATCTCTTTAGACCTCCTATGCTCTAATATTTTCCAGGTTTTAGACCTCCATGGCGTCCGTACATAAGCCTTTCATCAAACCCCTATTTTTAAGGGGTTCTAGGGTATGTAACACAGTCTAGTTTCTTTTAACTTAGTTAAATGCTCTAATGTCCTCCTCTACACTTATCCTTGCACACACATGTACAAGACACATACCCCTACACCCCTACACCATTGATTGGCACAAACCAATCCAGTTGGCAAGTCTTCTTGCTCCTATTCTATCCAAGCAACTAGCCAGAATGCCCCTGCACTCGCTTAGAGCTTGATGGATCTAAAAAATATCCTGCAGAAAAAGACTCCTAAAACCATATCTACACTATATACAGAGTCCACTACTTGATTCCAAGTGGCCATGGAAGCCTTGCCAGGGGAAGTCAAGTGGGGTTCATTATTTAGAAAAGTGTCCCTGAACTGGGCAGTGAAACCAAGAACCCAAAACAAATTGCAAAACCTTAACCAGTTGGACTAAATGACTAAACTAATGCTACAAAAAATAGGAATAGGTCACAAATGAAAGTCTCAAAGCATTCAGTTAGTCCTTTCAATCCATTAATTGACTGGATGAAGGCTCTGTCAAAGAAATCAAACAAATTTGCTCTTTTCCAAGTCACAGTCTCTTGTTTCCAAAACTCAATCCATACAAAAGCTTTCCCACATGTCATATTAGGGTTTTTCTAACCTTATATACCTTATTCCCATATGTTAGGACCCTTAGGTTGGGCTTAGAACAACATTACTGCCATTTTCCAACTTTTAGGACAAATTTCAAAGACAACATTGTCAAGATTTGGCTAATCTCCTCTTTAAGGCTTTCCCAAACCTCAAGGCTCTAAAATAACCTAGCTTGCCACTAAACAACATCAATTCAACCTTGGGAATTCATCAATTATTCCTTATTACCTTGGTGGTTGGCTAGAACCACCTACAAGCCAAAATTTGTAAAGATCTCTCTAAAATACCTTAAGGTGCTCTTGCACCATTTATCTCAGGTGACCAACAAGATGGCTCAACTTAAATTTAACCCCCCTCAAAACCAAAATCAGAATTAGGGTTACAAAAATCAGGGAGGGTTTTCCAATCAAAATAACTACTCCAATTAGAATGCCAATCAAAATAAAAGGAATTTTCAAGGTCAAAATTTCCCCAACCAAAATTATCAGAAATAGAAGAGGGGATATAATTAGAGACCTAATAATAATAGGTATTG
Organism: Sequoiadendron giganteum; assembly: GCA_007115665.2. Taxonomy (NCBI): domain Eukaryota; kingdom Viridiplantae; phylum Streptophyta; class Pinopsida; order Cupressales; family Cupressaceae; genus Sequoiadendron; species Sequoiadendron giganteum. The sequence goes on from CM021106.1 coordinate 270,264,544, forward strand.
GAATACTAGACTAAACAATGGGGGAGTTCCCTATAACTATTAGTCCAGTGAAGATAATACACACAATGTAAATGTTGAAGATTTTAATTTCATGACAAACTAGTGCAAGCTACATGGCACTACCTCACATTCTGAATTTAATTGCCCCGAGATGGAAAAGGTTGTCAAAATAGCACAAGTCGACTCAGAACCATGGATTTTGACGCCATTGATGAATGATATCATTTTGCCATGCAAGGAGAGAACGAAACAAAGAAGATACCTATGATGCTCAGGCTTTACAAACCAAAGGAGACCATTTTATGAGAAATAAAAATAAGGGTCCATTCACCACATCTGCCTCTCCCAATCCCATGGTTCCTCCTAAAAATAAAGCAAAGAATAATCTGCCTCCACTGAAGGGCCCACATGAGTCTCAAAATAGAAGTGATTCTACATTCATTCCTAAATATCAGATGAATGATAACGTGGAATTTGATTTTGTTGCAAAAATATAGAAAGAAAAGACCTCTCTGTCATTCTCTGACATTCTGAAGTGGTGCCCTATCTGACACAACATCATGTTGAAGGACCTTGAAGATGCATATCGGTTAAAGGGATAAAATAAGGCAACTCCAGCTACTTACATGAATGTTTCCTTGTATCGAGGTAAGAAGGGGACACCCCCATTCCTTTTGGGTCTAAGAATCTTCGGGAAGAATCTCCATAATTTCCTTCTAGATTTCAGAGCCTCAAGTAATGTTATGCCTTTCTATATTTGCAAAAAATTGGGTTTGAGCCCAATTCAAACTCATAAGAAAGTAATACAGTTAGACAAAACTAAGGTTAACATTGTAGGATAACTAAACAATATACATGTATAGATTGAATTAGAGCCACAGATCCGGACATATATGGATATTCAGGTTGTTGATATCCCTGAAATGTATGGATTGTTTCTCAACCGAGACTTGATGAAGAGTTTTGGAGGTTATCTATCCCTCGATTTCTCACACATGTCGCTCCCATGGAAAGGGGTAGCAACTCAGATTAGGATTGAAAGTGAACCTCCTTTGAAATATATGATCAAAAAGTATGACTATCCTATGGAAATAGCTTATTTTTAAAGTTAGATAGGGGTGTATGCAGGGAATAAAAAATTACAATCTTTTCAATGAGTAATTATGATTTCTCATAGCCTTTAGAGTAGAGTGACCCTATGAAAACCATTAACCAACAAGTTCTAACTCAAAAATTGCAAAAAGATAAGCTATTTTTTGGGGATGATGTTGATTTTTGGAGTCTCTTACTTCCCAGATGGTGTAGGGTCCATTACCGAAATCATTCTAATCTAGCGTGTCTATCTTTCTTAGAAATTTTGAACAATTGTTTTTAGTTAGTCAAAATCCATAGACATAGTCCCAAAACATCTCTAAAATAGTTTTATTTTAAAGTTAAGGACATAATCATTCTCACAAGGAAAAATAATGGCAAGGAAGAAGTCTTACCCCTAGCTTGTTGGACTCAAATCTTACATTCTGATTTGCAAAACAAGGTTGAAGAACTTTAGGAGTTTTCTATAAAACCTACTCCTAATAACCTCCCAATTCATAGGGAGTTTCTCAAAATGAAACTCAATTATGAAATTTTTGATCAGGATAAGATGTTAGAGATCATTTTTGCACATGTTTTAATTGTTAGTGAAATCTCTAATGACCGTCATTTACTATAGTCTCCTGAACTGGACATAAGAGTCTGATCCATGACCTATTATTCATAAACAATCACCCACAACTGACCTGAAGATGGAAGTTCCAATCCAAGACCAACTCTAGATCCTCAAATTTGATGGTTCCAAGTCTAAAATAGGGAGTGTCAGAGCTAGAATAGAACTAACAAACTCAAAAGAGAAAACACATACTTTGCATCTTACAAATTATAGTTTGGTTGCACTAACAACATCACAAAGTACAAAGAAATTTCTAGAGGATTGATGTTTGCACATCAGAAGAAAGTTACAACTTTGATGGTCATGGGAGATTCTGAGGTAATTATTAAGCAGGTTTGAAGGCAATACACATGCCATAACAAGAGGTTGGTTGCATACAGAAATAGGGTGTGGAACTTGATAAAGGATTTTGATGCTTTCATAATCAAATTAATTCCCATAGAAGATAACCAAATTGTAGACACACTAGTTGTTGCTGCTAGTACCTTTGAACCCATGTAGGACAACAAGTTGAAAATATTCTCTATAGAATTAGTCTCGACTCTAGCCATTCTTTACAACATTTGGAACTTCTAGGTTTTTGAGGATGATCAACATATACTTACCTTCTTAGCGAGTTCAAAAATCTTTGAAGGACAAATAATAGATGAGTTTGAAAGAGATCAGGGGGATTGGATCTTGGAAAATGGTGACATAGATGGAATAATCAATTTAGAAACCAACAACATTCTCAAGGGAATGGTAGCATTGGAAATAATTTGTTATTATGATCCTCAAGCTCATGAAAGGCTTCCTAAAGATAGTGATGGAGGGAAGTATGAATCATATAATTTTTCCGATTGAGGTTCAGAGAAAAATATATTCATTAGCAAGACTTGCCCAAATCACATTCGGGATAAAATCTTGAAAGTAGTAAAAAAATATATTGCAACAATTGCTTGGGGGTATGAAGATTTGAATTTTTTTGATACTTTGCTAATAATACATACTATCCCTTTGAAACCCTAAGTGAATCCCTTCTATCAAAAGCAATGCCCAATGAATGCCTTGATTGAACCTCTGATTCTTAAAGAGGTACATAAACAACTTTCAGTAAGGATAATTTTTTTAGTAAGGAATTTGACCTGCATAGAAAATTTTGTCCATATTCATAAAAAGAGTGGGGAAATCAGACTATGTGTCGACTTTAGAAACCTCAACAAAAATTCAGAGAAAGACAACTACTTGCTTCCTTCTCTTGAAAAGGTGCTACAGATAGTCAATGGCTCATAGATGATGTTGTTCTTCGATTCATACTTAGAATAAAATCAAGTGTTTGTTAACTATGAGGATAAAATGAAGACTACTATAACTAGCAAGTGAAGGACATTTTCCTATCGAAGAATGTCACTTAGACTTATTAATGTTGGATCTACCTTTCAACATGAAATGGATGTTACATTTAAAGACTTTGTAGGTAAGTGTATTATCATTTATATGGATGATCTAAGTATATTTTCTAAGAATAGGGAGGACCATGTTGCAAATTTGTCAAAAGTCTTTGAAAAATGTATAAGTTATGGTGTATCCCTCAACCCGAAGAAGTGTGTATTTGGGGTATCCAAAGAGAGGATATTACGTCACATAAAATCATAAAGAGGAATCTTAATTGACTATAAGAGAGTAGAATCCATTCTGAAATTGACAATGCTTTGCAACAAAAATAATATGTGATCTTTTTTCGGAAATATCTATTTTGTATGAGAGTTCATAATTGGGTTTGTGGAGATCGTCAAACCCCTCAATGAGATGATGAAGAAAGATGAAAAGATTGAATGGTGTAACGAGGCTAAGGTTGCCTTCTCATAAATCAAACAATCCATTTTAGAGGCACTAGTTTTCACCAGTTCTGATTATTTGATTCCTTTTTACATTTATTCCTTCGCATTTGATCATTCATGTGCTACTATTTTGACACATCGAAGAGTTGAGGGGAAAGAATGACCCATATAATTTATGAGTTCTTGATTCAATAATTTATAGATTAGATATCCACCCTTGGAGAAACAAGCCTTCAGACTAGTGCAGGTAGTCAGAAAGTTCCAACACTACATTATTTTCAGCTGGATCACCACCATAGTTTTGGAACCTACACTAAAGTCCCTTCTAATGTAGAGAAATATACAAGAAAGAAGAGGAAAGTGGATGGCTATTCTATAATAATTCAACCTTGAAATCCAGCCAATGAAGTTGGTCCAAGGCCAAGGCTTGTCTAAAGCTATGGCTGATGTTGACACAAATATTACTTGTCGACACTACACTGTGCAATCATTCATAGGTGATCCTTGGTATGAAAATTTGATTTTCTTGCTACTGAACAACAAATTTCTAGATGGAATGAATACCACTCAAGAAATAGCACTGATTCTAAATAGTTCCCATTATATGCTCAAAAGGAGGAGCCTTGTACACGAGAAACTTTGAAGGTGTTTATCTACGCTTCCTAGATCAACAATAGACAAAACACACTATTTTTGAGTTTCATGGTAGCCATGGTATTAAATACGGCTCAAAAAATGCCATGGCACATCAAATTCTTAGATCAGGGCATTATTGGTCCCATGTGCTCCAAAATTCTCACTGACATGTTAGGATATGTCATACATATCAGAATTTTGCATCTAGAGAATGAAATCCAATGATGCCTCTACAACTAGTATACAAGGTAAGACCATTTTCCCAATGGGCATTAGATTTTATCAGGGTCGTTCATCCTAATTCTTTTGCAGGTCACAAGTTCATTTTGACTGCAAAAAATTATTGTACATGCTGGACTAAAGCTCATCCTTGTAAGAACAGTACTACTGAAGTTATCATCAAGTTCCTTAATGAATGTGTCCTTACCAATTTTAGAGTGCCATTTGCCTTGATATGTGATAACAACCTTGCCTTTTCTTCTGTAGAATTTACTCAGTGGGTGTATGAACAATTTCTTTTTTGAAATAGCCTTCTAATTACTATCCACAAGGGAATGGAGTAGAAAAATCTACTAATACATTTTTTTTGGAGGTAATTAAGAAGTTACTAGAAAATAATCCTAGGGACTGTCACACACATCTAAGATTTTCCTTGTGGGCAGATAGAACTAGAATCAAAGCCACCTTAGGAAACTCCCCATTTAGGTTAGTCTATCGAAGAGACCCAGTCTTTCTTATTTGTCTACAAATACTCATTCTTAGGTTCATGCAAGATTTTTACTATAATTATGACAGGGTAGAGGTTTAGTTAACTAGTTTACTCAACCTAGAAGAATAGAGAGATGTTGCTTTGCAACACTTTTCTAAGTAGCAATCTATTGATAAACACTAGTTTGACAAAAGAGCCAAAATTAAAGCCTTTAGAATATCAAACCTCGTGTTTTTGTGGGATAAAGCTAGAGAGAGGGAGGGTTATCACAAAATAATTGACCGACTTTGGTTAGGTCCATATTAGATTTCATAAATCCTTAGCGAGAATGCCTTTCAATTAAAAAAATTAATTGGAAAAATTGTCTCATTGCCTGTCAATGGGAAATTTCTCAAACATTATTTCAGCCCATGAAGGTCTAATCATCTGACTGATTGTATATATGTAATTAGTTTTTTTCTCATTTCTTGTTTTTTGTTTATATATTTCATTTCTCTTGTTCTTGTTTGATTGTTGTCTTTTATTTTTCTCTTTCCTTTTGGTTTTCCCTATTTTTTTTTGTTTCTGGGGACCTTCATTTTCTCCATTTCAGAGTGAAGGGGTGGTTATTCAAAGTATACTAGTGGTACTGGGACAAAGAAATTGGTTTAGGAATTTTTAGGTATATTTTTTGAAATCTTTTATTTTGAAACTTATGGTTTTATGTCCATTTTAATAATAGTCTGAAAGGTTAAGAAAAATAGGTACATTCTAAGTGATCTCATAAACCATGGTTGAATCTATCACTCAATAGATAAAAAAAATTGTTTTCATAAGGGTCTATTTGTCTTAGTGTGATTGTATTCATGAGTCAGGTGAAAAATATGAGTCCTCAACACTATCATGAGGTCCACTGTAGTTCTCAACATGAATTTTAGGTTATCACATCTAAGTATTGAGAATAGATAAGAAATAATTTCTCCAAGTAAAGCCTATTCAAAAGAAAATAAAAGAGAAGCATATATGATTAAAAAAATAGTATGATAAGGGTAATTCAATTATCTCTACCGAGGCTATGGATGCCTAGCTAGAAATCAAGCAATGTTTTGAGAGAACTAGTGGTATCTCCATTAGGGATTTTGATTCCTGGCTGGCAATGAAGCAATTCCTAGGATATCATTGTACAACAGATAAGATGACTCAAATCACGTAGCTTAAATTTTAAATAAATTCGTTCAAGGATAGTTAGGGTCTTTAGGGAAAGGATGCACCATATATGCACACACTCAGAATAAAAGTTGTTATTGATAATATAGGTTTGAGATTCCAACTCAATCTCATTTTCTATAACTAATCATACTTGAGTTAAAATTTTCATAAACTAGAGGTTCTGGATTACTGAATTCTTCAGTATCTTGAAAATAGGTAAACCATTTTCACATTAGAGTCAAGAATTTTTATGCCTTGCATAACCACCCCATTTTGTTTGGTCAAAATGGGTCCCCCTTTTGCTTGTTTTTTCCTTGGTGTTCATATTTCGGTATTAGGATCCTTTTATTTTTATCCTCAGTCTCATTTTCCTTTGTCTTTCGGGTTCGGGTTTCAAACTAGCACTGACACATGTTAATTTAACAAGTTTAGGTTCTTGTTTCTACCTTGATCCTGATCCTCATGTGTTGCCTTGTCTTTTTCTTTTTCTGTCAGAGTTAGGTTTCATATCAAAACCATTACCTTACACTCTTCAAGATGTAAGTTCCTAATGAAGTTTCGATCCCAACTTTCATTTGATGCCCTTGTGCATTTTTTTGTGTCGAAATCAGACATCGGGCCGGAACCAAAACCAATTTTCTTCAAATTTCTTTTTCCTCTTTCCATGCTGATCTTGACTTTCGAATCTCTTTATTTTTATCAGGATTGGAAATCGGACCGTGACTTGCACTAGAACTTGTCAAAGTTCTGGTTTCATCTCTCAACCTAATCCTGATTCGTACTTTTCCTTGTTTATTTTTAAGGATTGGACCTCAAACCTTTGTTGGAAATTTGCACTGATTAAAATTTTGGTGTTTATTCGTGTCCTAATTTTGACCCCCACTTACTTGTGTTCTTTTTACCCACATTTATGATTTCTTCCTCGATCCAGAGGCTTGAAAAAAGGGCATTAATGTCTAACTGTTCACATGTGTGAATGGGTTTTTATTTAATTTCTTCTCGATCTCCATTTATTGTTTCTTATGCAATTTGAAGAGGAGAACTTGAGCGACCCTATGAGCTAGGCTTTGCAAAGACACTTCAATTTCATCGTGT